>VZTU01024193.1:55304-74174 GCA_013400835.1 Zapornia atra
TGCCACCCCCCCCCGCCGCACCCCCCATATGGGGCTGTGCTGGGAGCTCTGCATCCCCAGCTCCTTACCTCTGCTGTGGGTGTGCAGGGGGTCCTTTGGCTCTGGATGCTGTGGGATGTGACCTGCCCCTCTGCTTGGAGTGGCTCACCTGGCCCAGGAGACCAGGGAGGTGGAGGTGACAGGCCCTGGCTGGGCTTGGTATGTCTGATGGCAAGCTAGCTGCTTTCTGAGGCTGGGAAGGGACTGGCAGCAGTGAGAGGTGGGTGGTCACATCTTCCTTGTGGCACATGGACCGTATGTGGTGGCTGTGCTGTGCTGTGGTCCAAAGGGCTGGTGCAGTAAGGTCTGATGGTCCTACAGCTGCTGCAGTGACTGAGGGGGAGCTCAAACCCAGGGCTCCTGCAGTGGCTGTGCAGGGTGCAGCTCTGCGTGGGGAGGTCTCATGCAGCATGAGGCCTGGGCATGGGCTAAGGGAGCTGTTCAGCATGGGATTCCCCTTCTCCAGCCTCCGAGGAGCCTCCTGGCTGTGCAGGCATGTGTGCTGAGAGTGCTCAGCATCACCCAGGCTGTGCCTTTCTGGAGGCACAGGGATCTGCAGCATATGGACCTGCTCTGGGCCAAGCCACGAGGTGTTAGACTGCTGGGGACCATGGTGTCAGCCGCACCGGGCTGCTTCTGGCTCAGATGGTGGTTGCATAAGGGCTCAGCCCTGTTGCCAGGCCTACAGTGTTTGTGCAGCTCTGGATAAAAAACTGATCCTTCAGGTGTAGACTCTGTGTGAGCAACACCTCCCTGCTCCTGGGTCCTGACTGCTTCCTGCCTGGCCCAGCTGAGCCTGGGGCCAGAGGTGCAGGTGGAGACAAGCGGTGCTGGAGGCAGGTCAGGAACGCCGAGCAGCTCTCCTGCCTGCAAAGGCACAGGCCCGAGCTGTTCACACCCGTCTGAGCGGCTTCACCCAGATCGCAGCCCCGGCATGCTCACGGGGTATCCTGGCACAGGGGTAGTCTGGCATGGCACCGGGACTGTGGCTGGAGCCTCTGGACCCCCTCCCCTGGGATGGCAGCTCTCAATGTCCAGCCCCGGGGAGGAGCAGTGAGCTCAGCCCACGGATGCCTGTGTCCTGACCGGCTGTGGTGACTGGAGGGGCTGGGAGCCATGGGGCATGGGCCAGGCCTGCGCTGGGGATGCCTCGCTGCGTGGAGCAGCCCCGTCTCCCTGATGGGCTGTTGGTTGAGCATCTTTGCTGAGAAAAAGGCATCAAAGCTGCTGCAGCAGCACGGAGTGAGTGGCTATAAAGCAGCACCAGCACGTGGTCCCCTCCTGCAGCTGGCTGGAAACCTCTGCCTCGCAGCCTGGAGTCCTCACGTGCCTCTGAATCAGGAGTCTGAATATCTGAGCGCTTGGGATATTTATTTTTCATGTTGCTTACTGACACCAGGAAGGGGAAATGAGTAAATCTTTATGCACTTTTAATCACCTGTTAGTGGAGGAGCTGCAGGGCACTGCTGCTTTATGTCTGGAGATAAAAAATTGTGGCTGGGTTTGGCAGGGAGCTGGCTGGCACAGGTGCTGCGCCGATGCCTGCGGAAGAGACGCGGAGCAGCGCCCCGGGTGAGAGGGAGCCAGCGGTGCTTCCATGGGATTATAATGAGCAGAGGGTGATAAAGCAGCTTGTTCCCTGGTGTGGAAGGGGAGCTGATGCTCCCGGCCTCCCTGGCAGAAAGGATGGGGGCTGCCTCGCCTGACCCTGGTGAGCTGCAGGCAGAGCTCCCTGTGCCTGCGCATCAGGGGGATGATGCTGCCGCTGTTCTCGGGCACCCCAAGGGCTGGCCCCGCTCTCAGGGCTCCTGGGATCTCATGGCAAGGAGCTCCTGTCAGGACTGGCCCAGTGGGGAGATTTTGGGGTAAGGCCCTTGACCCTGTGGTGGTGGCAGGGGGGATGTGCTGCGGAATGTGTGACCAGTGCTGCAGAGCCCAGGCTGGCCCCATGCTGCCTCTCATCCAGCTCACAGCTCCGCAGCGATCACCTGCCCTGGGTCACATCCCCTGCTCCCCTCCCAGCAGCTGCCCAGCTGTAACCACATCAGCTCCTGCGCCACGCTTGCCGGCAGTGCTGTGCGGGGCGCTGGGCTGGCATGGTCACCGGCTGTCACCAGCCCGGCAGCACTCTGGCCTGAGGAGCCGGCGAGGGCTGAGTGTGGCAGCTGCTCTGGGGCTGTGGCAGTGACCTTGAGTGGCACAGCCAGCACCCTCCTGACGCTGTTGCCCCTCTTTAAAGCGGGGAGAGTGTAAGGAAAGGAAGGGTCTTCCAGGGGAAGCTGAGTTTCACCGATGTCCTTGAAGGCCTCAGCTGAGGGTCTGAAGCATTGTGGTGCTGCCGTTAACAGCATTGAAAGCGAAGCAGCTGATAGAACAGCAGCTGCTTTAATATTCTCCATTTCGTTCTGCACTTAAAATCCCTGTCAGCCTCCCGTGAGGAACAAGGAGAATTTATGATGAAAAATCAAAGATGTCCATGAAAATCAAGGATCCATCAGCCGGCTGATGGATGACTGGCATCAAGCACCCACGGAAGCCAAGGTGCTCCTGGCAGGGGATGGGACTGGCTTTCCTGTGCAGAACTGCGATGCTGCCCTCCTCCCTCACTGCTTTTGCTCAGGTCTGCACAGGGCACTCAGCTCCTTGGGCAGCTCTTCTCCCCCCCTGCCCCATGGCTGTCTGCCGCATTTTAGGGGAGGCACAGCCTTCTGCACCATCCCACTGGGGTTTAGGCTGGGCTTTGCATGGGCTGTGGTGCAGCCTCCTTAGGCTTGTGGCCTGTGGTCACCAGGTGCCTCTGCCCCAGGAGCACAGCAAAGCCATGCTGGCTGCCAGCCTTGGCCCTGCCTGCCGCCAGCTCCTGGCCCAGTGGCACTGTGGGTGGGGGCTGCCTGCCCTCCTCCATGCACCAAGCAGGTCCCTAGGCTGGGCAGTGGTGACCGATGCAGAGCTGACACCCAGCGGCATCACTAGGTGTCCAAAGGTAATTAGCAGCCCCACGAAGTTCATCAACAACAGGCCTTGTGGCAGCAGCTGATTGCTGGCTCACAGCGGGTGGGCACAGGCTGGTGCATCAGCCTGATTGATTGCTGACCGCTCCGGGTTTCCAGCAGTAATTTAAAGCAATTAAAACGCCTCCCTCGGAAATTACGGAAGTAAATAATGCCCGTGGTGTCACCGCAGAGATCCCCTGGGAGTGGGCTGGGGTCCCGGGAGACCCTGGCCGGGCAGGGATGGCAGCAGGCAGGACCCCAGAGATGCGGCTGCTGTGTGCACGCTCGTGTGCGGCACGTGAAGTGTGCTGCTGTGTGTGTGCAAACCTGGCTGTGTGTGTGGGGCCACAGCGTGGGACGTGAGGCGGAGAGCTGGGCATCTCCTGGTGCTGGGGGTGGGGGTGTCTGCAGGACAGCGATGCTGCTGGCACCAGGAGCTGTGGGCATGGGGCTCTACTCCACGCAGGACATCACTGGCAGTGAATCTGCAGAGTGGGGACAGAACCTGGGTGGGATCACCAGACCGGTGCTGCCTCCTGCCCTGCCCGTGTCTGGGAAGCGGCACGGCTGAGCTCTGGCACTAAATCCTTGACTCCTGGGCTTCTACCCAAGGGATAAGGATACGTAAGTACTGGGTTTTCCTCTGATAGGAATTGTGCCCAGCCCTCTGCTGCAGCTCCTGTTTTAATTGCACAGTCTATCAATCCTGCTGCTGCGGTGGTATAAATAGAGGCTACTTCACCCATGAAGGGTGATTATCTTTTATGAGTGTGAGAGACCTATAACTCATGAGGTGCAATGGGCAGGAAGCGAGGAGAGAAGGGGACTCGATCTGTTAAGTACATTGGGAAGGGCTCGTTTTGGATAAAACCCGGACTCTTGGGAGGCAAAGATGATGCCTTCCCCACACGTTGCCAAACCTTTCCTGAGCCAGGTGTGCCCCTTGGATGTTCCTCTTGGCTGATGGTGCAGAGGGGTGAGTCACAGTCCAGGACGTTCAGGTGTGGCGGGTGCTTTTGGGGGCCCAGCTACAAGGTCTGAGCTCTTCCTGACGCCGTGTGCCTGCCAGCCATCATCACCAGGCTGACTCAGAGCCCCCCGGCTCGCTGCTGCTTACTGTTACCCAGGATCAGGCCCTTTTCCTGCCCCGTTCCTGCAGGGTGCTGCTCTCCTGGAGGTTGCCCTTGCTGTTGGCTTTGCCCTGCGCCCAGCCCTGGGAGCTCTGCATGTTCGAGCACCCCAGAGCAGGGCAGGTACCCTCAGGCTGGGCCACGCATCCTCGTTCATGCCAGTGGTGTGTCCCTGGCACGCAGCAGCGAGTGATGAGCCCGTGCTGTACCAGGGCAGTGGGTGCAGGGAACATGGGGGCTGTGAAGGGGTGCAGGATGCTGTGTGGGACAGGGGTGGTAGGCAGCGTTTGCCAGCAGACCCCTTCCCTGCGCCTGGCATGTGCTCTGCAGCCCTGACCCCGGGAGGCTCTGACAGCAGGTGGGAGCTTTCCCCCCAGTAAAGTTTTATGGCTTCGAAGAGCTGAGCAGGATGGCTGCCAGCAGAGCCTGCTGGGAAACTTATGGCAGCCTTTCTTTCCCCCACACCTCGCTGCCTTCCCCTGGTGAGCTCAACCCACAGGGCCCATGGTGCTGGTGGCTGCTGCTGTTGCTGCTCACTGCGGGTCAGGCCCTCAGCACTGGGACAGGGGAGAAGTGTCTGCTCTGGAGGTTGGATCTCTCCAAGATCTCTGTCTCCACTTATGCTTTGTAAAGCATCCTGATCCCAGCAAAGACTGTGGGATAACAGTGGGAAGCAATCACCCGCTGCAGGCAGGGGTACGTGTAACCTGCCTGAGACATTGTGGCTGCAGGACTCAGTCATTTTGGATGTCACTTACTGCTCTGTGGTGACACCAGAGTCTGGAAGCATCCTGACCTTGCCAGCAAAGGTGCTTCGGGTGACAGTGTTTGGTGATGCTGGACAGCTTCCTACAGCCTTTTAGCTTGTGCACAGCATGGGCCATTCCCCCACCCCAGGCTTAGAGGAGACTCAGGTGAGATGTGCACTGTCCCTGGGCTAAGCCAGGCATCCCTGGCTGCTCTGACGGGGGTCTGAGCATCACCAGTCCAGTCCCATGGGAGATGCCAATACCTGTTGGTGAATGTGTGTGTCTCTCCCCTCTCGTATTCATTGTGCCTTTCTGAGGTGAGAGAGTCACACAAGCGAAGCACATCCTCAGCCCAGTGGAAGAGGGGGTGCGCAGGGTGCCATTTATGTTGAATAATCTACAGGAAGTCACAGGAAGTTGTGTGTTAAGAGCAGTTTCATGAATTTAAGATGTAGCGTCCCATCTGCTGTAGTTCAGATGCTGAATGGAAGGGAATGAAGCGTCATTTGTCAGCTCTTGTGTAACTGCTGTGTTGCCATTAAAAGAATACGATCTTACAAAAGAGGTAGGATGCTAAATCCAGCAGAGTAATTAAGCTACTCATCTAATTGAAAGATCTATGATTTATTGAGCCATAAACCCCAATTCTTTCCACTTACTGACCAGGACCTACGATATATGCTATTGCCTGATGGATTCTCATTTCCAGCTGGGCAATATGCTCCTTAAAAACAGTGTTAAGAGTGTCACTGAGGAAGGCATCCTTCATGCTTGGCAAGTGATTTAGCCCTGCTGAAGTCCGCAGCACAACAGAGCTGCTCGTGCAAAGGCCGGCAGGGTCTGGTAATGGATGTGTGTGCCGGCACCGGCGGGGCTGAGCTCCTTGGGAGAGGAGGCCGTGGTGGCAGGCGGTTTGTAGAGATCATGGGGGAGGTTGAGGTGTGACCACGAAGGTGTGAACGCTGACGCCTGGCATTGTGCTGGTGGGACAGGGGCGGCTGGGTGGGATGGCTGCCCAGCCCTGGGGGGCTGGAGACAGAGATGCTCCTGGCACAAGTGGACTGTGGCCGAGTTGCACCAGGAGCTCACGTGGCACCACAGGGTGATTTCTCCAAAACGTGTCCCTGTGGGACAGGTCTGCCCTCTTGTGTGGCTCTCCCCAGCTCCAGAGGGGTCTGACCCTGGGAGCCTCTGTGATGCTCTGGTCCAACTGTTGCTGGGAGCCTCTGTGGGCTCTCCAGCCCTTCCTTGTGGCTTCACTGGGAGTGGTGGGGATGTCTCTCCTCAGCTCTACCTCCTTTCTGTCTTTGTGATTTTGCCTCCCTGGCTCTTGCCCTCTTGTCCCTGGCATCACCTGGCACCTCTGTGGCTGCTGGCTCCTCTGAAGGGCTCTGGGCAGTGTGGGCTGAGGCCCCTGCCTGAGGGAGCACAGCAAGAGCAGCTCCCGGGAGCCTGTGCCAGGCAGAGCAGGACCTGGGTGAGCAGAGGTGACTGATGTTTGAGGGTATTTCTCCAGCTCCAAATATTTTTAGCTCAGGGGTTTCCTGAGCTGGATATAAATGTGTGTCTGGAATTGTAACGACAGATGTTGTTTGCTTGGATGGGTGGATGTGAAAGGTTGTGTGGTGTTATACGAGGCTGGTGCATGAAAACTCACCTAAAAGTGTCAGAGTCCAGATAGAGCTGACACAATGAATAGGAGAGAATGGAAATATAAGAAAATTAAAGCAGTCGAGAGTCAAGTGATGATACGCAATATCCTTCTCTTTGCCATTCATCTGCACAGCCAGCCTCCGAAGTTCTGTTAAACGCAGTGAGCTCATGAAACCTCACAGCATCCTCAGTCTCTGGGTAACGTGGTGCTTCTGGGAGGCTGCTCTTTGTATTTTTTTTTTCCCTGCTGTCAATTAGGAATTTCTTAGGCCATCTTTTCTTTAACCTGTACCAATTGCCTTAATTGACTTCCGCCTTAATTGGTAACAAATCATTTCCACAGAGCCCTTGTAATTCTTTTAAATCAATCAGTTCAGCCTTCCTATGGGTGTGAGCTGCTGAACAGGCCTTGCAGGAGCTGGGCAGAAGGTGCCAGTGCCTGGCCTGGCCACATCCTCCCTGGCTCCTGCCGTGTCCCTGGCAGCTGGGCAGGGGTGAGTAGTGTGACTGTGTGAACCTTTCTGCTCACGTGGTGTGTGACCCAAGAGACCCTCTGCGATGGGCACACGGTCCTGCCCCAGCTCCTGCTGCCTCCGCGTTGGGCTTAGGTTGGGGCTGAGCAGGGCTGACCCTGAGGCTCTGTGGAGCTGGGTGCTGGCACCACGGGGGCACAGCTCCAGCTGTTGTGCTCAGCAGGAAGTAGAGTGAGAGCTCCTTAATGGGAAGGGGTGAGTACCTCCACAGTGGTGGGGATTAACTGCTGGAAGGAAAGCCCGAGGAAGGTGGCACATGCTCCAAACTGACGCCTCCCAGCTGAGCTTGGTACTTCTCTGAAAGGTGTCTTGGCCAGATAGGCTCTCTGGCTCAATACAGGGCAGGCTGGTTAGAGCAGAAGAGCCTGTGGCCCAGTGGAAGTGAGACGGTGTGATCTACTGGTGCCTTCTGGTGTGAACTTCCAGGAGCCCATGAAAGCACATCTCGCATCAGTGTTCCAAAGCATTAGCTGTCCAGCCCCCGGTCAGTGCCACGTTGTGCCTGAGCTCACCTCATCATTGTTTCTCCTCAGATGCTGAAGTCACACCCAGTGCAGAAACACCTTTAAAGAATGGCAACAAGAAGATAATGCAGTGTATGACAAAGTCAGGCGTGAAATCCTGGTGCACGCTGTAAATCAAGGAAAAAGGATCCTGGAACAACACCACTCCCTTTGATGTGCTTGTGGGGTGTGTAATTAGCTGTAACCGGGATACTACTTGATCTTGGATGTTCAGAATCACAATCTGTGTTCCTATGGGTACGTTTGGATACACTTACAGCATTTCTTTGTGTTGTTGCTTTTCTGAAAGCTGCAGCTGACCTCCCAGAACAGCCAGACAAAAATCCTGGGACTGCCCATATGCAAATGGGAAGAGCCTCTGTAGCTGAGTCTGCCTCAGTGGGATGAAGAGGGGAGTGGGGTTTGTGGTGATGAAGCCCAGCACCCAGCCTGCAGACCTGTCCCCGTGGAGCAGCTCGGCCCTTTGGGGTGCTCCTGAGCGCAGCACCGTGCTCTGGTGTCTGGCCCGGGCACAGCCCTGTGACCGAGCACAAGGGTCTCGTCCCTGGAGATGGGCAATGCTCACCCAGTGGGAGGGAAAACCCAGCCTGTGGCGTTCCCCCTCCCCAGGGGTATGAAATCCTTTGTATCCAGCCATCCCTGGGAGAGCTCCCTTGGCCGCGGCAGATGGAACCCTGCTCTTCAGCTGAGAAGAGCCGGGCCCCAGACACATCCCCCTCGGTGTGCCTGAGCAGCCGGCCGCAGGGCAGATCGTTACGGGTAATGAAGTTAGCCGGCCTGTGAGACCGGGGCTCGCTCATGGCTGGTGTCATTGGCTGCTCTGCTGCTGCTTTATTTATCCCCTTTCTGAAGCAATTACACCAAATTAGCATGTTCACACTGGCTGGGTGCTGGCGGCGCCTTCCCCTGTGTTGGTGTGGCCGCGGCACCGGCTTGCATTACCAGCGGCTGTGGGGAGTTAGTCACGCTCCCTCTGCGCTGCCTGGCGTGTTTCGGCTGGATGCTCTACCCAGCACTTAACTCTTTACTTGGCAGGGCATGGCAGAGCTCTGGGCCGGCTGCTCCAGGTGCTGGCAGGTCTGGAGCTGTCTGGCTTCCTCCTGCCTGTGGGGCTGGGGTGAAGCAGCAGGACACTTTGTGTGCCCCATGGCCCCTGAGGCGAATGAGGCAGAGAGTGAGGTGCAAGTGCGGGCTGGGGTGGGCAAGGGTGTTCCCATGGGGAGAAACACCATGCTGTGACCCTTGGAAGGGGTCCTGAGCACAAATGGCCCCTGAGAGAGTGAGGAGGGCTCCAGCATGTGCCCTGGCCCTGGGTGCTGGGCAGCGACCTCTGGCACTGGGTGGCCCTGGCTGCCCTCTCCTGCCTGTGCTGAGCGCACTGAGCACTGCAGTGAAGGCTTGAACTGGAAACCTGACCTGGCTTGGGCTGCCTCTTTTAGTTGGAAGTACCTCACCCTGTCATCACCCCAGACTGCCTGCCTGTACCCCCTCCTGTGCAGCCCTGCTCGCTCAGCTCCCCAGCCTGGGAGAGGTGAGGGTAGTCCTGGGTGCTGCCTCCCGTTTGCCACCCCCTGTGCTGCAGGGTCATCCCAGCCGCTCTCGACTGCCAGGGGTCTGGTCACCACCTGCAATGGGGATGGACGGTTTGGGGCTTGCAGCTGAAAGTGTCCTCGGCTCTTCTGGCCTTGTCCACACCTTGGAGGAGGAACTGAGTCCTTTGAAGGGAGTTTCCTACGAGGACAAGAAGCATCCAGCACGTTCCATCTTGCAGAGCCGCCTGCCTCCGACACCCTGAGACTTCTCGTGCGAGTCATCCAGAGTGCTGCCAACACATCCAGTTTCCTTGGAAAATGCTTTGAAAAGGAGTCAGGAAGGACCTCCCTGATTAGAGGGGCAGCCCCCGACTCGCTTTCCATGAGGTCTGCTTTGGCACCCTGCAGCCTCCCAACAAAGCAGGGATATCCTCTGAAGGGGACTGGAGGCCTCTCCCTCCCTGTCGCAGGGACAACTCGTGGTATCAAAACAACTGGCAGTGGGAAGGCTGGAGCAAACGATGCCTCCCAAGGATTTTACTTGCCACAGCTGGAGCGGCCTCCAGCAGGAGCCTCTGCTCAGTCAGGGGCAGGGCCAGACTGGAAGCTGCCGTCCTGGCCAGCAATAACACAGATGGAAATGCCAAGAGCAGCTCTGCAGTCCTGCTGCCAAGAGGTGACAGAGTCTGGACAGATGACCAGTCCCCTCTTAAAGGACCACGGAAGCAAACTAGGCAAGATGCAACCTGTGAGGCTCGATACACAGCGCATCTGGGGCATCCTGCCCTTCCTGGAGCATGTTGCTGGGGCTCAGGGGACTGAACAGGTACTCAGGAGACCTGGGAGGGGCTCTCAAACTAGCACAGGTGACACATGAGCTTTCTGCTGGGTGCGAGTCACTGCACTGTGACCTCTGATAGCCAGGTATTGCATCCTGCTATGTCCTGTCCAAAGCTGAGGAGGAAAGCCCAGCGCTGTCCTATTTGCGAGACAATTACTGCGTGTGCTCTTAAAAACCTTTCCTGCTTCAGCAGCACTTTAAATCCAAGAGACAATCAGAGTTTGACTTGGCTGAGTTACATGGGCCATTTCCTTTCTGATTAGCCTTGTTGTCGATCCGCTTCCCTCCCTTTCCATCCGTATCTCTGGTCATGGAAGTCTCTGTCTGAGATGGCTTGGGGGGCTTTGTGCAGCTTATAAGAATGCGGTAGATGGAGCGAAGACTTGGACAGTAGTTAGTGTTTGCCATCATCCTGCTAAATACCTGGCAGGTTTCAAGGACCTGTCACATTGGCCTCTGGTGTGACGTGCTCTTCAAGAGACTCTCCCAGGGATCGGGGCATTAGATGCAGCTTCTGAGCAACAGGGTGATTGCTGGACACAAACACAGGGGCTCAGAATCAGCCCTTGGTGTTTGCTGAATTCAGCACCATTTCCAGTACAAAGGGAAGGGTCCAACCCCACCGTCCCCCTGCATAGGGCCCTGTGTGCCACAGCCCCTGGCACAGTGGGCAGTGCAATGCTCCAGGCTGCAGCACCACAGAAAGCTGGGTGAGGCAGGACACACGCTGTGAGCTGGGGCCAGGGGAGAGCCCAGGGCCGTGGACAAGGCAGGAACCAGGGTGGACAGTGAGTCTCGGCTCTGCTCTGCGCTGGCTCTTCGGATCACCTCTAGACCCAGGTGTTGTGACCAGTGTGTGCTGAGGCAGCGGCAGTTCAGGCTCACGGGGCTTTTGTGTGGCAAGCTGAGGACTGGAGGAGAGGAGTAATTAGTGTGTGAAGCTGGAGGGCTGCATGAGCTGCTTTGCTCCTTCCTTTTTTCCTTTTTTGAGCATTGTCCCTGCTCATGGATAACAGGGCAGGCCCACAGACCTCCCCCAACCCGGAGGAGGGTTGCTCTCCAAAGCTCTGCAGCGATTCCTGCCTTAGGAGGGCAAATGGCGACTCAGCAGGTGGGTTGGGAAGAGTCTCAAGGCTCAGGAGCAAGTCCTCAGTGAAATGCTGCATTTTCCCCTGCTCTCACACCCCAGGAGGACCTCTCCTGGGGATACTGGCAGGCTTGACACTGTGGGATTGTGGCTCCTTCACCCCCCAGTGCCGGGAGTAAGAGCAGTCTGTGCCGCACTGCAGTCCCTGCACCACTCTGACCCCTCATGGTGCCAGGGATGGCTTTGCCTTTGCCCAGGTGGTGTGTTCAGCGGGTCTAGGAGCCACCAGCCCCTGGGCCGGGCTCAGGGTCCTGATGGCATCAGACACCCTGTGTCACACGAGCCGGGTGTGCTGCAGGCACTGCTCTGCCTCCAGCAGGTGAGCTCAGCCAGGGCCACTCTCTGCGGCAGGGCCCACTCTGGCGGCAGGGCGCTTTGGTTGAGGCCAGGCACGGAGTCGTGGCTCGGGGCGAAGGCCTGTGGATCCTTTCCCCAGCTCCCGCTGGAGACAGCCGAGCAGGTGATGGTGCTGGCTCGAGGAGGGGAAGAGCTCGTACCCTGTCCCATCACAAAAACTGCCTCAAGGCCCCGTAGGCTTCAGTGCACAGTGCAGATGGGTGAGGAAGGGTGTTGCGGCACGCTGTAATGTGGTGGCTGGGACAGGCTGAGCTCGGGGCTGCAGGAGCAGGACGGTGGGAGCTGCTGATGGGATCGGGGCCTGGAAGAAACAATTCGTGATAAGGCAAGTCCTGACCTGAACTTGTGCCCAGCACTCCCGATGAGAAGGGAGCGAACCTGCTCGGTGTGAGAAACCTCAGCGGGCTTCCTTGTTTAGTTTTCCCACAGCCCTGTGCTTCCTGCTTGCCCTGGCGCTGGAAGGATGGAGATAGCATCGGGGCGGGGAGGGGGGGGACCATGCTGGTGGGATCTCTGTCCGGGCAGGGGCAGGACATGCCAGGCATCCCCCGGGGCGGCCCCGCGAGCATGGGAAGGGCTTGGGGAGGCTGTTCTGGAGCTGGGGAGGCGATCTGCTCCCTGGAGTTATGTCCAGGATCAGATCCCGGCCAGGCGATAAACCCGAGTGAGGGGCACAGGACACCTCGGAGGGGGGAGGACTGCTGCTCTGGATACGGGAGTTACTTTTCAGGAGGATGGTCCCTCCCAGTGGGAGGGCATGTGGTGCCTCCCGGACTGAGATTACTGAAGGGGGGAAAGGGTGGGATGTGAGTCTGGCTCTTCCTCCCCCTCCCCAGGTCACGGGCTGTAAATTGGCGCAGCCTTTCTGGGCATAAGGAAAAATACCGGTAGCCTGCCAAGGAAAACAATAGGTCTTTCCACTGTTGAGCCACGTCCAGACAGTCTGGGCCTGTGTCCAGCTCTGAGCTGGCGCTCGGCTCAGCCTCCCCTTGCTGGAGCTTTAATAGGAGGGAAAGGAGAAGCAGCAGAGAGTAATGAAACAGAGGAATGTCTCTGACATTTTTCTAAAAAGGAAAAATGTGGAGTTTCCAGTCAAACCGAAAGACTTATTGGGTTCGCTGGGAGGCTAAGTCCAGCTCCTCAGGACAAACTGCTAGATAAGGAAAACAATTTAGTCCCGAGTAATATTCACTTCAGGATGGTGCAGGCTCCGCCAGAATCTGTTTTGACTGTACCACGCTCATTGATTTTCTTCCCAGCTCTCCAGTGTGGTCCTGCCAGCCCCTCGGGGATGGAGAGGGTGGCTGTGCCCTGCGGTGTGGGACCCCCGGGAGCCGCCGCAGACCTGTGTCAGCACAGGCGGGTGCAGCCAGAGCTTGGCCCTGCCCCCGGCACGGGCATCTCCCAAAACAGCCCAATGGTGGGGGAGACTCAGCTGGGTGAGGAGGGGGAGACCAGAGGTGGCCCAGACCCTCTGCTGCAAGCACCAGCTGGGCCTGGCTTGGTCTGTGCACCACAAACCAGCAGAAGCCACAGTGAAGAGCAACTGAATGGGGGTCTGGGTGCTGCCAGAAGTCAGGCAGAGAGAGAGGGATGGTGGTGTGCTGGTAGCTGGAAAGGTGACAAATTACACCCTGGCAAGTGACAGCAAACATAGGTGGGAAGTTCTGGGAGAAACACCACGTCCTTCTGTTGAAATGGGAGTCAGTTGTACAGTGCAAAATGTCACCTTTTCCCTGGAGTGCGGGGACACCCTTGTTCCTGGGGTGGGGAATGTGGGGACACCCCTGTTCCCTGCAGCTGTCCCCAGCTGGTGGAGCCAGTGCTTGGTGTAAGGGTGTTTGCTGGCTCCTCGTGTGTCAGCGTGGATCCGTGCTCTGGGATCCTGGGTGGCAAACACCACCCCAGCACTTCCCCTCCCTGTGCTGGGGAAGGGCAGAGGAAGCTGTGAGAGGCAGAGCTGTTCCAGGGGTGTCAGCGCAAATAAACCCAGGAGTTTTGGCAGAGTGAGTAACTGCATCCTCAGGGCAGAGAAGAGCCTGGGGAATCTGGGGTAAGGCACTTACTTCCCTGTTTCCAGGAGATAAGTTGTGCTGAGGAGACCCTGTCCTGGGAAAGCAGAGGGCAGCTGGGGAGCAGAAACTCGGAGCTCCTCGCAGGAGCAGAGTTAATCACAGCTGTGGCTGAACTTCATGCTCTCCCCTGTGGATCTGGAGGGCCATGCAAAGGGGTCAGGCAGCTTTTGGGGGGGAGCAGCGTGTGAACAGCCCCATGTGCTCACACTGCAGGCCTGGCTGGGAAGCACAGCGCCGCTGGTGCTGTGTATTGGTCCTGTGAAGGTGTTTGACATTCTGCCCAGAGAACTTGTGGCTAATAGCACGTATTATGTGGATTATAAATTGGCTTAATGACAGATCTCAAAGTATGGTCATTAATGGCAGCACCGCGTCCCACAGCGTTCCCAAGGAGCGTTCTGACATGATTTAATGTGTGATTTAACAACAGCAAGGATAAAACCCGTTGCTGGTAGTGTCTGCAGGTGACATGGAGCTTGGTCTTGCTGTAAGCAGGGAGGGAGAGGTGGTGAATCTCCTGTCCAGGGGTCGTGAGCTAACGTGGTGCCTCACCAAGGAGCTACACAGAGGTAATCCCTGCTGTGGGGATCCCCAGGGGCTGGGGGCTGGGTGCTTCTGCAGAGCTCTGAATCACCGAGAGGTGTGGGGGTACCCACTCTGCTGCTGCCATGGGGGCAGTCGCTAGGGGGTCTGTGCCTTTGGTTTCTCAGTCCCAAGACAATCCCTGTTCCTGCAGGCCCCTGGCTATGCCTGTCTTGCCCTGGCTCTGCTCTCGCCTGCCCCAGCAGCCGGAGCTGTCAGTAGCAAGACAAGGCTCGGGTAGAGGCCGGGGATGTGTCTGAGGAGAGGCCGTGTCTTCGTTTGTTATCGCTTGTGTTTGCCATTCCTCCTTGCCAGCACTTGTGTTTGCAAATCATTTTCTCGCTGACAAATGGATGCACATCACCACCCCCCCAAACAAGACACAGATGTAGATAAGAGCTGGTACCCTCTGCAGAGACACTGATCCCCTGATACCGGCCCCTCCATGCATCAACCCCGTCCTCCTCACAAGGCAATCACTCACACTGGTGAGCCCTCCTTCCCACAGCAGTGCTGCTTTCGGGAGGAAAACCCAGCCTGAGGAACGGTTCTTGTGCCAGAGGAGGAGCTGCTGCTGGGGCAGCGCTGGCACTGGGGGCTTTGTTCCCCATGGAGCCCCGCTGTTCGGGGGCTGTGCCCTGACCACACTCGACTGTGCAGGTTGCTGTGTACTTTCCCACCTCTCCTGAGCATCCCTTCCTCTCTTGGGCTGTGGATCTGTGGATTTATACCATATCTAGATGAAGCTTCCCAACATGTGGTTGAGTTTTGGAATTTACTCCTCTCTAAACCAGGCCACTCATGTGACTCGTCTGCCAGTCAGGGAAGGTGAGAGTCTCAGTGTTTCCAAAGCCTGGGCCCTGTGTGTGGGTAAAACATTTGCCTTGTGCAGTGCGAGCTCCCCAGCGTGGGGGAACGTGCTCTCCCTGTGATCCGCTCTGGGTTGGAGCAGAGTCTGAGGCCGGGTCCCTGCCTCCATCCCTCGACCCGCAGCAGAGGGGAGCAGGGCTGGCTTCACAGCCTCCATCAGCCGGGGGGCCAGGGAGGAAGACCTAAGCATGGCAGTATTCCCTTGGAGGGCAATTAGTCTCAACAGGCAACAGCTATAGCAGAGATTCTGGCACCTTGGACCCCGCTCTTCCTCCTTGGGTTGCTTGGAGAGTTTGTCTGAAGCAGAAACTGAACTCCCTTGCTGGAAGCCCGTGTAGCCCCAGTGATAGCTGCGGGGATCTCATCAAGCAGGAATTTCTTGGCAGGGGATAGGACCTGTCTGCCATATGGTTTCCATGTTCGGAGCAGAAGGTGATCTGGGGAAGGGGAAGGGAAAAAAAAAAACCCTGAACTTCTGTGGTTGATTTTCACTAGAGACTAATTGTTCAGCGCAGCTCCAGGGAGGGACCGGGACAGGTCTGACCCTGCGCCCGCCGCAGCTCCCCGGGCCTTTCGCACAGGAATGCCTCAGCACCTCCTCTGCAAAGTGTTCTTATCGCCAGGAGATTCTGTATTTGACAGCTCCGGTATCTGCTTGAAGGGCCAGACAATAAAAAGTAAAACTCTCCAGAGCATAGAACGTACGAGTAATTGTCATGTCCTGCCCAGCTCCGGCCTCCTGCTGCCCTTCCTGCCGCAGCGGCTGCGGGAGAAGCTCAGCCACTGACAGCAGGTCGTTGAAGGCAGAGCGCTGGCTGGTTGTTGCTGGGATGTCGAATTCGGGGCTGTGTTTGTCTTTGAAAAGCTGTTTTTCCCCCGGTGTAGGAAAGCTGAGCAAAGCCTGTTGTGGTGAGGTGCCCTGATCCACCGCCTGTCTTTGCAGCATCCTTCAGAGTGGGACATGGGCAGTGTCTGTACTGGGGCTTTTTGCAGTGCCACCAGATGAACAAAACCTGACCTGCCTCCCTTAGTTGTTTGTCACCATGAAATGCCTGTTTACTTACAATTCGAGCTGGGAGCAGAGCATATTTTATGCACTGGAGGCATGGGAATTGCTGAGCTGAAATGGCAGGGGTGCTCTACTGCAGGGGAACGGCTTTGTTCCTTGGAGGGGAGCAGGGTGGCCACTCGCGTGAGTGAGGGTGACAATGACAGCTCCCTGGGAGCACCAGGAGACTGTCTGGGAGCTGAGCTCACTGGACCTACCTTGCCATTGGGGTCTGCCAGGGGGAGTGCACATTGTGACACTGGATCTGAGGGCTCAGTTTGGGCAGCACGCTCCTCTGCCTGGATCCTTTCTGCCCTGGGAGGACCCGGTTCCCAAACTGCGGCTTCCAACTGGCAGCAGCAGAGACAGATAAATGGCTCAGCAGACGCAGAAGAACAGTCTCTCTGTGCCCGGGAGACAAAGGCACTCACTAGTCCTGAACAAATATTTAGGCCATTTCTGCTGCCAAAATCATCACCAGTGTCCAGGACACATGTTTGCAGCAGAGCCATGACCCCTGGTGTCCTCGGAGCAGGAGCCCTGGGAGGCGACTCGACGCTGTGGGTGAGGGGACAGGGCCTGGCAGAGCCCAGCACCCAGCCGGGCAGGACTGCAGAGCCCAGCGCAGTAGCTGTGGCACCGGCACGTCAGGGGTAAGCGTGAGCCTGGGCATGGCTGCTGGAGCCGCTGTGCTCGGGCACCCCAAGGGCTGGCCCCGCTCTCAGGGCTCCTGGGATCTCATGGCAAGAAGCTCCTGTCAGGACTGCATCCTGCCACGACACGGAGCCACAGCTGGAGCTGCCGTTGCTTCTGCCAGGGGAGAAATGCCATCCTGGGGGGAAAGAGAAGTCCCTGTCCGTCTGTCTGTACGCCTCTGGATCCTGTGCCGGTGCACATGGTGCTAGTCAGAAGTCACTGAGGGGAGCCAAAGAGAGAGCAGTTGGAGTATTTGGATTCTTTCGATGTCTTTGCAGTGTTTCTGTGTTTTAGGACATGAAATGTAACATCAAAACAGTGAAAGTAGATCAGAACGTTCTGTCTTGAGTTTCAAACAATACCCTGGAAATTTCCAGGTCTTTCCTGTTTGTGCCGCTGCTGCTGGCCTCCTCTGCCTGCCATCCATCCCGCTGCTGTTTACGATGGCAAAGCTGTTTGAGTTTTCCTACTCGCCGGCATTGATCTGGAGGCACTTAACATACTTTGCTAAAACAGGCTTTCTCCAGAAGTTTCCTAGCGCAACGTGGAGACATTCGGGTGGCTTCAGTTGCCTCCCTGTGTCCCGGTGGAGGCAGGAGCCCTCCCGCCGTCCCCCTGGTGCTGGGGCGCAGAGCCCGGATGGGCTCCTGCCAGAGCTCAGCTCCAGTAGTTCAAGCCGGGGACCCAGAACCTTTCCTGACTCAAGGTCAGACGACAGCAGAACTCCCTCCTCCTGCTCTACTTCTGGCAGGCAGATTCCATCACTGCACAAATATTTTGGCAATCGATGATAATGGGAAAGGAAACACAGAAATGTCCAGTTCAGGAATCCTCTAAACTGGGATGCTCCAAGCAGGGCAAGCTCGGGGCTGGGCTGGTGGCAGTGGCTTTTCCCGTGTCACCCCATCCCATCCCACCCCATCCCATCCCAAGCCGTGCTCCCACCTGGCCGCACACACCCGGTGTTTATTGCCTGGGAAGTGCAGCAGCGTGTGATGTGTAACAAGGGGCTGCTCCTTAGGGCAGTGTTTTGTGCTCTAAGTGGTTGCAGCAGTGTGGGCTGGTGTGTGTATTTTGGTATCTATAAACAAAGCAGCTCAAGAATGCCGTGATACCGAAGGTTGTTTTTGGCTCTCCATCAAATGCTAATGGCATGGGGGTTGCTTGTTCCCTTCTTTCTAAAGAGTTCAGCTGCTGAAAGTACGTAAAAGAAAAGAAAACTGTGAAGCTTCTCACTCCTGTGAATCTTCATGCTGAGAGGAATCATTCCCAGGTCTCTGGACGCGCCGAGGCTGGCAGCTCGCAGAGGTGGGGGAAAGGCAGCCCCTTGGATGAAGAGGGGCTCCAGCTCCCTGTGCACACCCAGCGCCCCTGCAGTGGGGAGTGGGGTTTCTCGTGGCAGTTCTGGGGCTGAGACCGCCCCATCATGAAGCCCCTGGGACCCCCGGGCTGAGCCCTGATGTGCTCATTGCTGCAGCCCCGCCAGCTGAGCTGCTCGGAGCACTGGGAGGCCCATGCTGCTGGCACGCGAGGCTCTGGTAACAGCTGCTCTTCTCCCGGTGCCGCCGGCACACCACGGGCAGGACTGGGTGTCGGGCTCTGCCAGGAAGGGGGTGACACCGCACTCCAGGCTCTGTGGGGTTCCTGCAGCCTGAACCCGCCCCAGTGAGCTGGGCAGCGTTCCCGGGGCTGCTCAGGCTGCCTCTGGAAGGGGACATGGTGACACAGTAATAGCCATTCCCTGGTTTGAGGCGCTGGATTCCCGTGTTTCATGCTATTTTGGTATTCATTTCAGTTTTTATCATTTTAAGGTTCATGCGTTTCTAATTGTTGTGAATACCGTGCTACAATTAATAGTCCTCTGGTTGGGTTATTATACTGAGTACAATCATGTGTATGTGATGTGTGCCAGGAAAAGACGCAGCAGAGACTTTAATCATGTAAAGATGATAATTTAGTTGTTACACTTGTTGAAATTATGGGATTAATGTTTTAAAAGTTTGCAAACTAGAGGAGAACTGTAACCCGTTAATTCAGTTAGACGAGGGAGCCAGCAAGGGACCGACCCGCCCCAGCTGGGGGATGGACATGGGCATCACTG
>VZTU01024193.1:74196-169917 GCA_013400835.1 Zapornia atra
GGCACTGGACATTTTACAGGTGAGGGAGTTTGTAGCATCCCGCCCGGATCCTCGGGGACTTTGATGAGCTCAGGCAGTGCTACAGCCACGGTGAACTTCAAGTCTCACTCGTGCCCACAGGGTTTCTTCAGAAGAGATGGTGGGATCGGCAGGGAGCAGGAGGAGTGAGTCGCCAGTCAGAAATTCTAGCTCTGGAGTAAGTGCTTCCAGTCCCAAAAGGAACCAATGGACCCTGGTCCCAGCCCATGGGGCAGACATGTACTGGGGTGGGATGAACCCTGCAGNGGCCTGATGCTTGTATCAGCTGGTATTTTTGGAGTGAGAGGATGAAGTAGGGTGCAGGGAACATCACACCAGGTCTCCCCACAGTGCCAGGTCTGGCTGTGCAGGTTTGACTCCCCGTGCTGGCTCCAGGTGCTGGAGAACAATCCCGTCCCAGCCTCAGCAGTAATTCTGCAGAGTGGTTTGTAGCAGATTGTCAGGGAGGAAAAGAGAAATGTAAAATAAGTCTTGTTTACTATGGCTGATGATGTGGCAAAATAACTCAACAGCCAGTTCTCAGGAGTTTATGACAATAATCATGAATATGTTTTATAAATGTGTAGCAGTGTGAGTGGACTCAATTCTGGCTGAATTTAAATAATATGGCTTTGTGCAGCAAAGCCTAAATCAAATGGCTATAATTTATGCTGAAATGTACTACAGGATGCATTTATTCACAAGTATGTGCTGATTGTAGCATTGTGCCTGATTTATGGTGGTTTACTTTTTCATGTGAAAATCCTTACCAAAAATAATATTTAGAGGCTCCTTTTATTTCCTGGGCCCCAGCAGTTTTCTAGAGGCACCGTGGCAGAGGATGGCTTATCTTTCTGCTCTGGCTCCCGAGCAGCCGCTCTGGAGCCGATGGCTGGATGCGGCTCGTGGTGCCGCGTGGCCGTGAGCCGAGGGAGCAATGCACGTGCCGTGGGAGCAGCTCTGGAGCCTGCGGCAGCGCCCAGCGCTCAGGCCGTGAGTGGCCATCGCATCCAGAGCCTGATTAAAATTAGTGAATTAAAACCATTCCCACCCACCTGTCTCTGGGGTGTCGGTGAGGGATGGTGGGTACCAAAAGTAGGTCAGGAGAGAGTGGACTTTATGCCTTGCCCCTGTGATTTGGTTGGCAGCTGATGGTCATTGGGACGTGGAAGGTGTATGGCTGCGTTTAGACTGCGGGGCTGTAAACTCCAGGATTCAGGTCTGTGAGCTCTTCTCTGCTCGTGTTGCGATCCGATCCCCTCTGACATCTCTGCCGATCTCCCATGCTGCAGACGGCCGGTGATCCCGCAAGACCAGCGTGCAGCTCCTGCAGCCTTCAGCTCGCATTAAACCGGACCCGGCTCCACGAGCCAGCGCTGCTGGTGCTGGGCATAGCCCTGCCTTGGTGTGTGCCTCTGCCTGGAGCCAGGCCCAGCCATGCCACGGGGGTACACAGAGATTAGGGTGTAAAGAACAGAACTGAACCAGACAGCAGCTGGAGGTCCCTCGCTGCCCCAGGATTCAACATGGCCCTGTGATCTGGACAAGGAGCCTGGGGCCTGTGTCCCTCCCATGGCAACTGCCTCAGGACACACAGAGGGCCAGCGGAAGCTGTGGGGTCTGGGTGCAGAGCGCAGGGCCTGGCGTGGCTGCAGGTCTCATTACTGGGACAGGTCACGTCACCACCTGCCTCCTGCCAGTCCGTGTCGAGCGCCCGCTCAGCAGAGTCCAGCCACACAGCCTCCTGTCCAGTGTGGGGTGTCCCCTTGTTGGCGAGTTAGGTCGTTCTTTAGAGGGGCTAAAGCCGCTGCCTGTGCTGGGCCGTGCAGAGCTGTGGCAGCAGAGTCGGAGCTGGTGCTCTCGTGATGTAATGATGGCAAATGCTGCCTCCATGCCCGGCTTGTCACCTCACTGCCCTGCTGGCCCCGCATAGGGTCTTGGGTAGCTGTCAGTAACAACAGCCCTGTGCACAGCCCCTCTCCCATGTCTTGCATTCAGTGTGGGGGCACTGCTTGGGTGCTGGGGTACAGCTCGAATGGGCCTCCGTGAAGTGACGTCTCCCGCAGCAGGAAGCATGACCTCGCGCCCCACCAGTGTCCCTTCTGCAGGCCTCACACTGGTAATGTTTTAATTGGGTGTGACAATGCCCCCTGGCACAATTAAGCCGAGAAGCTTCATTTATCATTGCTACTGAAGGCAAATGTCAGCCCCTGAGCACCCGTCCCTGCACTCAGCTTGCTGCAGGTCCTGGGAGCGGTGTCTCTGGTCAGGCACATGGAAAGGTTTGGGTAATCCCGGCCTTGGAGCACTACCTCGCAAAAGTGCCTGGCTCTGCTGGAAAATACATCATCCAGAGACTAAAAGAAAGATTTATTTAAAGCATCTGAAATCCCCAAATAAATCATTTCATCTCGTAATAGGTCCCAAACTGCCCTGGGAGCACACACAGCCATTAGGAGCCAGTTAAGATCCAGCAGCACTTCTTCCTGGGTTAAAATTAGTTGTGCTGAAAGTTTATCAGTGATTTATTCTGCAGAGCAACTCCATTTGTAATTCTCCTTCCTGAAAGTTTCAGCACCATTGTTTTTAATGATAAGGACTTGTTGTAGCAACCTCTGTCCCTAAACACTTGGAAACTCTTGTTTAAATAAACAGGCGACTCGCGAGCAGCTCAAATGTGAATCTTATTAAAAGCTGGCAGGGCCGGCGCGGCCCGGCCCGCCTGCCGACGCTGGGGATGCAGGAGCAGTTTTGCTCTGTAGTGATGACTTTCTGTAGGATGAAGGGCTGCACATGGGCCGCTTTCAGGGGAAACAGCTTGGGGGGGGAGAGATGGAAAAATTCCTAATAAATAGGAGGTAACAAGCAGGTAAATATTTGGGGGGGCCAGCATTGTGCCTGCTTGTGCAGAGCTCAAGCTCCTACCCTCGTTTTGAAGGAGGGAATGAGACATCTCCCAGCGCTGCCCTTGTGGCATCCAGAGAGCCGCTGGCTAAAGGAGACTGGAGCATCCCTCCTGCCCCTTGCCTGCACCCATCAGGACAGGACAGACCTGGCCAAACGCCTGCACAGGGGATTCACGCCAGTGCTCTCTGTGAAGCAGCTGGCAGGAGTTCAGTGTTTGGCTCAATTTGCCTTTGTATTTGCAGGGAAGAAGAGCAAAGGCCAGAGGGCAGCAGGTGGGGGCAGAGGGAACCCCCGCGGCAGGGAAAAGTGTATCTGGTGAAGAAGTCACACACCTCCAGCAGCAGGGACAGACAGCAGCTGGGACAGGCAGCATGGAGACATGGGTCAGGTCCTGCTGGGCCAAATAGTACACCTCTGGTCCCAGTAACTGCTCTGGCCACAGCAACATACCTCTGGCCCCATGAGCACAACTCTGGTCCCAGCAACACCGCTCTGGTCCTTCTAATACAACTCTGGTCCCAGTAACGCACCCCCGGTCCCAGGAGCACTGCTCTGCAGAAGGACTGAGCTGGTCTCTGGGGGGTGTCTGAGGGCAGACCCCCAGGACTGCCGCAGCCTTGTCAGCCCATTGGGTGCTGCTGGGGACTCAAAGGGGACAGTCACCTTCAGAGCAAGAAGCCCAGCCCTGTGAGGGTGCCCCTCAGCACGGCCACTGGTGACAGCGACAGGACGACCCTCATCTTCCTCCCATGCCCCCCAGCTGCCTTCTCCATGTCCCTGTCAGGAGAGCTGGCGGCTGCCTCGCTCCCACCCAGCTTCATTGCAAAGGAACTTCCACTCCTGTCTTTAAGTTAGCGTTTCCTAATTAGTTCACTATTAATTAAGGGGTTCTGATGTTATGATGTGAAAATTAGCTGGCAAACCAGGCTGCCATTATCCAGAATTTGCAGAATTAAACCCTGAATTCCAAAATAACTTCTTCATTAATAATTTTGATTTTCCAGACATTACACAGAAACAGTGGTGATTAGCAGAAGTGCCATGTCTTCTCATTCACAGTATCCCTAATTAGCAGTAATTTAGTTATTAACTCTCTGGTGCAAGCAGAGCTAGAACGAGGGAGTTGGGACTTTGTTTTGCTGGCTGCTTTTAGGGCTGGTGCCCCAGGGCAGGTTGAGTGCCCAGACCCTCAGGAATGCCCCTCTCCCTTGTGCAGCCCCAGGGCCAGAAGGACAAGCTGCTGGCAGGGTGACACCTCCCTGTCCCAGGGAATCCCTGGGCCCCCCACACCTCCCAGCCTGTGGCTGGGAAGCACCGGGCATGGCCATTGCCCCTCATTAGCTCCAGCCCAGCAGTTGGGGCTGAGGCATTACCTGCTTCACTCATAACTCAGCCAGGCTGTGGTGGGCAGGAAGCTGGCCCTCTGCCTGGGAGAATTTGTCAGAAGATTAAAGAATTAATGAGAAAATACAATATATTAAAGAACGAGAGATTTTGCTAACCTCTTACCTTGTCTTAGCCTTAATTGCCTTTAAAAATCATAGGATGCAATGAATTATCATTGATTTTCCTCAATACCTTTTATTTCTGCAGAAGGCAGATAAATGGCAGCGAGAGGTGACAGTTCAAAGGGACTCAGGAGATCTATGAGGGGAGCTGGATCACAGGCATCACCCCGGGGCCCGGCTCCCTCGATGACAGCACGAGCCACGGTGCCAGGGCAGCAGCTCCTGTTTAAAGCACAGTCTGGGCTTTAGCTTTTAATCCTAAAGCTGATAGCTGGGACAGTGTGACTCTCCCTGAGCTGGCGTAGGGCAGAGCTGGGTGCTCTGTGTCACTGGGTGGCATGCATGGCAGCAGCACGGGGACAGTGTGGGGACGCTGCGGGGATGGCATGGCACAGTGGCTTGCCCCTCTCTGGCTGTGCCAGGGTGGGAGCCTGATGTCCAGGCCTGCGAGGGGGTCCCACTGCCACCCACCGACTGCTGTCCCTGCACAGGGTCCCCACTCTGGGGTTTGGTACAGATCCAGAAGTGAATCCCACTGCTATGGCAACACAGGCATCCCAGGGGGTTCCAGTCACCTTGCTGCAGACACGCATCCTCTGCTCCTGAGGAGCCTGAGCCACAGCACCCCACAAACAGGGCAGGAATCCTTCCCAGGGAGGGGGAGGCCCTGGCACAGGGTGCCTGGAGAGGCTGGGGGATCCCTGCTAGGGTTCAAGGCCAGGCTGGATGGGGCTGGGGGGCATACCAGCCCATATCAGGGGTAGACTGGGGAGGTGTCTAAGGGCCCCTCCCACCCACACCAGTCTGGATTCTATCAAATTCAGTGGGGCTGGTCCAGGTGGACAGAGAACATGAGAGATTTATAAAGCCTCTTTGGTGGCAATCAATACAGCTGCTTATTACAGCCCTGTCCTTCCAAACTCTTCCCTGTTCATTTTTCTAACTCTGGTAATTTGACCAAAACTTAATGGATGAAGTACCAGGGAAGGACCTGGATGTTTTAAAGTTACTGCACCCCATTTCAAGGAATAAGCCTGGTAATTAATCTTCTTCATCTGATTCCTTCCACCAAGGATGGAATTGTGCTGCTGATCCACAGCATCAGTATTTATCTGTACTGCTCCTGTGCCTGCAGACCACAGCTGGGGCTGATCCCTTTGCTCACACATACCAGTATGGGATCCTCATTCAGAGGAGCTGACACAGGGACAAAGGACAGGCAGTGGGAAGGACAGAGTGAGCACAACACAGGAGGAAGCATGGAGCATGGGTTGTGGTGTCAGGCTATGGGCTGAGCCTTGCTGCTGGGGAACTGCTTACAAAAAACTGCCCAAATCGGAGAAGGCTGTTCCCATGGCTGCTCCAGCAGTAAAGAGGAGGTTCTGCCTGCAGGAAAGGCAGCACAGGGAAATGCAGGGTGGCATTTGCAAGTATACTAGTGGTGAGAAGAGCTGGCACCACTGGCTCCTGGGGGGAGAGTGAAGACCTTGCAGAGAGAGATCACTTGGCTGTGACCACCCTTGGAAGTATTCAGTGAACATTTCTTGCTTTCGCTGTAGTTTTGAAAAATATTTCATTGCAGCAGAAAAATGACCTTGCTGAGGAGGATGTTGGTGGACAGACCTTGGAAGGGGCACAGAGACCAGACCTTTAAAGGGCCAGCTATCACAGGCACTCAAGCATCCTATAAGAGCCCGGTGAGGTCCTTCCCAGACCGTTAACTGTAACTTGCCATTCTTTTTGAATGAGGACATTCCAGAGGAGAAAGGTTTGTGCAAGATTTTGCAAGAGATGAGGAGAGAGAGCTGAATGGCCAGAGGTTTGTCTGCAGACAGTCTCAGGGAAAAAAATCACTGCCAGGCTGGATGAGAGGGGTTTAGGGAAGCTCTTCAGAAAGCTGCCTGGACTGCTTTGAGTGGCTGTGTCTGGCTGGAACACAGCAGAGGGGTTGTGGTGATAAAGAATGGGATGGAACTTGGTGGCTGGGGGATAAACCCAGCAGTACTGGGCACAACAGAAGGTGCCTGGGCTGAAATCTGGGCATGGTGCTGGTGCCCACACATCAAGAGGCTGTGGGAGGCTCCGCAGGGTCCCCAGGAGAGGCACCACATTGAGTCCAGGTGTGTGCAGGGAGGAGACTTGTCAGCAGCTCTGTGTTAGATCACTCAGAGAAAGGCACGCAGGGGCAGGTGAGGAGACACCAGGCTGCTTCCTGGGGAGTGGAGCCCTTTTCACTGGAGTCCTGTCGAGGCTTCAAGCACAGGCACGGAACTTGGATCAGGCACCAACACGGAAAAGCCCTCAGGTCTGATCTCCTGCTTCACACAGGCCAGATGAGCACGAGGATCCCTCTGGCCTGGAGTGTGTGATCTGTTATTAGAGAACACCTGGCAGCTTGATGGGCATCGCTGGGAGGGGACGGGGTACGAGCCTCTCTGCTCCCAGCACACGCACGGGGTAGCCCCAGGCAAAGACTAACCTCAGAGTTTACTCACCTCAGAGAGGCACGTACTTGTACTCTGCCCAGAGCATGGCTTCTTGAGCAGTGAATAGCAACAGGGTAAGCTCACATCTTCAGTTCCAGCCAGTGTGACCTTGTGACTGCCCACCCAGCAGCTTGCCCACCTCCTGAACTGGGGAATCCAGCAGCAGTGCTCCCAGGCAGCCTTCCTGGTGGGACCATGCTCCCCACAGCCCCCAAATCACCTCACTGCTGCACTGTGCCCAGCCACCCCTGTACCTGAGCCTCTGCTCCTGCTAGATATTCACAGTGGCTGCTCGGAAAGCCTCAGCCATAATGGGATCATTTTCCTGCAAGCTGTTTCAGGAGGCATCACCCAGCCAGTCCTATTTCTGTGCAGCATCTGTCAGGCTTCTGCACTTCAGCAGGCTTCAGACAGGACCATTTATAGTTTCAGTAATGCTTTCTTCAGAGACAGGTTATGATAACTTCCATCGCTCTGTTTTGCAGATATGATGCAATTTGAGCATGCCTATGGAAGTTCGAATGAAGGAATTGTCTTGTGTATATGATGAATATTCTAATTGAGAATAATATTCAATAAAGGCCAAGACAGGTGCTTTCTCCTTCTTGGGATTCCTAATTGCTGATGTGTGCCCAGAATTTGTATGTCCTCTTAAACACCTTTCCAGTGGTTTCCCAGATTTATTACTGTTCCCTACTACTGAACATTTGCATAAGAAGAATTTAAATTAGCCATTGCATCAGTATGTGATATAAGGTAGATCTAGATGCCACATGCAAAGAAAGCACGACTCCGAGGGCAGTTAAATTGTACTCTGGCTTCCAACAGGTTCAGAGTCATCCTGACAGTGGGGCTACACCTGACACCCTTCCAGCTTGCCCACAGAGTTAGAGGGGGCAGAAACCCTTCCATCACTCCCAGAAGCAAGTGAAAGTAAATGTGAGCAGAAAAAAAAAAGAGACTGAAATCTGGCACTGGTGCCACCTGCCTTGGCTGCTGAAGAAGCAGCCAACTCAACTGTGGCTTCATCCTCAGAATCAACTCAAAAACCTGTCCTGGAAACGTGTCTCACCAGGCTGGAAACCACTGGGAAATGGTAGTGGGCTTCAGCAGTCTGATTTTTACCTGCCTGCAGCTCTGTGTGCCTCAGCTTTTCATCCTTTCCTGCTAAGCTTTGTCCTCCTTCTGGCCCCATCCCACCAGACAGCCCGGGTGCTCCCCTTCACACTGCTTCTCACATGAGCTAGGTCAAAGCAAGGACTGGAGCCTCTTGTTCTCTAGCTTCTCGGCCTCCCTTTTCTCCACCCTCTTGGTTCCCCTCATTTTTCTGGCTGTTTTCTCCATTTGGGAGCCTCAGATTTGTAGCTTTTCCCAGCACACTTCCAGTTCGCCCGGCAATTCTGCTGACTCGGCAGGAGAGCTGGGGTCTCCCAGCAGACCACCTGGGAAACAGGAAACGCTCTGAAGCTCTGGATTAACTGAAAGACCATACGTAGCTCCCCCTTGACTTCTCCATTTCCATCTCCTGGTCTGATTTTGGGCATAGCAGTCATAATCATGCTCACACATGAAAGTGGCTGGAGGCAAGCTGGAGAGCCCGGCACGCCAAGGAGTAAGTAGATCTTCCCCTGGAAAAGCCTGTGATGCACATTCAGGCACTCAGACAAGTCTTCCCACTTCATGGATGTCTGATGTGACAGAAGCTCCCGTTGTTGCTGTATGTTCCCCTGTCCCAGCCAGCAGCACCTGGTTGCAAAGCCTCAGGTGTGCCATAGAAGGGACTAGGCTGTCCCAGCCACCCCATTCAGCAGCACCCCAGGGTTTCTTGGTGCAGCACCTCCAGGAACAGCTCTCAGGGATAAATACTCCTCTTCCCTGACCTCCCGCTTCCTTGGCTCAGCTGAGCCCTCTCAGAGTCACAGTGCCTTATGATTTGGACAGCCATTCCTGCCTGCATCCAGCCCTCCCACCTACACTCAGCTAACCCCCCAGGCCAGGCAAGAGGGGCCAAGACTCACACACAATAACACAGAGCACCTTATGGACCCAATAATAACTCAGAGTATCTTACCGATCCAATGCTCACACAGAGTACTGCCCCATGCAAGGACCAACCAGCCATACACAGACTGCTCCAGGAACACCCCCTTCCCAACAGCCCCTTTTATGGGGGAGTGATGCCAGGTGCTGTGGGAACACCCTGGCTGACTCAGCTCACCTGGGGTAACTCAGCTCACCTGGGCTGCCGGGGAGCTGAGCTCTGGCCTGGCTGGAGCTGGGACAGATGGGGAAAAATTCAAGGTGTAGGAGGAGAGGAGGGGGCAGCTCCCATGATGGCACACCCCTGGGAGTACAGCACTGGCATGTTTCTGCCCATGGAAACGTGATGGAGCTGGCTGCAGAGGCTTTAGGAGGCTCAGCCTTGATGGGCACTGAGCAGGGGTGCAAGCTGGGGACTGACTGGCAATTAAGGCCGTGAACATGGGACTTGGATGTTACAGCCCACAGACATCCCCTGGCCAGTGGTGGGGAGAACGTCCATGCCCCGTCTGTCCATCTGTCCGTCCCTGTGCTGCAGCCCAGCTGCTTGCCAGGCGTGGGGCAGACGATGATGCTCCCTGGACAGGGTGTCACTGCTCAGCTGGGGTGGGAAGCTGACAGGTTTGGGTAACAGCAGGAGACTCTTCGGTCCCAGAGCCGTGCCCGGGCTGAAGCTGGGCCGGCTGCGGGAGACAGCGGGGTGCGTGCCCGGTGGAGGGCTGGGTGCCTACTCTTCCCCAGCGCCTGCACCCCTGGAGCAAGTTAATGAGCACTAATTGGAGTGTTGAGAGGGGTAGGATTTCCTGATGGCACGTGCATTAAAGGGAAATGGAGCAGAGCACAAATCAAACCAAACACGTTGCTGTCCTGCGAGAAGTGTGTGAGGCTGAAGGCTCCGGCGAGAGGAGATGGCCCTCTTTCCATTCATGTATTTTGTATTATAAAATGACTGCGGTTGTCATAGCAACATAAAGGGAGCAGATCTCATTACTGAGGCCTGGCCACATTATTTTCTCCAAGGAATTTCTTCTTTTCATTATTTTTCTCCAAAGGTCAGTTATCCTCTGAGGCAGGGCGGGAGATTCTGCGAAAGGTGAAGCATATTCATGGCAGAATTCCCCCGGTGGAATTTACAATCATTTTGCTTTTTTATACTTGTAGAAAGATTTCTTTTAGTATAACATTTTCTTTTAACCCTTTCTGTGTGAAGCCTGGCTGCTCGGCACATCAAACCGGGCTGGTGACTAAGGAGCTCTGCACAGGGATCGTCTGCAGAAAGCAGAGAATTAATGTCCACTCATGCTTGTCTTGGGGTACAAAGCAAAGTGTGTCGTTCTGCTCGCCAGTGTTTGTTTCTCCAGTGGTTTGTTTGCTGTCAGCAGCTGCACAACCTGTAAGAACTATCTCAAACTTTGCTTTGAGTCTGTTTCCTTTCTCTTGGCAAAGCGGTGGCTGCCGGCACGCATCCAGCCTGCATCCTGGGGAGTGGCTCTGGCTGCTGCACTGGCTGGGGAGCCTGACACTGGAACCCCTGTGTGTCCTGGCCTCAGTCGCCCCTCTGAACATGCGGGTGCTGCGCTCAGCAGGAGGCGCAGGAAAACCCAGGCAGAAACACGGCGTCACGTGCCGGTGGCGCGTCAGGGTGACCCCGAGAATGGGCAGGCACCCCGCAGCCCTGACAGCAGGGACTGAGCGGTGGCTGGCCTCCCTCACCCTCCTGTTGCACCATCATCTGCAGTCAGCAGCACCGATGTGCAACCCAGCTGCAGTTGTGTATGTCTGTGTGACATGGCCGGTGGGGACTGCTGCGTTTCCTCAGCTCCAGAACTTCACACAAACACCCCGGTTCCTTTTCAGAGAAATATTTCCCATCACCTTGTTATTAAAGCTTTTAAACAAGCATTCCAGGTCTGACTGCCAACACATATTTTCTAAATATAATCCAAGAGAGGAATGATAATCCCTCGCCAAGGAGTGGGGAACACAGCTCGTACCTCCGTGTGTTACGTCTGTGAGGGGAGGTAGAAGTCCTCACTGCTCCCCAGCACAGTGCTGATGGGGTTGCCAAGGACAAAGGAGTTTTTCCAGCTTTGCCCAGTTTTTAAGGTCGCTGTTTCTGGAACAGGAGGGGGGAATCAGGTGCACTGAAGGAGAGAGTCGCTCTGTATTGCTTGCAGGACTCAGAGCCCTGCTGTACCTCCGAGACCTTTGTAAGGGAGGGCTGTATTTTTACACCTATAGCAATGCACACACACCCATCAATTACTGTGTGACACTGCACACACAAAGGGTCTGGCGTCCCACTGCATCTTGTGCCCGTGGTTAGAGCGCAGTCGGAGGGACAGGATCTCTGGTCTCCAGTGAGCAGGAGGCTGGCCCATCAAGCTATATGCACAGTCTTAAAGAAGTAATTAAGTTTGATATCCTGCTGTTATTTTTAATTTCTTTGATTTAACGTGGGTAAGCTTAACAGTCCTAATATAATATTGAAACAGCACAGGAATTCATCATGCCTCTTCCCCGTTATGGAGGAGAAAGTGGAAGGGACTAGCAGTAAGCAGGAGAGGCTGCAGAGAGCATATAGTCATCAAGTCTTTACTCATTAGTGAAAATCTGCCTGAAAATGGGACCACTCTTTGCAGTAAACCCAATAAACCTCAGTCCCACCAAAAGCTGGGATTTCCCAGAACCACTTCTTGGTGTCCCACAAACTGCCAAGGAGCTCAGGGAAGGTGTGATCTGGGAAGGCAGGAAAGCCTCATGGTGGAGGCATGGGATGGACAGAGCTGTCCAGGAACATGGGCAGGACACGACCCGGCTGTGGGGCTGCTGGCATGAGCAGGGAGGCTCAGTGGTCTTACGGGCTCTGCCTGCAGCTGCTCAGGGCAAGAAGTCCTCTCCCTTGGCTGTGGAGGGTCATCCTCAGAGGTGCAGCTTGGCTTCACCAAGCACATCGACTCTTGGGAGCTCCCAGGCCCCTCACCAAGTCAGCATTAGAGATGCTGCCCTTGAATCCCCTGAGAAGGTGCCTTGGCACTGCTCTGCACGGGCTGGGCCTGACGGACATTTCCCTTTCGCCGCCGCCTCTGCTCCTGCGCTGCTGTCGGGAGGCCGGGCTGGAGGAGGCAGCAGCAATCCTGACCCACTCCAAAGGTGTCCTTTAAAAATTAATGAAGGCTAATGAATCCCCCAGCTGCAAATAATAATAACAACGCCCGGCCCTGTCACAGCCCCTCTCCTCACCAGCGCCCGCCGTTAAGTCAGTGCATGTGGCAGTACTGCCACTGCAGAGCCAATGCCAGGGTTGGTGCTGGTACACCCGTTGTGACTTCAATTCTGATGTCCCTTTTCTGTAAATCCCATTTTGCATGCAAAATGTGTATTTGCATATGCAAACGAGCAGGCATCTAAGTGGCCATGTGTGCCTGCTGATGCCTGCTTTGCATGTTCACTCCTGGTAGCTGTGCTTGGTGAGCAGGAGCACGTGGCTGCGTGTAACGGCCACAGGCTCCCTGTGATGGCAGACGAAAGCCACGTGAACCAAAACACGCCTCGGTTCTCAAACGACTTAGGAAGCCCCAGGTATTATTCTAAAACAGGTCGGCTGAGAGCTCCACCGCGCCAGCGAGCTCTGGGTAGCACACGCCAGCGCCGCCCCGCCAGAAATCCCAGCAAAGCCAGGATTTGTAGGGAACACACAGGCTGCAGCTGAACCCTGGTGCTGCGGATGCCGTGACAATTGGGTTGATCTGCCAGGCAATGTTGCTGCTCGGTGCTTCACTTCGTATTCATCACAGGCTGGGCCGCTGCTTAACTTTAATTGCATGCTGCAGCAGGTAGATGGTGTCATATCACATGCACTTCAGAGAGAGGTAGAGCGCCTGGCATATATTATGAACACAGGTTATTATAGGGCTTTTAACTGTGCATTTAGCAGTGGTAGATGTAAAGCTTTTAGCCTGCACTCCTGTTTATTAATTAATAAAGGGCTCTGTTCTGACATTACTTACGTCCTCCCGTGTCTCTCGCTTTAGATTCGGGTCTCATTTAAAATGATAAGTAGCCCGATGCACTTCCCATGAAATTCACTCAAGCTGTTGGCCCTCCTTGCTGGCTGCCTCCTCTTTGGCAGAGCCTCCTCCAGGACCCCTTGTCAGCCCCACTGCAGCAGCTGGCATGGGGCAGGAGGGATGCCGTGCCATGGGGTGCGGGGGGAAGCCATAGCCCTGCTTGGCATGCAGCAGGCCCTTCTCTCACGGGCTGTCCTGTGGCACCAAGGCTGAGGCTCCTCTGAGCCTCGGGTCAGTGCTCCCTTCCTCCTTGGAGGGACAGAAGACTTAAACCTGGCATGGAGCATCCCGCAGCCATCCGGCACAGGGCACACTGAGGAAGCGGGACATGTGTGAGAGCTGGGCAGCTTTGGGAGCCAGAGCATCCCAGGGAAGCACCCGTCCCCTCCCTGCTCTGTGTGGAAGAGTGTGAGGGCACATTCTCATTTCAAACAGTTGTAGGGAAAATGCTGGGGGCTTGGTGCTGTGTGTCCTGTGCTTCTTCACCCCCTGACGCCCCGTCCCCCCACTCCTCATCCCTGACGCAGAGCAGAGCCAGCATCGGCAGCTCCACGCACAGGCAGGTTGGCCAGGGCAGAAGTGGGGGGCTCTTGGCTTCAGCCACCTTCTCTTCCTCTTCTCCAGCTCCTACTTTGGCTTGTGCAGGCTGGGGGGAAGTTCCCAGCGCTGAGTCTCTCTCTGGGCTCAGTGGCTTAACCTCATTTGGCTGCTGGTGCGTCAGCGGCCAGGTCAGCACTGCTCCAAGGGGCAGCCAGCGGTAAGCAGATGGAAGAATATTTTTCCATGGGTGTTGGAGGTTTGTTTGCATTAAGTATTCTGGAAGCATTGCTCTTTGTGCCTGAGTATTTGGGTTATGGAGCATTCTGCAAGCTCTGAAATTTGCTTTTTTTATTGAAGTTTTCTCTGACTTGAAAGGCTGGTTTTTATAACAGGTCAATTTCAGACCATTTGATATTGATATATGAAGATCCTCGGGGATTATTGTAATGCATTTTTCATCCTGCTGTGATAGTATCATATAAGGAAAATGGGACTGACTGTTAAGTACAAATTGAAAAAGACATGGTCATTTAAGATAACTCCTTATCTGTATACAAGGAAATGGTATCAGGGAAATAGACCACCAGTTGACAGAAATAAATTCTGCCTCAGGCTCCTCCTCCTCTTCCCCAGCCGCTCAGCCTTTCCCTTCCCCTCCTTTATTCAATTATATTTATCGCTGTGTCCCAGTGGGCTGGATGCGAACCTGGCTGGGTACATCTCTGGGGCACAGACCGCTGCCCGGGCAGGGGGCAGCCCCCGGCCCCCCCTGTGTGGCCACAGACCCTGCCTCTGCCAGCCCAGCACTGCCCAAGCTGGTGGGCTCCCCCGGCGTTCCTGGGACCTCACAGGGACACCCGGAATGTATTTGCTTGAGCCTGGATGTGCTGGAGTGGGAGGAGGAACTTGGTGAATGATTTCTTCAGCCGAGTGAGAGCTGTTTGTTTTTATAGCCCTTATAAAAAGATAGGAAACAAACTCAATAAGCCAAGTCACACTCCAGCCAGTCATATTTTTTTTTATTCCTGGCATTTTATCTCAACTCGCTCTGTTTTAATAAGCTGTAAATCAGGGCTTATTATGACGGTGTGAACGGTGTCAGCGGGCCCGCGCAGCGCTCCTAGGAACGATGCTGCTCTGCCAGGACCTTCCCACAGACGGCCTGGCGTTCCGCTGCCCGGGACAGGCTGCTGGAGAGTCTTCCTCACAGAAAGCTGCAAAAACCATCTGACTTTATGATGGCTTTGGAGTCGGAACAGGAAAAGTGTGTCCTTCCAGATCCTGTGAGGTAATCACAGTGTGATGACATATGCTGCAGCTCCCTGTGCAGGGCCGCACGCTAGGCCAAGCACAGGCCCTGAAGTGCTCTTTCTCCTCCTCGGTGATTATTACATCCCGTTTGGACTCCAAGCGTTTTGACCATTAGTAGAATGAGGGCGATTACAATTTGGCACAAGGCACTGCAGCCCGAAGCCAATGTTTAGAGACAGTGGTATAAGAGAAGTCCCATAATTGGAGCCGTGGGGCTGAGTTTGCCAGAGTATCTATTGCTGGCACCAAACCCTCCTTGGCGCCGCACCTATTGGAGCTGCACTTTGGCCCACACCTTGCTTCATGCTGAGCCTGCAATTAAAATACAATCAGTTGTCCCTGTCCAGCTCCCGGGTGGCGGCTGAGCAGCCCGGATCCCTACACGTGCCCCCTCTGAGCAGCCCGGATCCCTACACGTGCCCCCTCTGAGCAGCCCGGATCCCTACACGTGCCCCTGCTGAGCAGCCCGGATCCCTACACATGCACCAGTGGCATTCGAGGCAGCTGCGGTTCAGCATGCGTGCTGCCGGTGCCTTTCCAGGGCTCATGTATGAGCTCACATGAGAACTCCTCAGGCTTTGAGTAGGTGTCATGGTGGTCCCACAGCAGAACCCCTGCACTGCCCTGTGGTGCCCCTGAGCAGCTTCCCCAGGATCGGGCCCCCATGTCTCCAGCTTTTGGGTTCTATCTGCCTTACCCCTGGGCTCTCAGCATCTGCTACCTTTAGAAGTCACCCTTATTCTTTAATTAATATTTCCTTTAGAACCTGTGTGCTCTGCGTCCTGGTACGGTGCCGAGGGCCACAGTCTTGCAGTGCTGCTCGGCCCTTCCTGCATGAGCTCCCCAGCCCTGCAGCCGAGGCATGGCTGGTGCTTGTGGAGAGGCTGTGTGTGGGGAGGACGGAGAGATGGGGGGGTAGGAGATACCCATCTTGGCAGATGGAAAAGTTCTCAATTCCAGGCAGACACAGGCTGGCAGCAGGGAAGTGGGAACCGCTTCTGCCTCCTCTGAGAGCCCGTGGATGCTTTGGCTGCCCTTTGCCCAAGGGACTCTGTGCTGGAGACACCGCAGATCCTCATCTGCTGCGGTTCATGGCCTTTCCCGAGGATGTGAGGTGGATGCCTGCTGCAAAAGGCTTTGTTCCTGGGCAGAAATGGTGGCACGGTGCCGAGCCGGGGCGGCAGGGCAGCCAGCAGAGCTGGGGAGCTCCACACTTGTCTGTGGGAGGACACCCTTTGCTTTTTGGGGAAGCTTTATTTCGAGCCCACACCTGCCAGCACTGGGTCTTCCACCGAGCCACTCGCTTGAAAGAACTGACTCAATAGCATGCTTTATAATTAAAATATTATAGCTGGGAATGTTGACAATCTTCCAAATATGCCAGGAGGCTTCTGTTTGCATGGCTTGGAGGGGAAGCTGTCAGGGAAGGCTGGTGCAGAGGAAAGGCAAAAATTCATTTGGGTCGGGCTGCACATTGTCTCCCACACTGACATCCCTCACAGCGTGCCGCTGCTTGCGTGGCCCGTAACTTCCTTCACACCTGACTGAACTTTGTTTTTAAGTCTCTTGTCTCACTGATGCCCAGAGAATGCTTTGACATGGGCTCTTTGGCCTTTCATTCTGGCTCCCCGTCAGTATTTCCAGTGCCTGGATTTGGGGAACCCACCACCCGGTGCTGGAGGGGGCCGGGGGCAGGATGGGCAGGGGTCACAGCTTGAGGAAATGGCTGCTGGGTGCCTGAACATGAGCGCACAGCTCTGGTGCGGGGACAGGGCAGGGGGGCTCTCCAAAACCCTGCTGAAAGAGACGGGGTGAGAGGCTGAACCCTGCAGAAAGCATCCGTGACAGCCCCAGCCATGGCACTCGCAGGGTCACGGCACAGCCTGGCATCAGGGAGGGCTCCTGGCCAGCAGCAGCCACCCGTGGGTCCCGGCTGGTGCCCAAGGGTGGCCGCATGTGCCGTAGGGTTGGGTGCTTTAGGTGGAGTCCCCTGTGCCATCACCCCATGCGTCACCCCGAGGCTCTGCTGCCACCCGCCCGTAGCTGGAACCAGTGGTGTTTGGAAGGGAACAGCCCGTCTCTTTCTTCAGGGGCTGCTTAAGACAGTACAAGGAGATAAGCAAATTATGTGGCCTTAAATATCTGTGGGATCTGTGATTCTCCAGACAGCCATCAAGGCAGGGCTAACAAGGGCACTTTAAACACTGAGTCAGGCATTTCTGGTGCAGAGATCCTTGTCTCAGCCCTTCCCCTGGGACAGGAGCAGACAGCAGGTTTGTTAAGGAACAGTGTGCTTTTTTTTTCCTGAGTTTTATAAAGTGAAGTTCTTGTTTTTCTGCCATTGCTAAGGAAACTGAACATTTTGTCCTTGCTGGCTTCTGAACTGCTCTCTCCTGGTGAAAAGGCCCCACACACGGCTGGGTGTCCGCACGGGAGGTCAGGAGGCTGACAGATGCTCTGGGGAGCACAGCTCGCAGCATGCAGCAGAGATGTCAGGACAGCCCTGCGGACACCCGGAGCAGCCAGGGCTCCTTCGGGCCCTGGGAGGGGGGTGGCAAAGGGTGACATGCACAGCAGGAGTGTGGAAAGAACAGGATAGTGCAGGTGTCCATCCCTGTGTGTGCAGAGGAGGGGTGGGGTGCCTGGGTGGGGTGCCTGGGTTGGGTGCCTGGGTGAGGTGCCAGGCAATGCATCACCAGCCTGGTGCGGTCAGTTGGGGTGAGGAGGGTCTGGCTGGGCAAAGTGGTGATGGTGGTGGGATCTCTGCCCAGCATGAGGGGCTGCACGGTGCATGTCAGCCCCTGCCCTCCACCCATGGCCGGCATCCCCGTGGGGACACCTGTCCCCACCTGCCTCCAGCACCGCCACTGCCTCACACCTCACCGGGCCTGGGGATCAGGGAGATGGGGAGGAGCGCTCAGGATGGGCTATCGATTTATCAGCTGCTCCTCGGGGCTGGCAGGAAGGCTAATCCTCATTAACACACCCATTATTGCACCGCTCCTCAGGAAGGAGCTGGGGTTTAATTCGAGCTTTGAAAGGGAAAGTGCTTTTGAGTCAGTGCTGGTGATGTCGCACGGGGAACTCCGGGTCACCGGGGACAGTTTGCGAGTGGCACCTTGTGCTTTGGAGGAGGGGGAAGAAAGGGCAACACTGCCCACCCCCCAAAGCTGATTCGGAGCTTGTAAGACGGATCAGGGTACAGAGCTGCGCACCGGGCTCTGAGCAGCATCCCAGGGGGCAAGCGCGGGTTTCGCTCAACTCCTGGGCTGTTGATGTGGCAGGAGAGGCCCCAGGCAGAGCAGAAGGTGGGATCAGCCGCAGGGGCATGTCTGGGGGGCAGCTCCCTGCTCCCACCCGTGCCAGAGCCTGTGCCCCACCAAAGGGGCCGTCAAGGGCTCCCAGCATCTCTGGCCTGACTGGGGCTGCCCAGAATTGCTGTTGCAGAAGAAGCGAGGGGGCTGGCACCCAGCACTTGTTGCAGTGAACAGCATAGTGCTAGGCAAGGGCTCTGGGATCCACTTAGGAGCTGGGATGCAGCCGGGATCCCTCGGAGTTGGTGGCGACTCACAGGGCACCGTCCCACACGGGGAACAGCTCTCCTGCCCCTCTCCAACACCAGCAAGCCCCAAAAGCAGCCGCCTGGCACCCTCGTCCTCACAGCCACCCCTCTCCTCCTCGGTGCAGCGGCTGCTTCCCGGTCTTGCTGCGGGTGATTTTCAGAGGGCTGAGGGATATTATTCTCTCTGGCAGACTCATCAATACTTTTAATTAGCTTTTTTTACCCTGCTTCCATTTCCTTCATAGATACCAGCCTCTTAACAGATTTGAGTATGTTTTGAGCTGCCATACTCAATGCCATTTAAATCACTTCTCAAGGGCACCGGGCCAGGGATGTGCAGTGGCAGTTTAAAAGGATTAGAGCCCTTTGTTTTTTCACAAGTGGTTCAATTTACAAAAGATCAGGGTTCAAGACCTGCACACTATAAAGTGACTTAAAGCCATGAAATCTATTTCTCACTAATTCTAGATTACTCTCTACTTAGGAGCCCAGGGTGCCAAAAATGGTGGTTTTTGTTAAAATGATATGAAATCCTAATGCGGGTCCTTTGAGCCGCACAGTGTCATGCAAATCCCGGGCCGGTGCCAGCAATTATGTGGCAATGAGCGCGATGGGTTTGATGAAGGCAGCGCGTGTTTCCAGAGGTTTTATTTAACGCAGATAACCGTAGAGCTCTGCGGCTCCGCTCCCGCTCTCGGGCATCCGCACAATGCGCCCAGCTCCCCGCGCATCGCCTTTGTCCCTCGGAGCGTTAATTGCCCGCCGCTCATTCAGACCGAGCCCCCAGTGAGGGAAATGGGATTTTGGGCTGAATAAAGGCTGCAGAACCGGACCCCTTGTCTGTGGGGGAGAGATAGGAGAGCTGTTTGTGTCCCAGGGTCTCCCGCCGCACAGCCGGAGCCTTGCGGGAGGAAGATGGGCTTTGGGCTAAAAAAGTTTCATCTTACTCAGCATCGCGCTGGCAATTTGGAACGGGGAGAGCCGGTGGCCCACGCGATCATGAATAAAGAACAGTGGGAGAAAGTGGGTCAGGCTGGGAGAAGGTAGGAGCTGCCCCGATTGTTTTTCTCCCAGCCATTAGCTTCACAAGAGAATCCTTTTTCTCGCTGGACGACTGTACTTTATTTTTCTAAAGCAGTATCCCTCTGACAACCGAAAAGGAATACTGCATCTGCAAATGAATGGTGCCTGCAAAGAGACAACATGAAATTTTTAAAAAGCATGGTAATAAACGCTATTCAAAAAAACACAATCTCTGAAAAACATGGCCTATTGAAATGACAAGCCGAAAATCATTTGCTAAGCACTGAAATGGCCTCTTTTGTCACCCCAATCCTTCTGTTGACAGTTACCTTTCAATCCTACAATTGTGCAGTAAGTACTGATTTTTATTCAATGTTCTATTCACCCTGCGTATTAATGAAAAGAAAAAAAACTTGTAAGAATAGCCTTTAATAGGCTGATAGACAAGGCTCCCCTATTCTCCTGCTAGAGCTCCTCTTATCAGCTTCTCACAGTATTGCTTGCTCGCTCAATTCTTTCCCTTTTCTAAACTTTGCTCACCCATCTGGGCTTTTTCTCCACTGAGATGGAAACATTTTTATTTCAAAAGTCTCGCTGACCTTCTCCCCGAGGCAGTGTGTTAGGTACAGCTCTAACCCCGGAGGAGTCCTTTCTTCAGGCTCAAAGGGTGCAAGGAGCCGAGCCGGGCCAGCTCATCCCAAGGGAGCGGAGCGCAGGCCGGGCTGTTCCCAACATCGATCCCAGAGCGGGGAGATGGGCAGTAGCTCAGCCAGGGCAGAGGCACCGTCCCCAGGGAGCAGGGGGGTTGCCAGGGAGCAGGAGGGGCCCCAGGGAGCAGGAAGGACTCCAGGGATCAGAGAGATCCCCAGGAAGCAGGAGCATCCCCAGGGATCGGTGGGGTCCCCAGGGAGCAGGAGCATAGTGGACCCTCCCCACAGCCCTCCCCAGCACGCTGCGCCTGGGGATCCCTGCTCCTTTGGGGTGGCTGTCCCTGGGGCGGGCAGAGGCTTCTCACAGGAGCCTTTGTCAGCGTGAACGTTCCCATTCCTCGGCTAAAGCGATGACGACCAAGTGTATGACGAGGGCTGGGCTTGGCTGAGAGTGCCAAAGGATGATTCTCCCCAAGCAGTGACGTGCCCATCCTACAATTGTATTTGCTACAGCTAAAGATCAGCTTTGCAGGACATGTCCCCAGTCCAGCACTACAGACCGGTGCCCGTGCCAGCAGCACTGATGGTCACGGTGGTGGGGCTCTGTGTGGAGCTCCGTGAGGGCAGCGCTGGATGGGATGGTGGCCTGCCTGGGGTGGGGACCCCACCTCTGCATCGGTCCCACGCCTCCCGTAGTGAGCTCCCAGCCCTCTTGGCAGGGCACGTGCACCCCGAGCTGGGAGCAGTACCCCCCCCCGGGCTGCCTGGCATGAGTACCACAGGCTGCACGACCCCTCGGCCAAACAGGGCTGCGAGGGGCCCCTCAGCCTGGGGCAGCAAGGGTGCATGTCTGCTCCCAGATGCGATGCATCCCCCTTGCTCCGAGGGGAGCCGCCTCCTCCTCCTCCTCCTCCGCATTCCCGGCTCATGCAGTTTTTCTTTCCAGCAGGGAAGCTCAGCGCTGCTCTCCGGGCCTGCAGAAATGTAAACAGGCCGCCCTGCACGGCCTGGTTACAGCCCACTGCTCCATACATGTGCAGCTGAGAGCCCACTGCGAGCGGGGCCCTGTGCACCCCACGGCTCCCCACACTCCCTGACCAGCACCCCCGGCCTCGGCGCTGCCCCGGACCTGCAGCCCCCACTGCCAGCCTGACCCCGCGCCCCGCCGGCACCTCCGTGTCGCTGAGGCCAGGCCAGCATCAGCCCAGCTGCCCAGCGAATATTAAATAGGAGAAGCCTACTTAGAGGTTGTTTGAATAGAGGAAGTTGTTTTACATTGTGATGCAATATTTCCACACCGGGGTCTCATTTATGCAGCATATTAAAGTCAACACACCGCACATCTATCTCCATAAGGAGCCAGGCCCATTATCCCCAGTTACTTTTAAGCAGTCTTTGGCTTAGTTCTGACGTGCCTGCCAGTGCCATACATCATGGGGAATGCAGTTCTTTAAACTGCAGCTCATGATTGATAGTTTAACCTTTTTCTCCGAGGTTAATTCGATATATGCCGGTGTAAACTATAAACCAAAGCTCCAGCCTGTCGGGAGGAGGTAATCTACATGGCACTCTTTATGAGATCTCAGGTGCTGCAGTAATTACACCATCTCCTCCTCCTCCTCCTCCCTCTGCTGCTTCTCCCTTCTGGCGAGAACAGGAGGACAAGGAGGAGGAGGAGAAGGAGGCTACTCACTGCCCACCAGCACCCCAGCAGTCCAGCTCTAACCCTGCTGCAGCAGAAGAGGCTGATGCCCAGCTTGAGGTTGCTCCTGAGGCTCCAGCACTCACTGGCTCCTACAGCTGAGCTGAGGTTTCCGGGCCAGGGCAGGATCTTGGCACAGCTGGGCTGCTCCTGAGCGCGGTTCTTCCCGGAATTCCAGTGCTGTTCCTGGAAATCGAGGCGGCAGTGGTGGGGTGGCGAGTGCCTGTCTCAGCACAATGTGGTCCTTTCATGGAGCCAGGAGGGACACGAAGCTGCACCGGGCACACAGATGCTCCTTCTCCCACCACATCTTTGGGGAGTGTTTCTAAGCCCCTGGCCCCTCGCTGCTCTCGCGCATCCCAAACAGCCGTCGTGGATGGTGCCAGCTCATGTCATGGCAGCCTCGGTGCCTATGCCCAAGGCGAAGCCTCGCTGCTTCACCCCTAACCTCTCCTGCAGGAGTGGGGGCAAAATCCCTCCTTGGGACTTGAACCTCTCTGAGTTTCTTTATTTCTCTTCTCCCTCCCGTCTGTCGCTGTACTTGCCCGGGTGGAAAGCACAGGGGGTGGAGGGATGCGCTGCCGTCCCATCGCTCTTTGGTGTCATCACATCAATAGAGCCCATGGCAAAGGAAGGGGAGTGATGGGGGGCATGCGTGACATTGGAGGGTGCTGCACCTCCACAGGCAGCTGGAGCTGCCCGAGGCACCTCCAGGCTCAGCTGCTCTTGCAGGGACGCAGTGTCCTGGCCCCAGAAAGCCCCATCTGACAGGACTCGGCTCCCAGGCTGGGATGAGGTTGGGTGGCAGCGGAGTCTGCAGAGGGTTTGCCCTCAGCCTCAAGCCCTCCATGGCCTGGAGGGTCTTGGTGCTGCTTGTCCAGCGGCAGACTGAGTGTGGCACAGCTGTGACCTGGTAACGCGCTTTGGGGACGGCTGCAATTCGTGCATCTTTTTGGCCCCTGTCCCCAAAGGGTCATTATTTTCATAGGAAATAACTATTTCTGCTCAAGATCAATAAGATTTTGTGGAGAAAAAGAAAGGATTTTAAAGGCTTGGTTTAATTTAATCTGTTTCTTTGCAGGACGCTCCCTTTGGTAACAATGGGAGTTCGATTCCTGCCAGAGCAGACTCCTTAATTAGACCCCACAAAATGAACAGTAACGTGTCTCTGGGCTGAAATTCTCCCTTTCTGGAGCTCGCAGAAAGGAGGGAGTTTCTAACTCATAATTGCATCTGAATGCAAATGGCTGTGCCAATGTGAATATATTAAAAGCAGCAGCGTCAGCAATCACTGTGAAAAAAAAATACATACAAATGAGGCACTAGCTTATTGCTCCATTTGGATGCTGTGAAATGGCACCTTATTGTGTTATTATAAGATTTCTTGCTTAGTTAACAGAAAACGCTTACAATTAAGTCTGAACTCATTTAGTGCTCAGACTAATTCACATTAGAAAAAGGATGTGACCTCGGCTCCAGATCCCTTTTCCACGGCTCCTGCTGTACGTGGAGGTGGCGTCTCGGGGTGGTGCGGTTATGGCGGCTGCGCTGCGTCCCCAGTGCTGGCAGGCAGTGGCCCGGGGAGATGCGGCACATGGAGCTCGGGCTCACACAGGCCCTGGCACGAGGTGCCACCCGGTCCTTGTGCTGTGTGAGGGTCCGTCTGCCCCTGGGCTGTTGGCACCAGTGAGCGGGGCGATTGCCTTGGGAAAACGCAGAGGATTGGGGCAGAAGAGTGTTGCCTCTTCCAGGTCTGGGGCTAGGAGGTCCCCAGCAGACTTGGCTCCCATCCCTCCCGCTGCCAGGAGAGCCCTGCCCCTTCTGCTGCTGGCTTCTCAGTTACGGGAGCACCAGCCGGCTGGGCAGCGGCTGCCCATGGGCCAGGGGTCACGGTGATCCCTGTCCTGATGGGGAGTGGGGACCGGGTGCAGGGATGCCACGTGATGGGTGTCTGGCTTTGCTGCTTCCCTCAGTGCTCACAAAACCTGGGCCCTACTAACTGGGTATCCAAAATTAGTGGAAAAGGTTGAATTTTAACTTCTTCCTTTTTTATAATGTTGTGCAGTATCGTCCCGGGTACCTTGTAAGGTGGCTGTGAGAGAAATGAGGGTGTGTTTGTGTGTGCATCACACACTGTGAAGATGAGCCTCCGGGAAAAGCCTCCCTGGCTGTCAAAGACACACTGTCTTCCAGGCAGGGTTTTAAACACAGCAGCTCTGTCCAGGGCGCCGTACTGGAGGGTGAGAGGGTGAATACTGCAGGAGCCCTGCTGCAGGAGGTTCAGCATGCACCGTGCCGTCACGGGCTCTGTCCTGCTGCAGTGGAGCAGAACGATCAGAACTCAGATTGCCATAGCTTCCTTGGTTTGAACACTCCCCAGCTCTGCCTGGCTTGGGAACGACACCCTTAACTTAATGATACGGCTTCTGTAGGGGGTTAATTACACTGCACATTTCTAAGGGACAATCTCCTTGGGGGCTGCACAGGGAGGGCCAGGGAAAGATGAGCCCAGAGGGACATGGTGCCCAGGACACTGAGCAGAGGGTGGCTGGCAGTTTGGGAGGGAGCCCAGAGCCAGCCTGGGCAAAGGGGTGTCTGTGGCTGGAGAACAATTGCTCCACACAGCTCCTCCCGTCACCAAAGCTGGCTCCCTACCCTCCTCCCCAGGGCTTTCGGCCATGCCTGCGCTGCAGCACTGGGGAGATGTGGATCAGAGCCAAGGTGGTGGACTCTGCCCGGGAGAGGTATCCTTGGCTGGACCCTGACGTGGCCATGCCCCTTCCCCTCCCTGGGCTGTGCCGCGGGAGCCTCACCCAGCCACCTGAGTATCAACACCAGCCTTGGACAAATAGTAATTGTAGAAAGGGGCCTGTGGATAAATTATTATTGTGACCCTCATTCCGGTGTGAAAAACTTTCTCCAGCTGCTGAGTGAAAAGTCAAAATTTGCATTTAAATAGAAAACGTTCTGCAGCGTGTAACAGGCCGGGCCCTGTGTGGCAGGGTCCCCAAGCCCTGTGAGGCAGGGTCCCCAAGCCCTGTGCGGCAGGGTCCTCGGTCCGTGCAACCACTGGCGCCCACAGCTCTGGGGCCTGGGAAGCAGAGCTGCAAGAGGGGCTGTGCCAGCCTGCCCCATACCAGGCCCTCGTCTGCCTCCGCTGTGCCTGTGGGCTGCAGCCCCCACCCGACGCCTCTGCTCACCATGTGCCCAGCATGGGGGTCCCCCGGCCACCCTCTGCCCCTCCTTGGGCTGCAAACATGGACCCAAGGTGGGCATGAGCAGCCTGAGACCTGACACTGGGTGCTCACTGCTCCGCCCCAGCTGCGCTGGCCCCATGTCAACCCCCACGTTGGACCCGTGTCCACCCCCCGTTGTCCCTGTGTCCATCCCATGTTGTCCCTGTGTCCACCCCATGTTGTCCCTGTGTCCACCCCCATTGTCCCCCACCTCTGCCTCCTCCTGCATTCAGACTGTTGGTGAGCGGCTCCACAGACACATGTGGCTGGCACAGCACGGGAGACCGGCTGTGGCAAGGGCAGTGCACCAGAGAGAGAAGTGCAGGGAGTTTTAGGAGGTATATAAATGAATTAAGACCCTTTTAAAGGTTAACAGGGTCCACTCTGCCTGTCATTAAAGTAACTTCATGCATTTAAATTTTAACAGTCAAACCAATTAGCAGTGAAAGTGTTGTATGATCCGCGTTTTATTGGATTCTGGTCAAATCAGAATCGGTTAAACGTGTGATGTCTGACAGGCCTTTTCCTGTTTTCTCCTTTCATCTTACACACAACCTGTATTTCCCAGTTCAGAGGAGGACAGTGGTGCCAGTGGAAAGAGCCCAAGCACAGGGCACATCACGGGGCACGTCACAGGGCACATCGCCCGTCCCTGAATGTGCAGGTGGGCAGACCTGAAAGCCCTGTCCCGGGAGAGGAGCGGGCAGCAGACAGCATCCTCTGGTTGGCAGGAGAAATGGATGTCCCAGGGAAATAGCAGCCTCGCTGCTGCCGTTTTCTTTACAAAAGTTGTAACCACCTGCCTTCTTTTGCTGTTTCTTTTGCTGAGGCAGCTCCTGGGTTGCGGTGGGGTTACAGCACATGGTGGGGTTACAGCTCACGGTGGGGTTACAGCTCACGGTGGGGTTACAGCATGCGGTGGGGTTACAGTGTGCGGTGGGGTTGCTGTGCGCATCCCTCTGCCCCAGCTGAACCCCTCTGGCCGAGCCCACCCCTCACTCCCGCAGGCACACTGACCCCCATAGTCAGGAAAACGTTTGGGACCTTGGTGACGCCTTTCTGAACGCACCCACTGCAGGGACCCCTTGGAGCCCCTTCCCCCTGAAAGGGCGGTAAGCGAAAATCATCTGTGTGAGGGGCCCAAAAAGCTGATGCAGCAAGTTCCAGGCCCCAGCAAGAATTACAGGATTACGGCACATCTTGTGCCCGTAATAAGGACCATGTGAATCGGGATGTTTGCATAATTGCAGGCTGTCGGATGGCCAGGCAGCCATTGGAGCGTATTGCAAAGGAATCAGCTCAGAGGAGATGTAGATGGTACCTGATTAGTTGAATTGCCAGCATCTGTTCGTCTGTTATTGCAAACATAAACACCAACGGGTTCAAACAGCTCGAGGAGTGTGTGGTGCATCCAGCCAGTCTCCTGTTCGGGGCTGAGAGCTGCCGGCGACGGGAGTGGGATGCTGCCCAGGGTGAGTGGGAACTGACCTCGGACCTGGAGAGACCCAGGGAGGGATGCTGTGCCCCCCTGTGCAGGCACTTCTGTGTGTCTTTCTCTGGAGGAAGGTGGAAGCAACAAGTGGCTTGGAGCAAACAGGATGCTCCAGTCTGAATCTGTTTCTGGGTTGGTGTGAAGCGAGTCGGTCCGAATGGACAGACTCAGTGGATGGACAGTGGGTAAACTCCCTGCACTTGGGCATGGCAGCATTTGCTGCCCCAGAGGCCGGCAGCCTGCGGGCTGCACAGCTACTCCAGCCCCGAATCCAAAATGGCGAAAGGGTGTGGCAGAAGGACCTCAGGACAGAGCCAGGATGGAGGGTGCTGGCTGCAGAGCGGGGCAGGGTTGGTCCCTCTGAAAGGGCTGGTCTCTGCTGCCAGGATTCCTGGGATGAGCCCTCCGGGGGTGGTGGGCTGCAGAATTAAAACCTGCTCGATGCCCACAGCCGATCAAAGCAGAGAGCTGCGGGGGGAAGGGAGCGCAGAGGTTAACTCTGCGCAGAGCTGCTCCCAGGGTCTGCGCGCCGCAGCCCCGGCTCCCAGCACCCCTGAGAGCGGTTGTGCAAACCAGATGTTGAGGAGCAGTCACGAGGGGGGGAGAGACCGAGGGGCTCGTATCTGTTCATAATTACTCTTGATTTTGTGCGATGACATTGAGATTGTAGGCAAACATGAAAGAACACTTGTGGGGACAGCAGCGTTCATGCCGGCCAATGGATTAATAAAGCATGACTGACATGCAGGGAGCGGGAAGGCGCACATGGAAGTGTTTTGCAGGGGTTTGATGTTCCACAGGCCCAAGGAGACCTTTGCCGGTGCTGCTGGCTGCCCTTCCCCCGCACAGTGAACCCTTCCCATGCCTCGTTTGGACACCGACGTGTGACCAGCAAACGCTCTTTGCTGTGCCAAGGGGAGCCCTCTGGCATGCGTGGAGCCTGGTTCAGGAACAGGCATCGGGTGCAGGACAGAGATCCCCTTGCCTCTGCTAAGGGCACTGCAGCCCTGCTGCAGAACAAACCTGGGGTGCAGGAGGGGACCAGCACCCACCAAGGCGAGGCACCGCCCCCTGGGACACTCCACCTTGGGGTTGCAATGGTGTTAAGAGCAACCCCAGCATCTGCTGGACCTCCTCTGGCATGGAGGCGTTAGGCAGGTCCAGCAGAGCTGGCGTTGTCTGGCTCAGCAGCTGAGTGACCGGCACCGCCATGCAGCCAGCTCTGGAAGCCTTTCGACCTGCAGACATGGGGGATGCAATTAGCAATTAGCCAGGCACGTGGAGGATGGGGAAGGCTCCCACCGTCTCCTGGGGCAGTGTTAGAAATGAGTTCCATCCAGTTTCTTTACTCTCTGAGGAAGCAATAAAGATAAGGGGTGATCACACAAACACTGCGCCTTCCAGTGCTGGTAACAGCTGTGTGCCCGCAGCTGGAATGCTCTCTCTGTGGGGATTCCCCCTCGTTTTGTTGGGGTTTTGTCCTTCAAAGAAAGGGCTTGCAGTGTTAGAGCTGCCTGTGAGGCCTGTCCCCAGCATCAGTCACCTGCCGCCCCCGAGCACCCGCTTCAAGCCCGGAGCGGGACTGCTGCAATCTGTAATTTGTGAAATAACAAGAAAAGGAGCCCATGAAGGGGGAGACCAGAGGAGCAGATGGGCAGCAGGGGCTGCCCAGCTCCACAGGCAAATTCCAGGCGCTTCTGGGATTCCTCACACCAGCGGGGTTTGTTTTGTTAGTGGTTTGGCATCCTTCCTTTCTTAACCTTCGTGCTCTGCAGCGGCAGCCTTGCTGGGTGCCTGGCTGGGAAAGCACAGGGCAGCACTTCGCATCCTACCGGCCAGTGCCAGCAGCTGCTGGACACTCCAGCACGCTCACGGATTGTTTTGCTCCTTCCTCCGTGTTCAAACCGCTGTGAGCAGCTCTGTCCCTAATCAAACCTGTGGCTTGGCTGCCTGCTTCACCCTGCGTGTCTGGGCAGGGGTCACGGCCCTTCGCAGGCTGGGGCAGAGCTGCTCTGAGGGGCCTGGTCTGGCAGTGGCCGGCACGGGGGGCTCGCTGCCCTGTCCTCTGCTGCCCAAAACACCCTGTCTGTACCTCCCGAGGCTGGAAACCCCACGGCAGTTCTTGTATCCCTGTGCTTGGTCCTGTGCACCCGGCTCAGCACCTTCCCACTGGGGCACAGTGGCTGGTGCTGGTGTCAGTGCAGAGGTGTCCCTGACAGCCCCTTGGGGGGTCCAGGAGAGCTGGAGAGGGGCTGGGAGGCAGAAATCCTTCCTGGGGAGGGGGGAGGCCTGACACAGGGTGCCCAGAGAAGCTGAGGCTGCCCCTGGATCCCTGCCAGGGTTCAAGGCCAGGTTGGATGGGGCTTGGGGCACCCTGGATTGGTGGGTCCCTTAGCAGCCCCCATCCCATGCTGAGACCTGCTTAGGACCCCCCCCAAATATCCCCCCCCAAAAAAAGAGAAATGCTCCCAGTGCATTTATCCAGCATGCCAGGCCACAGCCCCTGACAGGGGGAGCCGGTGGTGCCAGTGCTGTGCAGTCGCGCCTGTCCCCAGCCGCGGGCAGGACCCATCTTGGTGTGTGGGTACCACCCTGCAACATCCCCTGCCAACATGGGGCCATGGGCAGGACCGTGCCTGAGGTCTCCTTGCGAGTGGGGGCTTGGAGGGGGATGCAGACCCCCGTTTGCTGAGTGCTTGTGGCAGCCGTGGGCAGTTACAGGATTAAGCACTAACCCCAGCGTGCCTGTGTACATGTGTGTGTGCCGGCGGCGGCGGGGCCAGCGGGGAATGGCCTCTCTCCAGAGCAGGGATGCTGAGCGTGGGGTGGTTTTCTCTGGGCCGGGATTATGGTAATGATCTGGGTATCCAGCCACAGCTCCAATCCCATTACTCCATTAGCATGGGCGTTAGAAGGTGACACTCTGCATCTGCTTGACAAAATGCAGCCTCAGACTTTGCGCTGAGCATTTTAACCGAGAGGAATTCAGTTTTCCCTTGAAGAGGATTCTCTATTATTATTGGCTTACAGCTGCTTAGAAATAAACAGCAATAAATACTCTGCCAATTCACTTTCAGAATGTTCTCATTTGGAGCACGCCATGCAGAAAAATATTAACAAAATAAACTCCTGGCTTATAAAAGGCTAAAGAGAGTGATTTTGGGAGTGTCAATGTTTGTGGAAGCCTTTTCTGAAGAAGCTGAGTTAAGCAGCCATTGGCCACACGCTCTCAGAGGGCAAGCTGCTGGAGACAGCTGCCTGCGCTCACCGTGTGCTGGGGAGAGGCCTTGGTGCAGATTTGGCAGCACAGAGGGGTGTTGGGGCAGAGCGGGGTGCACGGATGGACCCCCTAGCCCCCTGGGGATCCTTGGGCTGCCATCTCCCCTTACAGCCCCACACGGTGCTGGCGAGCTGTGCCTTCCAGAGCTTGGGTGTCAGGTGCATGCTGAGAAGGGGGACAAGGTCCGGGCATGGGCCAGAGCAGGGCTGTGTGTGTGGCTCCTGCAGGGAGCCCCAGCTCGGGGATGGGAGACGTGCTTCTGCTCACACAGCGACACCACAACAAGCAGGACCGCATTAGGTAATGGCGATGACCTCCGAAGGGGAACGTTCTCCTCTCATTAATTTGAGATAATTACATCAGGTTCCCTTCTCGAACTCAGTCTAGAGGGTGCTTGTTCACTGCCTACAGCATGTCAGCTCCCAAGAAGGTTTTTTAGAGCCATGGTCAATGACCACTGTTGATACAAGGTGATAGGAGTCACCGGGCAGGAGACGGAAGGTCTGTCGGCAGGGCTGGTGGCACGCAGGGGGATCTCCTGATGCACTGATCATCACTGAACACAGCCCGGGAAACACAGCTTCTCCTGAACACACAATGCTTCTGACCATCACAGGTGTTGGGGCCTGGATGTGCCTGCAGGAACAGGCGCTGTCCCAGCTGGAGCAGTTACTGATGGGATGCGCTGCAGGGGAAAACGGCCAAGGATGATGTGGCTGGAAATCTCCATCACAAGGCCTTAGTTTGGGGAGAGGGCGCAGGGCCCACCCCACAAGCCAGGTGCCCAGGAAGACGCAGTTTCTCCTGACCAGCAGACTTCCAGCCGTGGAGAGGAGCCCCACTCCCAGTTCCCAGCTTGGCACACGCGAGGCCGGTGCCAGCCCGGGAGGTGCTAACATGATAAAGTGTGAAAGCCTGAAATAAAGCTTAACACGGAGTTTGGAATGGAGTTGTTCAGCATTATTGGCTTGTAAATTGTTCCTGTGATGAGATTTAGTAAAAGACTGAAGAGGTCTTTTGGCAGCGGGAGAGTATTTATGGTACTTTTGTACTGGTACACGAACACTCCCCTGTTGTGCCGTGTTGGTGGCTGCCCTGGACCCTGTGTCCCTTTCTGCAAGCACTTGATGCACACTGGTGTCAGGGAGGCTGGCAGTCGAGCAGTCGCCATGCCCACGCTGCTGGGTGTCAGTGATCCCTTGTGCCACAGTACCACCCCACACACTTCAGGGACTCCTCTCCCCTGGGTGGTGCTGGAGCTGGACCCAGAAAGCACATTTGGGTACCCATGGGTGGGGATTTACAGGTGTACAGGGCCACGCAGGCACAGAATAACACTGTGCTTGGCTACTGAGAGCAGCAGGACCCAGCAGAGCTGCCACCTTCTCTGCTCAAGCTTTCTAAGGCAGGGAGCAAACCCTGTGCCGAAGCGCAGACTGACATCCTCTCCAGGAAAGACTGGGATCTCTGGAATAAGGGCTGCAGCAGGTTGCAGGGCCGGCAGTGTCAGGCCAAATGGTACACACTGCCCCTGCTGACTGCTGGGCTGGCTGCCACGGGAATCTCGCACTGGGACTCCCTCCTTGTCACAGTGAAAGAAAGCTGAGCTGAAGCCTGGTGCTGTGCACGGCTGACACGCAGGGCTGGAGCAGCAGCGGCCAGGGGCTCACACAGCAGCCCGACCCCTGCGCCTGCCAACACATCATGCAGGAATGAACCCTCTCGCACCACCCTTAGTCCTGCCCGGGCTTCTCCTGGCACTGGAGGTGTGGAGCCTCAAGGCAGCGAGGCATGGAACTGCAGCCTGTCTGTAGACAGATCTGGGAGCTGGGAATGGGATGCTCCAAGGTCTGGAGGAACCGGGACGTTGTGCAGGAGACACCAGTCCTGCCTGACCCTGCTAGCCTGACCGACAGCATTGAGCCCCTTGGGAGCTATGGTGTGATCCACCCTTCCTTGGCAGGACCTGGGGCCAGGCTGCTGTGGGCTCCTCTGAGCCATGGGCTCTGCCATGGCCAGGCTGCCGCACCGGCAGGATGCAGGGAAGGATCCAGGATGGGGGGTAGGAAGACCCCTGCACACAGCACATCCCCAGCCGACGGGACACAGGCACTGCCCAGCAGCCACGCTGCGTGGCTGAACTCTCTTGGGAGCCTTGGCCCACGTGGAGATGCCTCGAGCTGCTCCTGGCTCCATGGATGGGCTATTACGACATCCTCCCATCTTAGGCATCGTCAGGGTGGGACTGACGTACTGTCACCAGGTTCGTATAAGACATGACAGACCTTATTGTGATCTTCAGAGCCCACATAAGAAGATACTCCAGACATCTATAAAACATGCTGGGATTTGCAATTAAAATACCTGGGTGGTGACTCTGTGCCCACAACCAGCTTTCCCTCCCTCTTCAGTTGAGAGCAGCTCCGTGCAAACCCTGTTTTGCAATAGCTGTTTAAATAAGAAGCTGCCTTCAAAGGAATATATTTAGAACAGAGGGCTCTCCCCCCGTAAGCACACTCCGAATGTTTGAATGATTTCAGCTGGTTTGGCGAGAGTTCCCGGTGATATCATGATCCGACCATTTCTGTGTGGGTTTGGTGTGCTCGGGCACCGAAGGGCTCTCAGCTCACGCTGCCCCATTACTGAGTCCCCCAACCTGCTGCCCGATGCACGGGGACCTGGTGGGAGTGGTGAGGTGTCTGTGTGGGGGTGTGCGACGTGGGGGCTGGGTTTCTGCAGGCTGCTGGGGGAATGGTTTCCCATGCTGGTCACCCACTGGCGTTTCCCAGGTGGGACGACTGTTGTCAGTGGCCGCTGCGGCAGAGGAGGCCACACTTGCACGGCCTGAGGTGGCCCATTGTCGTGGAACCAGGCCCTGTTTCCCTGTTAATGACTCCTCAGTACTAAGAAGGGGTCTCCGGGAGGCAGAAGGCGGGTGGGCTCCACAGAGATGTGCAGCTGCTGCTCCGTCACTGCAGGCAGAGGCCAGGAGGATTTCCTGAATGCCAGACAAATGCTGATCTTTCCGCTGATAGAGACACTGCAGCCAGGTAACCCTGGCAATGCAGCCACCCCCTGCGCCCTGGGAACTGCCACCTCCCTGACTCTCCCATGATGGTGCAAAGCCAGTTGCTCTCCATGCCTGCTGGTTTCGGATGTCCATAGGCTGGTAGCAACAGCTCTGGGGCTCACAGGCGAGGACATGGCCAGACTTCTCTGAATTTGTCAGCAACAGTGAAGCTGGGCTCCTGCACACCTGGGGGTCACATGCCAGGGCTCCGTTGCTCCCATATGAGCTCACCCGAGGAGTCGTACTGCTCCGGGGTGTGAAATCAGCACCAGGAGCTCGGCTGTGTTCATCCTCCCGCGGCAGCTCCCATCACATCTCCGCAGCTCTCCATGCTTTGCCCGGGTGGTGAGGCCAAGGCGGGTATGGAGGAAGGAGCCCTGCTCCCATCGGAACTCCCTGCCTTCAGGAATGGCTGCTGCTGGAATCACCCCCAAAAGCAGAGCTCCCCCATGCAGCCAGCCAAAGGGGTTTGGCTGCATTGGAGACTGGGGCTGCTGAACGGCTGTGGCAGTGTCTGGAGAGACACGGGGCTGAGCTGGGACATGCACCCATGCACGGAGGGCAGCAGGTGGGCCAGGACCCCAGAGGTGGTGGTCCCTTGGTGCTGAAGGACATGTCATGTTGTTGCTGTGCAGTGACTGAAAGTGCCTATGCCTGTCCCAGGGCACATCTACCTGTCCCCTGTCCTGGGCTCCCCAAATTCACGCGCAGTGTTAAGTCCAAGTGCAAGGACTTTACTCCACCTCAGCTTTCACTGCCTGTGGTGGGGAGCAGGGAGGAGGCAGCTGTCTGGAGGCTCCTCACATTAGCTGAGGCTCTTCCTCTAAATGCTGCTACCCAGGGGAACAAAGGGCGGTGAGAGAGCAGAGCCGTGCCGCCCGCGCCTGCCCGCAGGCCTTCAGAGGGTTGGGGTCGCCATTGCCTCAGTCTCTGGTGTCAGTTTGGGTCACCATCCTGCCCAGGTCCCCCCATCATGGGGCAGAACACAGCCCCAACTTGAAGCCACGGGCGATACACAGCTCACACACTGTCCATGGGATTCCACAAACCTTCTGGGGCAAGAGAGAACATCAGCAAGGAGGAAAGCACATAAGCAGCAGCGAACAGGATTCAGAGACCAGTGAGGTGCTGCCAGGTTGTGCTTCTCCCCCCTCGCTGAGCTCAGGCTCCTCAGCTTGCTTGGGAACTGGGCTGGGGGCTGGCTGGGGAGGGGGCTGTTCCTGGGAATGCCCAGGAGAACTTTCTCATTGCTGTTCTCCAGGTAAAGCCCTGTAACTTTATCATCCTCAAATAATTTGAAAAGAAGCCCCAGGTCCTCGAGGCAGACAAAGAATAGCTTGATGCTGGCTAACAAAGCCTCTTAAAAGATAAAGAGCAAAATACACGGCGAGGAGAGCATGCCTGGCAGGCAGACAGGAGCTGGCCAGTATAGGCCAAATTCTTTAGGAGTTGAGTTTCCGTTTGGGCTCAGCTTTCCTGCGGATTCTATACACCTAAAGAAAACAAACCGTAATCCTATCTGGGGCCCAGCACTCTATTTATTTCACCTGGTGAAAAGATCTTGCCAATTCCTCCATGCTGAAACCCAGCAGCTGCCCAGCAAGGGACCTGGGCCTGAGTGTGTTCTGCATTACAGAAAACTTGATATTAAAATAGAAACGTGGTCTTGTGAGGATGAACATGCACTCAGCGTTTCCCTCCTGTTTGGATCCCCCTCGCCGCCGCTCCTCACCCCCAGTAATCCCACTATACAAGCTGTAATCCGCAGATTACAGGCGGGGGAAGCACACAGCCCCCCCCAGTCGTGTGTTTCTCCCTGTTTTAGGTGTGGAGCTGGGCAGAGTGATGCCCTGGCCATCGGAAATGTCGGCTGCTCCATGGACTTGCCCAGAAATAGGGTTCCCTCCCCTCCCTTTGCCTTACCCTTAGCTCTATCACTTCCTTCTGATCTGATTTGTGGGATGCCAGGGCAGCCGCAGGCTTTGCAGTGCTGGGGGGCAGCTCCCCAGCCAGCCCTGCAGTGGGGGGTTTCCCCCATCTGCTCGCCAGGCCTTCACGCCAGCACGGCTTCCAGCACCGCAGGCTCCTGCCCCGCGAGCAGGCCTGCCGCGTGCTGGGCCGCAGGGAGCGACAGGGCGAGTGAAGCCAGTGAAGCCCATCACCCCTGGGCGCCCGCTCGATGCGGGTAGAGCTGCTGCGTGTCCCACCGGGCCGGGACATCCCGCCAGCACCCGCGGCTCAACGGGCGAGCTGCAGTGCGGGGCAGGGGCACAGGCCTCAGAGCAGCACTCCCGCAGCACAAGGGCAGTTGTGTTCCCAGCGAGCAAGGAGACAAAAAGCCAAACATTTTCCACTCTCCTTGCTCTTTCCTGCGTTTTGTTACTGATACCTCCCTGTGGGCATTGGGGCTCTGACAGACGAGCTCTGCAACGGATTAAAGGGTTACTGTGCTCAGCTGTCAGAGGTTGCCGTCCCTTCACAGGGTGGTGCAATCAGATACGGCCCCAGCCCCAGCCCGCTCCCCTGGCCTGTGCACCAGCCCCCGTGCCGGCTGCTGCAGGGCAGGGATGGAGCAGGCCCAAGCCCCCCGCCATGGCCAGGACTGCCCTCCCTCGGGCTTATCCTTGGGGATGTGGCCCTGATCCTGACACCCTGAGCAGGCTTGGCCCTGTGCTCTCACATCCTGGCCAGGCTGAGCTGGAAGCCATGGTGTCTCTGGCCTGGTGCCGTGGGAGCGGGATGGACAGGCTGTTTTGGGAGGCCCGGGGGTAGTGCCTGGAGGGTCCCTGGGCAGTGCCGCTCATGGACCGTACAGTGCTGGGGAAAACCCAATGCTCACAGCCACCAACCCCACCGAAATCCCCTCTCCTCTCCAGGGGGAGAGACTCCCGTATCCCCTCGTAATTACTGACACTCAGAGAAGCGAGAGCCCATAGTGTTTGTGGTATTATCACAATCATGTCAGGCTTGCTTTGGAGACGGATGCCGCTGACAACATCTCCTTAGCTGCTTCCCAGGCTGATAAGTCCCACAAGTATGCAAGGACGGATGGTACGCAGATACCATCGGCATCGCTGGGACGTATTAATTCCTAAATACAACCAAAGGGAAAGGGCTGTTTTGCAGAACTCCCACGTGCTGCAGCTCTGAGCAGGGTCACACAGAATTGTAGGGGTTGGAAGGGACCTCAGGAGACCATTGGGTCCAACCCCCCTGCCAGAGCTGTGCATCGTCGCACCGTTTCCAGCGGTGCCGGGGCCACACGATGCCTTTTTGGGAAGCGGGCGCAGCTCGCCAGCTGTTTGAGTCTTGATGGCTCTCAAATAACAAGATTAGGCAATTGCAGGCTACAGGAAGGATACCAGTAATTACTGCCTGATTGGTAAGAGCTGTAATTAAACCGCAGTGTGTTTCAAACTCTGGGAGCACTAGTCCTGTCCACTCCATGTGGCTGTCCCTCCATTTGGTTCTCATTTCCCTGCCTCTCCAAGCATCCTCTCTTGGACCTTGCCAGGCCCCTTTAGCAGCTGGTGCCGGCGGGGCATCTGTGAGGAGGGCTGGGGAAGCCACTGTCTTCACAAAGGGTCCAAGCATGGAGGCTGCCATCTCTGAGCATCCTTTGGGCTGCTGTGGGTGCAGACAGGCACTGCCCACCACTGCCTGCATCTGCCCTCATGCTGGGAGTGCACTGGGTTGACTGCTCTGCTCGGAGGGCACTATGTGCTGCCAGATGGATGGCAACACTTGGCACTTCAGCTCCCTTGGATGGACCTCCTGCTCCAGAGCCCCGGTGTGAGGACGAGCTTGGGGGAGACAGGAAGAGAAACGAGCGTCTGCTCTTCCCTCTCTGCATCCCCACCCTGCCTCGCCGAGATGAGGCAATGCCCGTGCGCTGCCTGCGAGTGCCGAGGAGAGAAAGCTGCGAGATCGCAAGCGCTCATATGCTTGTGGGTTTGATCATCTTCTATCTTGGGTGATTCAGTTTGTGTTTTAAAATGTAGAAAGGCCTCCTACGTACATGATGTCTCTATTGTATAAAAATATCAGCCATGGTATTTTCAAAATACCCCTCCCACAGGGACGCACCCAGCCAGCACCGCATTTTGGGGGCTCTCGGTGAGTCATCTCCGGAGCACCGCAGGCGCGGGGATGATGAGAAGTGCTGCTGTCCTTCAGCTGTAAACGAATGTTTACTACAACAAGGGCACGTTGTCTACCAGATGATGGTTAATAGCAGTCCCCTGCACCGGTCGGGTTAAACTCGGCCATGATTGAAGGCAGCTGCTGGGATTGATGCGCACTCTGCCTTGCTAAATGCGCTGCAGCCAAGTGATTAGTGTTTTCCAAAGGGAACCATCGATCACCTCCTGTGTTTGTTTATTCTCCAGCAGAGGAGCCGGCCTGCTCCTGGGGAGTGGGATCCACGGTCTGGTGGGCTGCGGGCGCCAAGCACCACGTTCTGTGCATCTTCACCCTGAGGACGCTGTCCCTGTGCCTGGGTTGGGGTCTGGTCAGTCACTGAGTGGCAGGACCCACTCCCCAGCTGCACAGCAGGGATGCTACAGTGGGTCCACATCTGCAGGCTGCTCGCCACGGGAGCTGGGACCCCTGGACAGGCTGGCTTGGCCATCGCAGGCTGCTGCTGGTGCTGGTGCTGCTCCATGGCTGCATGGCCCTCTCTGCACAGATGCCCCTGGGCCTCTGAAGGTAGTGTGGAGTCCGGAGCAGTGTACAGGGGCTACTCACTGCTGTTCATTCTGAGCAGTGGTGAAATTCCACAGGGAAGGGACGTGCTGAGGAGAGTCCATCCAGGGGGATGCCTGGCTCGGGAGCGTGGCTTTTTCTCTAGGATCATGTTTTCTCATGCTGGTTGCTGTCTTGGGGAAGCCGCTGACAGCCGGGGTGAGGAGGGTGCTGCACAATGGCCGGATGCCATACAGCAGCCACCACAGTTAAGGTTACATGGGCATTTCTATAGGCTAAATATTTTCCCAAACATTCACCTGCTGGGCTTAAATTTTCCATGCTTGTTGTTTGCCTGAAGGTGAATTGTTTTCAAGCTTGAGAAAAATTCCTTCAGCCGTGTCTGAGTTATGGGAGAAGAGAAAATGCTCTCTTCCCACTGGAAAATCTTTAGCTGCGTCTTCCCCCCTTCTGCTGCAGACAGAACTACAGAGAAATGTCTGGAGTCTGAAAAGCCTCGAAACTTGGCCTGGCTCTAGTTTGTCTCCAAGGCAGTGGGAAGATGAAAGTGAAGGAAAGGAAGGGATCAGAAAATGGGAGACTGGGCAAAAAGGGCTGGGGGAGGGTGCAGCCCTGCTTGAGCATACCTTTCCATCTGTTCTTGGCATTGCCCAACAGCTTCCTGTGGCTGGTGTGGATGGGGGTGTGGGCTCCACTCTGGCACCGCAGCGTTGGTGGCACATTTGGGCAGGGTGGGTGGATGAGGCTGATGTCTGGGGCCGGGAGTCTCACAGTTACGTGAAGGAAATGCAAAGGGGGATTCCTATGCTGACTTTCCTCTTCCACGATGTGAAGGAAAGGTACATTCTTCTGGTTAGATGTGTGGTTCAGTGAAGTGGAACAGACAGAAAGTGGCTTGTCAGTGCCTGCGCATCCCTGTTTAGTGTCCATGTGTTTGGAATTCTGAAGGATGTGCTCGGGAATGAAGGACCGGCTGTGACACGTGGCTGGAGCCAATGCGTGCATGCAGTAGGCACAGGTGTGTCCATGGGTGCAGACACACTTGTACAGGGCCTAGATGCACCTGTGATGCCCCATCCTGAGCTGGCGCTGTGGGCGCTGCGCCGTGCCCACGGGCTGCATCCTGCTGCGATGCACCAGAGCCGACTCTGCTGTTCTGCAGCTTTTCCGAAGCTGCACAACCCAGACACCTCATTCCTGCACTTTCTGCCCGTGGCTGCCAGGTATTTTCCTGAGGGGTGGGTGTTTTCTGCCATGGCCCCAGCCCCTGGGTCCGGCACCTCCTGCTCCGTGCAGGTGCAGCTCCCAGGAGAGCCGGTTGCTGCTCATCCTGTGCGGGGGGCTCTGAGCTGCAGATGTGCCTGATCCTGCCCTGCTTTGAGCCCAGCTGCGTGTGGTAAACCTCCAGAGAACAGGCTGTGGGAATGAGGGGCCACTGGGACCCTGACTGGCTTGGCCGGACCCCTCATGGGCAGCCCCCAGCCCCCCTTGCTCATGAGGTGGGGGACTCCTTCCCACTCCCACGCCCATCCAGCTGGAGGGCTGATCCCTCTTGTGGCACTCGGGGAGCATCTCCTGTCCCCCTGAGGAAGGGGGTTCCTTTGTGCTGCCCTGGCACCGCGTTCCGTTGACAAGTGGGTGGGTTTATCTGGCTCAGGTATTCTGGGCTTTCTGCTCTTCCAGCTGCCCCAGGTGTCCCAGAGCCAGCGGCACAGCGTCGGGCCGGTGCCACCTTCTCCATCCAGGGAGGGATGGGGACTGCAGCGAGCAGCGGCCGCCCGCTCTCGGGCTGGCGACGGGGCTCCTGGCGTGGTCTGGGGTGGAACGGAGCCGCCTGTGCTGGGAGCAGCCGAGGGGTCTGAGTCACTTCTTGAAACGGGGAAAATTGCCTCATTTTTCAGCACTTGGCCTGCGCTCCCACACTTCCCCAGCGCAGTGTAGGGATTAGTTCATACTTTCTTGGTGTTTTTGGCCCGCGGCGAGCGCTCCCAGCCAGAGGAGAGATAATTCCACTTGCGCTGATCCCCGGGGCACACGCAGGGCTGCAGAAACAGGAAATAGGAAACGTATTACATACCTTTTCCCCTCAATTTTATTTTCATAATGCATGGAAAATAGCAGAGCTCTGAATTATTTGAAATTTTAGAGTTATTTAATATTTATTTTTGAGAAACAATCTCTCTTTTCAGGGAGGCCTCGTGGTGTCAGACCAGCTGTCTGGCCAGCTCCAGTGAGAGTCATGGCGTGAGGGGGCCGATGGGCCGAGCAGCCCCGCGGGTGGGCACAGGGGGGTCCCTGCTCCCCAGGGTGCCGGGTGGTGCTGCTGCGGGTGAGGGGACATGTGTGGCATCGCTAGCCCCAGCTCCTGGGCAAGCCAGGACCTGCAGCTCTGCAGCCAGGAGTCTGCTGGTCGCCCCGTCCCTGGAGCAAAGCTGCAGCACTGTTGGGGGACAGGGTGGAGGGTGCTGGGGGGTTGTCAGCTGCTTGGGAACACGAGGAGCCCGGGGTGCCCCGGCAGCACCCAGTGAGTGCTGTGCAGAGCCTGGCGATGGGCTTTGCTTTTTGGGGAGGGGGAAGTGAGAAGGTTTAATTTCAGAGTTTACTCTGGGTGTGGATTTAAGCCCAGTCCAACATCCTGCCATGGTGCGTTGCGGTGCTTTTGCACGGAGGCATTCTACACCTCGTGGGCTGTCCACGCGTTCCTGCGAGGCCAGGGCTGGGCTGTGCACTCAGGGTGATGGTGTTGGAGCAAGGGCTGCAGCTGCCCCACTTTCCCAATCCCTTTTTCCCTGGCTGGAGCTACTGCCTGAGCCCGCCAGGCTCCTGGTTCATGGTGGCTACCCTAGAAATAAAATCAGGTGGCGTTTGTAAACCATGTAAAAAGCAAAAAGCTAAAGAAAAGAATTAATGAAGAACTCATGATCTCAATCTGATGTTTTGGTTTAGAATTTTCTTCTCCAGAAACAACCTCCCAGATGTGACAATCCAGCTAATTATTGCTTGGCTCGTGGAGGGGTTTAACTGGCACATGCTGGGGCTTGGACAGTTTCTTATTAGCGGTAGGGGAAAGTTGGGGCTGGAGAAGCCTTGTGCTCGGCTGTGTATTCCTGGGTGTCAGATGCTCCTAAGTGCCTTGCATTTTGCTAATCTATTCTGCATCTCTCTAATTTTCAGGGCTTTCAGCACTTTCTGGCGAGCAAAGCCTGTGGATAACCCAAGTAAATGACTTTTTCCATGAATAGAGATTGGCCAGGGAAAGCTGAGTGATAAACAGAATAATCCTTTTTGTGCTTTTCCCAGCTCCAATCTTCTTTGCACACCAAATAAACACTCTCAAGCTGCTTAGAGCAAAATCTCTAATAGGCTGTGGTACTTGGGCTGCGCGGGGCTTGGCTCGGTGACAGGCGGAGGGACAGGACAGTGGAATAAAGTCCCGAGATGTTTTTGGGAATTAGTTTACATACCCCCAAGCATAGTGTACTTTGGCACCCGGGCTGCATTACAATATAATCCACTCGCACTCAAAATAGCCTCAGCCTCAGAAAGGGCTTTTTCTGCTCCTTTCCCTGCCTTTTCCCAGAGCCGCGTGTGAGGACAGCGAGCTCTGCGCAGCGAGGGGGGACATGCCAGGGTTCGGTGGCAGAGAGTGACCGTGTCCCTGCCTGGATGGGGCCCTCGGGAGCCGCGCTTCCCGTGGTACCCCGGCATCGCCTGTCACTCGTTGGGAGCCGCCCGCGCTCGGTAGCTCATGGCCAGGCCCCGCTCACGGTTACATGCGGAGGAAGGGCGAGGAATTGGTCTCTGCCTCTGCAGAAGCACAGTGCTGAGGGCTGTCTGGGGTGATCCCTCTCTGCGAGGAGCAGTGCTGGGCTGCATTGTGCCCGGAGCCTGCTAATTAGCTGTAAGTGATATAATGTGACTGGGATTTCAGCTCAAGCGTGAGTGACCTGCTCCCAGTCGCCGTGGTGCTTGGCCCGAGCGCTGCTCACGGAGGATGCTCGCCGGCAGGCATCTCCTGCCGCTGCCTCCGCAGCCTGGCCGGCCGGCATGACACCGGACCTTGTGAGCTGTTTGTCACAGTGCCCCGTGTCCCTGCACCCTGGTGCTATGAGCACTAAGTAGGAGATAGCTGTTTGCCACCCAGCCCCGGCTGGCCCCGCTCTGCTGCCTCGCGCTGCGAAGGTTGGGGGGTTGGACACTCCCACCCCCCAAAACACAGCCCAAAATGCTGTCTGCAGAACTGCAGCTGGCAAACTGCACTGCCTGAAGTTAGGAGTGGAGTTTTATGTCTAAGTGCCAACAATGGGTGTACAACAGGTCCTGCACAGACACAAATGGTCACATGATTAAAGCTGGATGGACTTTTGAAATTCAGATGCCAATAGATGCACCATAAAATGTTCCCACAGTGTAAACACACAGGGAGGGTCCGTGTGCCAGTGTTGGTCTCTGCTGCTCGTTACAAGAGCAAGCTAATTGTGGTTACAAACACCGAGCAGCAAATCCTCTTACCAGGGAAGTCGCTGTTCCCAGATCTGCTGCTCTCGTCACACTGATCATTCCCAAAGCCACATATTCACAGCAAGATCAGCTACTTGGCCAAAATGTCTCCCTGCCAGAGTGACACTGAGTAGGTAACAGATGAACGCCAGAGCCTGCGAAGATTAACGAGATGAGTCTCTGCAGGTCCCAGGCTCCTGCAGCTCGGGGAGGGGGATGTTTATTCCTGCCCGTGCCCGGCCCAGAGTGCCAGCGCCCGCAATGCGCTGCCTGACTGGCGAGGAAAGCCAGCCCTCTTTGGTGATGCAGAAACCATTTTACTTATTGAAGCGGTGAATGTTAATGATTATTAATTGGAAAAGGCTCTCCAGGGGCCGTGTGTTTGGGGGACTGGTGAGTGCTTTGCAATTCCAGCATGAAATGAGTTTCTCCACAGCACTGAAATGAGAACAGCTCTGCCCAGCATCCCCAGAACGTAATTGAATTGTTACCACACGGCACTGGCCCTTACCCTCTGCTCTGCACGGACACAAGGAGCCAGGGATGCTTCACAGGGAGACATAAACCCTGAATTCAACCTGAAATTCAGGTGGAGAAAGAGGTTTTGAGCTTCTCTCTAAAGCGGTGGCAGATAACCCGGTGTGCCCTGGGGTAGTTCTGCCTCGGAGGTGTTTGTGTTGTGGCCACTGTGACAGCGGGGCTGGGGGGGGACAGTAACCCCTGGGAGGAATGCTGCAGGGAAGCTCCGGGAGAGCTCCAGACCCTGAGCTGGTCCTGGGGACGAGGACAGAAGCAGCTGCAGCAGCCGATGGCAGGGTTAGCGCAGTTTGTGCTGAAGAAGAAGTTATCAGTCTGCTTTGGGAGGTTCCCTGCCCCGCTGCGGGAGGCTGGGGCAGCCCGTTCGGCCCAGCTGCCGATGCCGGCAGCAGTCACACATACATGGTGTCACGCACAGTCCCCTTGCACGGGGCAGGCGGTGCGGGATGGTGCAGGGCGGGATCGGTTGTAGCTCTGGGACTTGGGGAAAACTTGTCTTACAGAAGAAACGGCCTCTTTAAGGCATGGCTTCCTCTCTGGGGGGAGGGGAAGGAAAGCAGGATCGATAAACCAGTGGTGACTTTTAAATTGTGGGGAGAGGTCACAGCCAGGGAGACGGTCCGATCTACTCGTCATGCAGAGGGGTTTGTGCCTCCGCTGTTAAAGTCGCTGCTGCCACTTCCCTGCCTGGTGATGGAGCGACTCGGGCACCTCCCAGCCCACGCGCTGGAAGCACAGCCTTTATTTTCTGGGGAAAGGAGAAAAGTTGAGAACTGGAGAATTAAATGCCCCGATGAAGGGCACCTGCCGCGATCGTGGTCCTGCCGCCCATCATGCCGGTGATGGATTGCAATAACACATCATGGGAGCAATGGCTTTTGGTGAAGTATGGCTGCAATCGATCACTGGACCCGCGCTGCTGGCACCATACATCAGCAGAGCTCCAGCTCACCGCAGCGAGTGCCAGCGCAGGCAGGGTTGGACAGGGCAGGGGATGCAGGGGCAGCCTGTCTTGGGGTGCAGTGCGGCTTCCTGTGGCCCAGCTTGTCCAGGGCGGTGGGGATGGACAGCTGGCCCCCCCAGAGCCAGGGCACCCAGTCCTGTCAGGAAGGAGGGGACATGGCTGCAGTGCCCGTCCCTGCTCCCATCGGAGGAGACATGGTGCCAGTGGGGATGGAGCATCTGTCAGGCAGATGAGGCAGGCGCCTGAGCTGGGTCCCTATCCATTGTGGGGGAACTGGTGCCCAGTGCAGCCCCGTGCTGCGGCACTCACCCCATGGATGGGAACAGTCCAGGGAGGTGACCCAGTGCCAGCCATCGGCTGGGCTGGCTGGCTGCTCCGCGGGGCCGGGATGGAGGGGTGCCCCCGATCGGCACGCAGCCCCGCTATGGCTCCCAGTGCAGTGCTGAGCTGGCCGGCTGCTGGCAGGGGCTGTACGGTCGAGCAGGACCCCCAGTCTGCACCCTGCAGCTCCAGCCCCCAGCCAGCAGCAGTGGGCACGAGGGTTTGAGGGGTGTCGTGTCCCCGCCATGCGCACGGCAGCTCCCCGGCTGCTCGTCTGAAGGGTGTGAGAAAAGGGCCCTTTGAGAGGCACGGCAGTTTTCCCGCTGAATAGGAGCTGCTGTTCCTGTAACACGAGTTGTTCACACACATGCAGTAATGTCCTGTTTGGGGCTTATGTAATGGGATGGAGGGGCTCCAGCGAGGGACCGACCCCGTGCAGCGGCACTCACGCCGTCTCGGGCTGGCAAAATGAGCCGGACTTTTCCAGGCCCCGCTGAGATGTTTATTTATAACTCCCACCGTCTGGCAGAGCCCCTGCCAATCCAAACACGCCGTGGGTTTTCCAGCGGGTTAGGAGCACTCCTCTCAAAGAGGGGTTTTGAGGGGGGCCCAGGATATTTGATAGGAGTTAAGCTGTAAAATTAGTTTCAGAGCAGCGGGTTGTCTCCTTCCCAGCACGCTTGGCTGGCGGGAGCATTAACCCCTCATGCCCACCCGCTCCCACCCTGCGCCGCGGGGATGCCGGTGTCCACTCCACTGCCGTGGCCATGGCTGGTGTGGCCCTGTGCTGGGCCTGCGGGGCCACAGGGACAGTCATGGTGGTGATGTCCTGAGGTGGGGATGTCCTGAGGTGGTGATGTCTTGGGACACCCTGAGACATACCCTGCTGTCACAGCAGGAATATCTTCACCAGCGTCTCTGAATGAACAAAGGGACGTAGCTGCAGCAGGATGGGCTGACCTGTCCCTCTATGGTGTGTCTGTCCGTGCAGTCCCTGCCTGAGAGGAGCTGTGGGGTGAGGGGTGACAGCGAAGGGAGCACAGCCAACACTGTTTCCATCGCTGGGGGTTGACTGTGCTGGTCCCCCAGAAGCAAACCCAACAGTGGGCAGTGGCACAGACACTTGGTCTTGTGGTTTGTCCTCTTGCCCCTCTAGTTGCCCCTCAAGTCCCTCCTGGGCTGGGTCGGTCCTGGGGGAACCCGTCAGCTGGAGAAGTTGGGAGCTGTGCAGAAGAGGGACCTGGCTGGGCCTTGCAGCTCCTGAAACCCCAAGCATGGCAGGGGGGTTGCAGAACCCACCCAGGACTCTTTAGGGTTTAGTTGTGAAACTAATGTTCTCTTTGTTTTCTGCTGGATGATAATGAATCGCTAGAAACTCAGAACCATTTTAAGGATGAATAAATGACACCTTCTAAGCTCTGTGTTTATCTACTATTCTGCTACCAGAGCGATTTCATAGCAGAGCTATCAATGAATTTAATTTACATAATGGTTTATCATATACTTCAATATTTCAAACACACTTCATTAGGCACCACCACCAGCAGTTACACGCTCCCTTATAGTTCTTGCAAACTTTGCTGTGAAACGCAGCCTCTCCAGCTACCAGGGAGGCTTCAAAAGAGAAGGAAAGGATAAGGGACTTGAAATACCCAGAGCTGTATTCACACAGCTCCCTCAGCTCTGCTCACACAGGCTGGTCAGGAAGGGGGGTCAGAGTGTTCCCATCCAGGCCTGGCAGGGGGAAGCCCATTTGCTTTTCCTGAGTTGAGAGGAAATAATTTCTGAGCACAATGATTTCAACTCTGGAGACACAATTTCTGTGTATTTATTCCCAAAGAGCGGGAGGGAGCTGGTACCTGGGGTGCCCTGGTCCGTGTTCCTGCAGCCGGGCTGGGAGCGTTGAGGAAATGCCAACAGAGCCAGGAGGGCTCAGGCTGGAGCTCTGTCATGGCACGGCCCCATGTTCTCCCAGCGTCCCCTCACACGGCCCAGCAGCATGGGCAGGTGGGGAACGGGGAGCTCACAGAGGGGGTGTGGGGAGCGCAGGGGCCCTGCCCCCATGCCAGGCCCGAGCCACCTCGAGCAGGGACTCTGCAGCGCCTGGCTCCACGTGCTGGGCCGGCTTCCCCCGCGTACGAGCGTGAGCGCGTGTGCCACATCGCCGACAGCGGCTCCTTACATAATTTATAGCAAGGGTGGTGTAAAGGTTACTTTAAAAAATAAAACAACCTTCTTTACATTTATTAAATTTGCTGGAGCATCCCATCTGCACCTCCGCAAACTCTGGCATTCCCCACAGGGCTCTGATCTGCATGTCACATTAGGCAGATGGAATATTTTATTTATCCCACCTAGGCTGTAATCGCAGATTTCAGCTGTTTGCAGCAGCACGTTCGAGTTCCAGGATGCTGTGGAGCGCCCTGACATGCCTGTGGGCCTTAAATACACGAGATGTTTGGGGATGTGGAGCTCAGACCCGCCGCTGCTCGGTAAACCTGTCTGCAGCAGCATCAAGCGATTGCAGCACTGCCAAATATATCTTCATGTGTGTGTATCTATCTATCTATCTACCTACCGACCTATGTATATATCGCTACCAGATCATTGGTGTCTGCATCAAACATAGCTTTTCACTTCAAACAAACCTTTGGGCTTTGGCTTACTAATTTTTACCCGGAGTTTCGCTGCTTGGCCCCCGAAGCCGTTGCAGTGGATGGGAGTGAGTGGGAACAAGGAGACTTTAACCATTGAACTGCGAGTTCTTGCCTGTTAGGAGCTTGTCAGCAGAGTGCATTAAAGATTCAGCTGTGCTCTGATAAGAATCATGAAGGATGTATATGTTTGCATTGTTTTTGGCAAGAAACACCCAAACGATCTGTATTTATTATATAAAACTGATTTTTTTGGCATGCGTGCTATTTTTCATGGATTTTGGCCTCACACCAACACAAACATGGTGATCTTGAGCAAAACCATGCATTTTTAAGTCTCTATTTGGAGAATTTTCAGAAGAATCCCGGGTCATGAGTTTGTCTGTGAGTTTACTCTTGCTGCAGATAGCAGAAATGGTGGAAACCCCCATCTCCAGCGTGGCGCAAGGTGTCCGGTGCGGTGAGGATCCCATCAGCCTTTCCAGCTCTGCGGCGCTGGGAACGCGCCCTGAGACACCGTGGGGCTCTGAGGGAGCTGCAGGTGGGCTTGGGCAGGGGCATCCCCGATGTGTATGGCACTCCTATCGCCCTTCATTAGGAATAATTAATGGGAAGGACAGTGTGTCAGAAGGTCCCCCCAGAGCCCATCAACGAAAGACCTGGCGTCCTGGAAGAGCAGGTGCAGGCAGTTGGGACCAGGCAGGTTGGGTTTGTCCCACGCCCAGAGCACAGGGAAGTCCCTGGGCTGATCTGGATTGTTTACTCCACGTTTTCTCTGCATTTTATCCCACATTTACCCTTTCAAACACCTCTGAGTGCTGAGTCCGTTTGCTCCAAGTCTGAGGAATCTCTTGAAACCTCATGAACAGATATCTCTGGAGGAGAGCGACAGAGCCAGGGACTCGGGGCTCTGACTTCCAGCCCTTGGCCTTCCAGCCACGGTACATCAGGGTTTCCTTCCCAAAGTGGGAGCTCCATGTGCGCTCTGGGTGAAGCAGCAATCTCACTGCAGAGATGATGTGGGGGCTCTTGGAGACATGCTGAATGAAGGTCCCGGGCTGGGGTCCCACAGCCTAAATCTGTTCCTGAAGGTTCCTCGCAGCACGGCCGCCTCTTGGCATCTGTTGGGATAGAAGTTTAATTCCTATGTCTTGAAAAACTCTGTGGAACCTGGAGAAGAGCCCTCCCCGAGGCTTCGAGCTCCTGCCTCTCAGAACATTGTTTGCGGAGATAAAAATATTTCTGCCACACTTGTCACATGTATTTGAAAAACATATTAATCATTTAAACAAATATTAGCTCCAAAAGCCTATAAATACATTCACTGGGAGGAATATACCCTTTGTTGTAATATTACAATGAAAAATATGCTAATATGGTTGCCTAATTGCTTGTGTTTGAATAACCTCTTTTGTGACAATAAATGTTTGTGGCAGCATCATTCAAACAAGAAATGGAGAATCTGGTGCCAGCGAGGATTACGTGTGCCTCTGCCATCGCTCCTGATGTGAGAAGAAAAGTGTCTCTTCCTCCTGTGTCTGGGAGCTGGTGTGGATGGAGAGCAGACGTCACGGCAGATATCGTCAGGCTGGCGCTGATCCCGGGCCCGGCAGCCCGGTGACGCGGAGCAATGCTGGACCAGCTGCTGCCCGGGCGGGGAGATGCTCCCGGGTCCTCTGCGTGGAGGGGACATGTCCTGCACAGGGGACACATGGGGCGAGTCAAGGACCGACGACTGACAGCTGGGAAGTTCTGAGATGGGGTCAGATGGAGCTGAAGGAACCCGAGCGAGGGGCTGACCAGCAAAGGCTGCACTGGGGCTGGTGGCTTGGTGCCTGGGCACGGGCTGAGCCACTGCCGGCTGACCCTGCAGCACAGGGGGAACCCCAGCCAGAAAGGACTTAAAGCTTGCCTGCAGCTCCATTGCTGCTTACAGGTGAGCCTCCCAAGGAGGGAGCACTGGGCTGAAGCCTGAGGTGAGACCGGTCCTGGGGGTCAGAGAGGGGCCCTGCCCCGCAACAAAGAGCAGCGTCTCTGCGCACCAGGAGCCAGCTTCTCAGCCACGCTTCCTGCTCACGGAGATCCCATGGCCTCCACCAGTCCTTCCAGGGGAAGGAGGGGCTGGTTTTGCTGTGGCACACATTGGTAGTGACATTGTTCCTGGCATTAGGATGTCACATCCTATCCCAAGCAGGGTTTCCTGGCTAGGAGTGCTCTCCAGTAATACTGGGATGAACTGGGCATCTGGTGCAGCCAGGTGTGCTGTGGGTGGGGCAGAGCCCTGAAGGTGTTTTCATACAAATTCAGGGATTTTGGCTTATTTTCCTGGCCTTGTGGCCCCTTGAAGAGTTTAAGTCACAGCAACAGCACAGAGTGCTGACAGACCGTCCCTGTTACAGACCATGTACCAAAACCCTGTGCCCCTTTCCCAGGAGGGCCCCCCATGTCTGCACGCTGGAGGCTGCACCGCTCGCTGCCCGGACCCCAGAGCCCGGGAGGTGCAGGTGCCGCGTCCAGGGCCATGCGGCGCGGTGGGAACGCCGAAGCTCACAAAGCACCTTTATCCTGCTGCTCCCACGGCTCGGGCTGCCAGCGATAAGATCTGGGCTCTCTGGTTACAGCTGGGGCACTCGGCCTTGGTCTGGGTGTCGTAGCAGGGCAAGCGCTCCCTGGGGTGCATCGGTCTGGGCCGAGGCAGAAGGACATGGTGTGGTGTGGGGGGTCACATCCACCGACCCTGCGGCGTGGCCAGGATGGTCTCTGTCCCTGGCGCTGGTGGAGATGGTCAGAGAGGAACAGGGGCTGTGGCTCGGTCAGAGAGGAACAGGGGCTGTAGCTCAGTTGGAGAGGAACAGGGGCTGTAGCTTGGTTGGAGGGGAATGGGGGCTGTAGCTCAGCTGGAATTCATGCCCAGAGCAATGCTCTTTAAATGGGAACTGGCTCTCAGGGCCAGGAAGGACTCCTCTCCCCAGATAGTCACTGCCATTCCAGGCCTGAGGACGAAGGGAGGTCTCCCCCCCATGCACACAGAACGAGGAAGAGTTAAACACAGCAGCACTTAGGGGAAATATTGGAAAGTCCTCTTGAAATTCCCATCAAACTCAATTAGCAGGGCAATGATGGGCCGGAACAAGTGGAACGGGGCGGCTCTTTCTGCTCTGCTGGTTGGCTTCCAGGTTGGTAATTAAATTGTGCCGGGCTGCAGGATAAGTGGCTGCTTGTGCGGAGGCTTTGGGGGCTGACAGCTGGTGGCAGGGACCCCGCTCCTCAGCTGGAGCCCCACGAGCTGCTTCTCCGTGGGACCAAGCCCTGGGCACTGGCAACTGCTATCCCGGTGGGCTCTGCCCCTGCACAGCCAGGTCTCCCTGGGGTCCAGGGGCATGCTGTGGACAGCCCTGGTCTAGAGGGGCAGGAGGGGGCTGCAGAAGCCCCCCAAGGAGATGGCCACAGCAGGGAGGTGGGGGAGGTGCTCTGAAATAGATGGGTGCTCACCAACTGTACGGTGGGGAGGTAAATCAGAGCGGTTAGGGGTGCAGTACGTGATGCTGCCTGAGAGGTGGGGGGCACTCAGGGCTTGCTGGGGGTCTCCCATAGGGGAAGGGGCAGCAGGGTGCTCTGGGGGGGTGGTCAGGGGCTGGGAAAGGCTCCTGCTCCCTCCCGTGTGTGTGTGTGTGTGGCTGGCAGGGGCAGAGGGATATTTTTTTGACAAATTGCTTTGCAAAAGAGAGAGCTCTGGGATGAGTGACAGTATTTGGGAACTTGGATTTAATCTGCTGGCGAGTGGGACCAAATAAAAAGTGAAAGGGATATTTTTGGCAAAACAAAGGCTTGGTTTCAGCTGTGTCAAAATGAAGCAGTTGAGCCTTCTGTTCTGGAAAGATGCTCTGCCTTGAGATAAACCAGTCTGAGTAACCAAAGGAAAGGGAAGGAAAGGGGGGGAGGAAAAGCAGTGTCCAGAGCTCATCATGGAGCAGGTGAGTCTGAGAGTGGTGTGGCGGGATAGATGCACTTCGAAACAGGACTCAGTGAGCAAAGGAAATAGTTGGGAGAGGAATAGCTGTGCTGCCCTTCTCTGCTGGCCCTGCAGCGTGGTGGTGGGGTTCTCGGAGATGGGGACCCCTGCCAACAGCTGGCAGTGGAGCTGGGGCTCTTGAGGGCTCCCCATGTGTGTGAGCTCCCCTCAGAGGGTTGCTCTCCCCCAAGCCCTGGCCCGTGTCTCCTCCCATCCCTCCAAGGCGCTGCAGCCAGGTGCCTGTGTCTCAGCTCCTTTTGGCTGCTCTCATTCCTGCCTCGATGCTCCAAGGCCCCATCCATGATTATTCCTCTGCTCCCCCCTCGCCCAGGTCTCCCTTGACTCTGAGATCCAGGGTTCAGTGCTGCATGGTGAGCGTTGTCTGAGCGCAGTGTCTCATCTCCCACGTTTGGGTAAGTCAGCCATGGAATGATCCTGTAATGTGGAAATCATACAATTTCTCTCTGATCTTCCCCCAGCTTAGCATTTCATCTCGCTTATACTAAATGCAGCATGACTAAGTAGGCAAGAAAGGGATTTGAGCCCTTTTGTTACTTAAAATGTGAATTAGACGTTCCTGGGGGAAGTTTGTGTCGCATTTGCAAGTTAAAAATGCATCAATTATGGGTACAAGGACCCCTTCCAGTGCGATGGAGGAGGAGGAGGAGCAGAGATGGTGCTGTCGCAGGACCCAGCGCTGAGCGAGGCTCCCTGCTCGCAGGCAGCATCCTTTATCCCAGGCTGAGGGCACTGTCCTGGCTCTGAGGTCAGCTCCAACGTCACAGCTGCAGCAGGGAGTTCTGGTCCTTTTCCAGAGGGGCTGTGACTGTTTCCAGGGAAGCCAATTCCATGGCTGCTGCTCCAGCAATGGACATTCTCCCTGCATCCCACTGGAATTCTGCTTCTTGGGCAATGACTGCATCCCAAAGCAATTCATGTTTTGAGAAGCAATGTCATGGCAGGTGTCTGAGAGGGACCTTCCCCTGCCCGTCCTCCCCTGCTGGGTTCCAGCACGTCTCTTCCTTTGGTGTTCAGGCCACTGCCATGCAGCGAGCTCAGGGCTGTGCCCGTGTTTCCCACGTCCCCGTGCCGGCAGGAGCTCCCACCAGAGGCTGGTGCCTGGGCCGTGGGAGCGAGGGGCTGACCTGGAGCCTCAGCATCAGGAACCTGGAGGACTCCCCGCCCTGGGCAAGGGTCACTTTGGGGATCTGCATCGTGGGAGGGCAGGAGAGGCAGCGGGATGGCCCAGTCCTGCTGCGCTGGCCTTCTGTGATGCTGTGAGCACTGATGGCACTTCACTGCCGGGTCTGTGACAGGGACACCCCCCCAATCAGCACTCTGAGCAATCTGCTGCAGGCTCTCACCCTCCCTGGTGTTCCCCCAGCCAGCAGCTGGGCGAGCGCAGTGCTCAGCAGCACTCTGCTTGCGGGATGAATCGCACTGCTGCGCAGCGCAAAGGTCAGGCTGAATGACTTGATGGAATGGATTGACCTCCTGAGCAGCACTCCACTCTATTTAAGGACAGCCAATTGTGGTAAGAGAGAACGAGGAGCTGGGCTGCAGGGAGGGAGGATCAGCATAAGAAAACCCGTGTTATTATCCAGTGGGGAGGAGCTGTGAAGGAGCCAGCGTGCACCGAGCAGTGTGCTATGGGGCAGCCACGGAGCCATGGGCTATGGGGCGGCCATGGAGCCATGGGCTATGGGGCAGTCACAGAGCCGTGTGGGTTCCTCCTTGTTGGCAGGGTTTTTGGATGAATGCATGTGCCCTCTGAATCCTGCCAGGCTCCCGGAGGCAGGGATCTCCACAAGTGATGCAGAATTACTGACCCCTTTCCTGGGTTGAGCATCTCTGGGTCTGGCTGAGGACCCTTCACACCCAAGGGTCTCCCCTCACAGCTCCAGCCCCAGGCTGAGCACGCGTCTGCGGAGCTGGAGCATTGCTGTGTGATCTGCTCCAGCATCGGGGCTTCTTACAGGGCTTGGTGCTGCCAGCTCCTTGACTAAGAGCAGGTAACGTGGAGGACAGTCTGTGTGGCTTGAACAGCTCAGCACTGGGCGCGGTGGAGCTGTAACTGATGCTCTGGAACTGGGGACTGTGCTCTAAGTGACAGACACAGGCGCAGGAATTGGAGCCTGCCTCTCCTTAACGAGCTCCTGCTGTTCCTTGCAAAAGAGAGCGAGTCCTTCAGAGGGGTTATTTTGGATCCTCTGAGTATAGCTGCCAGAGCAAAGCCCAGCTCTGAGCTGGTTTGGGTTCATTCCTCAAGCATCTCCTCCCAGCCCCACAGCCCGGCCTCCCCGCTGCCAGGAGCAGAGGAGCCAGGGTGACACCCACACCGCGTGTCGAGGGCAGAGCTTGGGGTGTTTGTGGAGCGCTGCTCCCAGCCCTTCAGCACAGTGACCTGTTTGACATCTGTGATCCGAACTCCGATCTCTGACGAGCAGCGTGGCTGTGGTACTGGGGTGCAGGGCCATGGTACTGGGGTGCAGGGCTGTGGTACTGGGGTGCAGGGCTGTGGTACTGGGGTGCAGGGCTGCGGTACTGGGGTTCAGTGCTGTAGTACCGGGGTGCAGGGCTGCGGTACTGGGGGTGCACGTGATGGGGATTTGCAGTCTGACTGCATGGTTACACCACGGTGATTAACCCCCAGGTGCTGTCGGTCTCTCCTCACACTGCCCAGGGCACGAACACCGAAGGGTCACTGGTGCTTTTCACGGCCGCAGCTTGCTGGGGCTGCAGCCATGCGGGAATGTCACAGCGTCAGGAGAGCAGCAGCCCCTGACACTCTCCTGTCACCAGCTCACAGGTGTCCTGAGGCACCAGCCTGGTTTTCACACAGGCGCTGGAGCCCCTCGTCCCCTGCTCCAAGTGTCAAGTCTCGTTTGTGCTCGAGCCCCTGGTGACAACACCTCTCTGGATAAATTATTCCATTGCCCGATTGACCTCTCGCTGATGAACACTTTGCCCTGATGCTTTACTTCAGTTTTCCCTTTTCTATTTTAAGGCTCTTTGATGCTGAAAATCTCCATCCCTTCGTATTCTGGGAAGCTACTGCGGCTATGCTGCTGTTGGATGGGGTTTGGGGCACCTTGGGCTGGGGGCCCATACCTGCCCGTGGCAGGGGGACACTGGGGGAGCTGAAAGCCCTTCTCAGCCATTCCTAGATCCCATGAGCCTACCCCACAGCTGGGCTTTGCTGGACAGGACCTCCTCGGTGCCGTGGAAGTCAGCTGGCCTCGTGGCAGCGAGCGTCAGGGTGGTGTTGGGACATGGCTGTCACCTACCCTGACAGAGGGACCGGTGTCCCGGCTGCCTGCAGAGCCTGGTAGCCAGATGCTGGGCGGAACAGGGAGGTTTCTTTGTGGAGCTCAGCTGCTGGGGCTGCTGGAGCAGCTGAAGGCAAGGCTGTGCTTTCCCTCCGGCCCAGCTGCGGTGCTCAGCAGCCTTTGGGCACCATCCAGCTGCTGGAAATGACAACTTGACTGCACAGGCTGAACTGGGAGCTCTCTCCAGTTCCAAGCGCTCTTTCTTGAGATGAAAAAAAGGCTAAAGAAACCCAGCTGCGTTCCGAGTTCGGCAGCTGAGCTGGAGGGTGGGATAAAGGCTCCCTGGGATGGGAGGGAGATGCAGACGCTGTGTCTGCCCTTTCGGGGAATTCTCTGGGAGTGTTATCTCTAAACAAACACGAATGGTGTGGGGATGGGAGCCTGGCCTCTCCTTGGCTCTCTCCCTCCTGTGCCCTGGGGTCTCTACAGAGTCACCAGTGCTGGTTCCTGGGACTGATGCCTGGAGCTGTTCTTTAAACAGGAACTTCTAATCCTCCTGCTTTCAGAGAAGAACCCTGAAGCCATGAAATGAATTGAAACCCAACCGTGCTGCTTTGGAGGGGAGAGGGTTGGCAGGGCGGGCGGTCCTGCCAGGGGGAGCAGCTCAGGTGCCAGAGGAGGGTGGTGGGTGAGGATGGAGATTGGGGGCTCAGGCGCCTGCAGAGACGTGGCTCAAACCATCCCCCAGCGCTGCTCCAGCTTGGGAGAGACCGTGTGTGGCCTGAGTCTGCTCCCAGATTCTTCAGAGGGGAGCTGCTCCTCGTCCCCTGAGCAGCGGGGAACCCCGACTCTCCAACTGTGAGCAAAGAACTAGTTGCAAACTGGAAGTTTAAACCAACACTGGTTCTTCCTGCGTCCCTTTAAACCCGATCTAGATAGAGTTGCACAGGGCACTCTGGGGACAGAATTGCTGCCACCTAATTGATTTTGATTTTATTTTCACTGCAGCAGTGTAATTATGAAAGCCAGCCATAATTATTGAAACACAACTAGAAGTATTTCATTATTAAAATACCCCTATGACTTATTATTAATTCATTAAATAAATTTGGATTATATCCCTCAATAATTAATGCACTGAAGTTTATTCTGTGAACTCTTCCTTTTATTAGTAATGTCTCAGCTGTTGGTATTAAAGGGAAAAAAAAATCCCACTGACGTATAGGGAAAAACTCCAGCTGGGTAGGGAGTGAGGTGGGAGAGGGGAGACTTCTGTGTGGGGTGGGACTGGGCTTTCGGGGAGCGGTGGAGCTGAGCTGACAGCCTTTGGTGTTTGGGGTATCCCTGTGTTTCACATCCTGCGGCGGGGGGGGCTCTGGGAGTGCCTGGGGAGGGGGCTGTGCTTGGGTAAGGAGAGCTGTGGGGCTTTGGTGTCCCTCCTGCATCCCCCCCTCAGGGAATGTGAGGTGGTGTCGCTGTGGGAGAGCCGAGCTCAGCTGGGGAAGCCGGGAGGTGTGGGCTGCTGAGAGCGTGCTGGCCCGTGAGCCAAGTGCCAGGGCAGGATGTGAGGGTGTCCGTCTGTCCCAGGGAGGCTGCAGGCTCCACGTGCGCCTGTCAGCCCCTGCCAGTGGCACCCATGTGCTGAGCTCTGGCCACACTGGGATGCTCCCCATGGGATGCTCCCCTGGGATGCTCCCTGTGGGATGCTCTCTGTGATCTGCACTCCGTGGGATGCCCTCCCTCTGTCTGTGGTCCCAGTTACCGTCCCAGTTACAGCCCTCTGTCCAGGCAGAAGAGCAGCTCCTGCGCCTCGCTGGAGCCAGCCCACAGCTTTTGGTGCCTCCTGGGACCCTGCTGTGCTGGTGCTTCCCGAGCACATCTGTAACCACGCCGCTCCCCAGCTGCTGCTCCCGCGGGAAGTTTCCCCGGCACAGGATGAGCGGGTGAAGCTCAGCTCCCCACTCAGCGCCTCGGAGCTTCACACATCGTGTTTGATGTGTGTTTGTGGGGAAAAACAGGCAAAAACATTGACTCAAAAAATGTGTTGGTTCAGAATCTGCGCTCTTACTGCACAGCTGAAGCTGCCAAAGGGGAGAGAAGGATTTCGGCTGAATAGTTGTATCGTGTTGCTGTGGTAACCGGAGTTTGGAAAGTAAACAGGTTCCAGGGAAAGGCTGTTCCTCTCCACGATGCTTTCAGCCTGATCCTGTCCCAGGGCTGCAGCGGGGATGGAGTAGATGCTGATGGTGGTGACCATGGACCCTCTGCTGGGAGCCAGGAAGGTGCTGGGCAGGTCTCTGAGCGGGGTGGGAGGCTCAGGGTCCCAAAGCCAGAGCACAGCCCTTGCCCTGTGTGAGTGAAGCATTTTGGGGATTGGGAGGGATGGTGCCTGGCTCGTTCCCCACCAGTGTGTGAGCCCGGTGGCTTTCTGCCCTTTGCCTTTTCCGCCCTTCCCAAACATCTCCCACAGATGAGTGGTGCCAGCAGCAGCCCCACAAGCTCCCACACGTGCCAGCACCTCCCAGGGCCGGTGTCCATCTGCAGATGCCTGGGCTGGGGGCAGTGAGGGACAGACCATCACTCTGAAACAGGCATCGAACCTGCTCTGTGGTAGCAAGGGAAGCTCACCAGCACCCCACTTCCAGAACCAGTGAGCCTCCTGAAGCTTCTCCAGCCTCCCCCTCACTCACTTTACCGTGGAGTTTAATTATCAAAATTTGCTGCACAGCAGCACTGCGATTCCCTCTCCTGAATGCTCCTTTTCCAGCATCCTGCGATTCTCTGCGACCTCGGAGGGTAAAGCACTTAAGTTGCCCTTGAAGACAAAAAGAGAAAGTCTTGTTTGAGGTGAAGTCAGTATCTATCCAATTTTCAGCTGCCGTCACATCGAAATGAGAAATCTGAGGCAGAGCCAGGCACAAATAGCTGATAACAGACTTTCAGGTGCACCTCTTCACTTATCACTTCTGGGGTCACCTCTGTTTCTAAAGACTTGTTTTCCTTAAAAAAAAGATTGCTTAGGACATTTAACAGTGTGGCGTTGCGATAACAAAACCCTGTGAGGCTTTAGTCTTACGCCTGGGCTCCTGCAGAGAGTCAGAGGCTCCTGATGCTGGTATCCCTGAGTTGGCTGCCGAGGTGGTTTCAGGGCTGGGAGCGGGCAGGGCTGGGAGGGCAGAGCGATGTGTTGGGTCACGGGTGCCGCCCCGGGCCTGGGACACGGGGCTCTCCCACCCCTGCTAGATCTCCTGCCCGAATCCCCCTCGGGGGCATGAGAAGAGCCCAGCCCAGCCCAGCCCAGTGTGGAGTCACGGACCAGCCGAGACACAACTTGTTTTGAAACAGGGCGCTTGGCACACACGGAGAGATGCTCACAGACTGGCACACAGATTTGTTTAGCAAACAATAACCTGTGTTTTGTGCATGAATAAATAATTAACTTTATTTAAAAGAAGAAGAAAAGCCCTTTCGCTGCCTGCAAACCTTCCCTGCCCATGGGGCACAGCGGCTGCCCTGAGCGTGTCCTGCAGCTCAGGAGCTGGTGGCACCTCGGACGCTGCCCTTTGCCAGCGCTCGTCACCACACGGACGCGGTGCCCAGGGGACATCCCCCTCCGAACACATGCGCCAGGTAGGCCGCGGGCTCCATTGCCTGCCCGCTGCCAGGGCTGCTGCCGGGGAGGGGGGAGCAGCCCCCCGTCGCCTGGCTGGCTGCTGGCTCCATTCTCACACTCGAGCACAATAGTTCCCTGTGCTTCGCGCTCTCGTGTCTGCTGTAGCCCAGATTTCTGTGGAAGGAGCAGAGCGTCTCTCCCATCTGCTCATGAGATCATTCCTCCGCCTGAGCAATCCAGCGCTGAGGGAGCCTTTGTGGAGAGCCAGCCCGGAGCCTGCCACACTCCTCCATCCCCTCCGTGCTCCTCTATCCCCTCCGTGCTCCTCCATCACCCCTGTATCTGCACTCAGATTGGTGATGAGCTGTGAATGTCCCAGGCGTGTCACGGTGCCGCAGGTTTGGGGGGCTGGGGAGGCCTCCCCACGCACGTGGCCCAGCGGGCACACTGCTCTCTCATGTGGGGGCCGATTCCTTCCTCCGCTCAGCCTGGCACCAGCCAGGCTCAGCCCCCCTCTCTGATGAGTGTCACCGTGGCCCCTTAGTGCTTCTGTCCAGCCCGCTCAGGCTTCTGCCTCCCTCAGGCTCCACATTTCAAACTGGTTTCGTGTTCCTGGTGCTGAGGGGTCTGTGGTGGGTGTGACGGGTCATTCCCCATTTCTGGACCGGAGCCCCAGGCGCTCAGCAGGGCAAAGCTGGGGATGTCAGCTCCTGGCGCTGGGAAGTTACCACAGCCACCAGACCCTGTGTGTAGGAACGGCGGGAGCTCAGTCCAGGCAGGACAGACAGACAGACACGCACCTGCCCGTGCAAGGCAGTGATGCTATGCCTTCATGGAAGCCCCGAGCACTGGAGAGCCACCATGTACTGTACATTAAACCAGAAAATATTCTCCCACTGTCTCTCCAGAGCTGTCCCTACTCTCTCTCCATCTGATGGGGAAGAAGGAGATAGTGGAGGCTAATTCCATGCTAGCTGGCTATCGTTGGATCAGCCCCAGGGCCATGCAGGGGGAAGGGAGACTTCTGTGTCCTCATCTGCAGGAATTCTTGCTCCTGCCTCCCCCGCTCCTTCATTCTGTTCCACTTCACAATGTTCCGCTGCAGTGCCAGAGCACAATTGTGAAAGGGACCCAGGACCCCCAGGGATGCAGGGGGTGGGGGAAAAGGGAAGGATTCAGGGCCTGGTGACTTCAGCAGCACGAGCCAGAGGTGCCATCCTTAGAGGGGGACAGGAGAGCTCTCTGGCCTGTTCATGTTGTCATTATCACTCGTGTATGTTTGAAGATACCTGGCTCCTGCACAGACCCCCAGGGACACATCCAGTCCTCTACCTGCTTCAGAGAACTCCCCTCATTTCTTCACGGAGTTCAGGCTCCTCCTGCCATTGCATTGAGTCTCCTAATTCCTAAAATGCTCCTGCTCTTGCCAGTCATTCCCATTTCCTCTTTCACTTGGAAGTCAGCTGCCACTTCCCAGGCTCGAGGGAACCCCAAGGAGCAGATGCAGTGCCTGGTGTGGATGCACCACGGCAAAGTGCACAGTCCACCTGCACTGCGAGGCTTGGGGCGGTGGCCATGTGCTGGTCAGGAGCTCACAGCAGGACAGCTCACTGTGTCCACAGCCAGCAACCCCTTGTCTGACCTGGCACCTCCCTCTGTGCTGGTCACGTCCGTGGCCTCGGTCCTGAAGAGTGTCCAGCCCCCAGAGCTGCCCCTTCATCCCTCCATCCCCGAGCTCCCAGGGCCAAATACGAGGCAGAGAAAAGGATCCTCCATATGCGCCTTGCCAAACGCTGGCAGATGCCAGCCCAGATGGCAGCTCCCACTCTGCAGTACCTTCTCCCTGTTCTTTTCACGGTGTCGGGAGCCGCCTTTGGTATCAGATGCCGAGTGTGTGTTTGCTGTTTGTGTGCAGAGACTGGGGCTCCTATTTCCGAACAAGGACAGGAATGGAAGAGCAATCATTTGCACTGATTGCTAATTTGAATACTCTTTTTTTTTTAGCTCTAGCATCAGCAGATCTACCTTTGAATATGAAACAAGGACACGGCATGTCAGCTCGCCTCCCTCTTGTGACTCCGGTGCTCCACCGTGTTTTAGACTAGCAAGGCCAGGCTCAGGATGGGCCAGTCTGGGATCCAGCCTATCTCATGCTGGGGCAGACAGTAAATCCACTGCTGCAGGCAGCTCTGCCTGCCCTCACCAGCCCACATTGCCAGCATGGATGTGGCTGGAGCAGAGGTCCCTCCTGATGCTGCACCCCTGGGTGGCCGGGGCATGCCACGGCCCAGAGCAGCCATTCAGCTCCTTCCCATCGTGTTGCAGACCGGGCACAACGCCGTGCAGGCTGCTTCGTGTCACTCTTGCGCTTGCCAGAGAAACACTAGTGATCCCTTGCCAAAGGCGATGCCACAGCCTGGCCGTGCCCATGCCAGACCAGCCCTGCCTACCAGTGAGGGACAAGCGCAAGTGCCGGACAGCGCCCGGTCCCCCCTGCATCAGCTGGGGACATCTGTGACCCCTTTGCCATTCCCCAGGGAAGGGAATACCTGTCAGCGTGCCAGAGCCCTCAGAAGTCTCCTTCTCACAGAGAAGGTTTTGGGATAAAAGGTCCAGTGTCATTTATCCCATCAGTGAGGCCATCGAGCAGTCACGTCAGGGTGGGGAAGAGCTTTGGAAAAGAGCAGCCCCAGAGGCGTGGGGAGGGCTCACTGAGCTGGGTGCTGCCAGCTTGGGCTGGCCATGCCAGTGAGCTTGTCCCTCCCGGCAGCTCGACGGCTCTGATGTCACACCCTCTGACACAGGGTGTCTTACCCCAAAACACTGAGGGGGTTCCCATTGGCACTGACAGAGGGAGATGTCTGTACCTTCTGCACCCGTCCCTGGGAAGCGGCTCCATGAACTGGTCACTTCCAAGTTCTGGCAGGACCGCAGAAGTTTCCCGTCCTCCCTGTCACATCCTGGGGCCTCGATAACCGTGGGAGCAGAGCAGAAATACTTGCTGGGAATCACTGAGTGAATTCAGCAGGGGAAGTGGCTCAGGGCTGCACCCAGGCACCCAGCGCAGGCACCTGCGGGCCAAAAGCAGGAGCTGCCGGTGCCGGAGGGCTGGGACCTGGGACCTGTGTGGGGTGGGCAGTGCTCCCACTGCCTGAAGCCACACGTGTGGCTTGGGCATCCCAATTCAGGGAGATCAGGACCCTGGGACGTGGCTGTGCCTGCTGGGCTCCAGTGGATTACAGGCGCCGACTTTCAGGAGTGCCAAATTAATCCAATTTAAATAAACAAATCCTGAAAGTAGGGGTTTGTAATTGAAATGCTGAGAGGTTCTTATCGATAGCATCAGAGGGTGCGGGGCGGTAATAAGCAGCCCCTCTCAGATGCTAGGAGTTATTGAGGTTGCTCCATATCTATGACAGTTTAATCAGATCTTGAAAATCAGGGACATTATATTTTGCACCTGCTCATGGAAAAAAAAATGAATGATGCGGCTCCCCGTCATGGATCTTTTATGCACAAGGCAGGCTACTGAGAGTACATAACTCAGAGGGGAAATGGAATTACACCTTGAATGAAGACTAAGCCCGGAGTGTGGTTGAATGTCACACAGGGAGGAAGAGGAACATCTCTTCTTTCCCCTTATCCAGCCTCAACAGATGAAATTTTTTAAGCTTCTTCCACTTCCAGGGAAGAAAGGGGGCTGTGAGCACCACATACCCTGGGAGATTTTTAGGAGAGTATTTTGGAGATAAGCTGCCCGGTCAGGATGACCAGGAGCTGGGGACAGGTACATTTGCTTTCCTGGTCCTTTTGTAATCTGTGTGTGTGTGAACAAGCTTCCTTAGTTTGTGCATTTACTCAGCCTCTTGTCAGTACTTAAAATGCAGGGAAAACCCACAGCCAGAAGGTTTAAATACAAACCCGTTACCTTCCGAGTGGCCTTAACATCTGTGAGGGGTTCCCAGCCCTCAGACAAGAAGGAAAATAGTGGATTTACTTTTGATTTCCAGAACACCAGCCAGGGGTGAGGAGCGAATTCAGCAGCAATCAGCATGGATTTGCTTTCATTTTCCTGTGGAAGAGCAACAGCAGAGGTGTCAAAGGGAGCTCATTGCTGAAGTGCATCCATTACCTGTCCCACCTGGGGTACAGGAGGCTTTGCTGGGAAGCTGTTCCCCAGGGAAGAGTCCCTGGGAGCCTGGTGCAGGGTGTTCGTGTGGCAGCAGCTCCTCCCCTGTGATCTGCTTGCCGCGGGGACACTCGGCGCTGCACGCACACGCTGTAGTTGCTGTCAGGCGATCAACATCCACCCCGGGTTCCCTCAGTCCCCTTAGACATGACATTGTCATTGATTAACCTCCTAGGGGCCACCACCACGTGTGCTCACCTGAGCCCCCTGGCTGGGGCACGCGCCTTTCTGGAGGAGGTGCCAGCGAAGGCACCGCTCCCTGGTTCTGGCAGAGCCCCTGTGCCGTGCTGTGCCACCTGCGAGCCGGAGCAGTGACTTATTGCCCAGCGCCTGTTGCCACCGATCCCTGGCTGTAAAACCAGCTGAGGACATGCAGGTCAATACTGCTGGGTAGTGAGGAGATCTGAGGGAGCCACAACCGGGCTGTGGACGGAAAGGGTGAGGTGAAATACTCGTGGCAGCTGGTCGGTTCGGCTCTGCCAGTAGAAATGGTTGTGTCAAAACAGGCACAGAACTCGCGCGGCTTTGCTGGGGTTTGATGCCTGAGGCACAGTTCCTCTCCCTCCCCTCTAGTCTGCTCCTGAAAAGCAGCAGCATCTCAGGGTGGATGCAAAGGAAAGGGGACCGAGGGTGATGCCACACAGTCACAACCAGATAAGAAACTCTCTTCGTTGCCTTGCCCCAGCCAGGGTGCCGTGAGGAGACGTGGAGCCGTCGCTGAGCCCGAGGGAGCAAAAGGTCTGTTCCTGCTGGTGTTTGTGTGGCTGTTCTGGACAGGCCAAGCACCAAGTGCAGGCTCAGGCGCTCATCTGCTCTGGGGGGGGCTCCCAACAGCAGCTACAGACGAGGAGCACGAATCCTGCCCACCCCTGCACAGCCAGCACCGGCACCTTCGCCGATTATCTGCACCGGATGCCTGCCACAAGCTGAGGCGTCTTGTGGGGTGCTGCGGGAGGGGGGGGCCAGTTCAGCCCCACAGAAAGCAGGCTGTGACATCCTGATCCTCTGCGTGACCCCCCAAGGTGGCAGCACGGTGGGACAGGAGCCTTTTCCCACACGCAGAGGCCGTGCTTCCGTTTCCCTCTTCTGAAGCCCTTCATGTTTTTGTGTCCCGGTTGCAGCCAGCTGTCATCCTTCCATCCGTCCCACACTGACTTTTTGTCCTCTGAAACCCTTTTCATTCCCTTTCTGCCTTCCTGAAATAGCACATGCTTCTGCTGGCATTTTCCCCAGCTGCCACGTGGGAAGAGAGCCTGCCCCCTTCATGGATTCACACCTCTGGGAGGAGGGGGTGCTTCCCACCAGAGAGCAGCCGCTGCTGGCAGAAATCTCCTCTGCAGAAGTCCGCAAGCCCAGAAGGTTTCTCATGGCAAATCTTTTCCCTTGCTGGAGAGATGTGATAACTCCTGGACAGGGTGTCTTCTAAAGAACTTGTCACAGGGGAGAACTCCACTTTGAAGTTCTTAATCCCCCTCTTCCCTCTGACTGAGCTCCCTGGGACAGAGTGCTCTGTTCTCCACCAAACCAAAGCGCTTACAAAAGGCAGGCCTTTTCCAAGAGGCACTGCGGAACAGAACCTGCTCTGGGAAGCCACCACGGGCGTGGGCTCCCATGCATCTGAGAGCAGACATCCATACATCTGCAGCAGAGGTCGAGCCGTGGGCTCTGGTGTCCTTCCTAGCCCTGACTATGGAAAGGCTTGGCCAGGGCATGGAACAGCCTCTCCATGACTGCAGGTTCATCCTGCTAGCTGTGCCTGGCAGAGCTCGCTTGCCCTTCGGTGCTGGAGCTCAGGAGGGTGTCGGGGCACCTGGGTTAGCTGAGAGCATCCCTGCCCGAGGGACATGGCAGGCGGTGGGACTGGGTGGACTTTACAGGTCCCTTCCCACCCAAACTGGTCTGTGATCCCATGATCCAGGGCACAGACTGTCCTGTGGCTGTAGAAAATGGCATGGTGACTCCTGGCCAGCACCAACATACTGTGAGATGGGGTCACGGTGGCCATGGCTGTGTGTTGTAGCGGTGCTCAGCAAAGATGCTGGAGCCAGGCTGGGGAGGGGCTGGCACCGAGTGGTGCTGCCCTTGGCACGGTGTGGGTGGGAGCCCCGTCGGATCAAGGCTCCCCTTGTCTCCATTTTAACGGCATCCAGCAGAGCCAAGCGCCGGGCTCTGTTGGAAAGGGAGCTGCTGGGCACAGGCAGGCCCACTGGTGAGCCCAGCCCCAGAGAGAAACACCAAGCTCCATGCTACCTGGGATGTTCCTGAGTGACAGCCAGACCCGGTGCCGCAGCCACGGCCCCAACCTTGAGTCGAGAAGCTGATACTGAACCCCTCCCAAGAGCAAACAAAGAATTTGCCCAGCTTTCCTGGTCCCCCCAAGTGAGAAGGGGGGAAGGGGAGCCTGCAGAGGTGCCAGGGAAGCGCCTGAGTCAGAGCATGGGGGCACAGCAGCCCCGTCCGATGCCTGCATGACCCTTGCTCTTGCGTGAGTTCGTGCGGGCACGTTCGGTAAGCAGATGAATTCATCTTGTCTGGTGGCATCACTTTAAATCCAGGTGGTTCAGCCTCAGAGACAATTTAGAAATGACGTAGGTCTCTGACTGATGAGCTCCTTCCCCGCTGCCACCGCTCCCCCAGTAATTATGCCCGTGCACAGCTCGGCGTGTGATTGTGCTGGGAGATGGATTCAGGTTTCCTGCTGCCCTGCTGGATGGAGCGACTTCCGTTCCAAAGCTCTGTTTGCAAAGTTCCCTTTGTTCCTGCTGTGAAATTCCTGCGTCGAGCAGAGCCCATTCTGCTCCCAGACGCTTTTGAACACCATCTGGGTGGGTTCCCTGGGTTGCCTTCAGATTGTTCCCAGGATGCAGTCGGCGCTTGTCATTCAGGCTGATGCACAGGCCAACAAAATAACAGTGAGAGTAATGTTTGGGTTTAATCTGTCACGGAAAGAGAGGGAAGGAACTCGGTCTGGGAGCCGGGCTTTGGGCCCTCAGTCCATCTTGTACCTTCCCAAGTATGACACTCTGGGGACACAAGTGTGTCTGCTTGAGCCAGCGCCAGCACTGATGGACTCAGTGCACTGGTACCGAGCAGCGAATAAGGAGAATTGGGAGTCCTTTCCCCCTCATTTTTGCTTCTTCAAAAGCCCTTTTTCCAGTGTTTTTCATGTACCCAGTGAGACCCCCGCCCAGCCAGGCTCCCTGCTTTCCTGCACATGCTGGTAGTGCATCTCATTGCTGGAAGGAAAGCTGGAGCTGGCAGTGTGATGCTGCCAGCCTGGAGCAGGCAGAGACCTCCCGAGCATCTCCCAGAGGATATGGAAATCTGCATACAGGTGCCAGTGCTGGCTGTGTGCCGGGCGTGAGTGGGGCACGTGCTGTCCGGGGTCAGCTCCGCTGCCGGGCGCCCGGCGAGGCACCTCGCAGAGCCGGGGCAAAGGCACGTCCTGCACTTTGCTTCTGTCCATGGACTGGTTGGGCAGCGTTGAGTCCCCCTGCCTGCACCCCCCACCTGCACACCCCTGTCTGCACCCCCCTGTCTGCACCCCCCCATCTGCACCCCCTGCATGTGCCCTGTGGGTCCCCCATGCCCACGAGCAGGAGCAGACCCCACCCGGGGCGCAGGGGGAGTGAGCCTCTCGCAGGGGCATGGGACCAAGGCAGTTTGCTTGATTCCCCCCACACTGGTGCCTGGTCTTTCAGCGATGGAGGGAAAAGCAGAAGGGACTGTGACCGTGTTTGCGTCAGGTCCACGTACCTTTTGAAGGCAGCGTTTGTGAGGGACCTTTGGGTGGTCTCTGGCATCAGCAGGGGCAGCAGTAGGATGCTGTGGGTGGTCACAGCTCCAAGGGCAGTGACATGGCCAAGGCCAAGGGGATTCATGGCAGTGTGGCACCAAGTACAGTACAGTTGCCCATCCTGAGCTGCCTTGCTGAGGGTCTACCCATGGCCGTGGATGCTTTGCTAAAACCAAGGGGAACACCCCCCTGGGCCTGATCCAGCACCTCAGCTGTGCCCTCTGCTCAGACCCGGGTACTGAAACACCCTCCACCTGAAGGCATGGCACAGCGAATGTGTTTTGGGCTTTTTTGCTGAAATTCTGAGGGAGTGTGAGGAAGAATCTGCAGAAACTTCTTATCTGAGCAGTGCCACGAGGAACGATGGCATCCTCCCAGGCACAACTGGTGTGTCCATGCAGAACCAGGGCTGCAGCACAGGTGGAAACGAAATGCCTTTCTATCCCTCATTTCTCTCTACCCCACATTTCTCTCTATCCCTCATTTCTTTCTATCCCACATCTCTTTCTATCCCACATTCTCCCTGTGCTCCGGCGCCGAGTGCAAACGCTGCATTCAGTAAGGGTGGCAATTAGACAGGGAGGCTACACTGCAATTGTGAGAGCGACAAAAGGCAAACAAAGCTTTTGGCTTCCTCGGTGCGCGGGGCGAAAGGAACCATTGAGCGTTTCAGGAGAAACACCGGCTTACACGTCGTTTTGACCTGGCTGGCACGAAGCGGTAAATAGGAGCAGGGACCTCGCTGGGCTGCATCGGGCCGAGGTTTGCCTGGTCTCATGTCCCGTGCTTGGCAGGGACACGGGCTCAAAGAGTTCCCCATGAATGCACTCAAAAAGAACAAGCCCCGTTCTGCTCCCTCGCGTCTGGCAGCTGACACGTGGAGCATCCAGGGCCCTTTGGAAGTTATGGCGCTTTCACCCTCCCCGGCTCCTCCTGCTCCTGCCCGACCTGTGGCATGATCTTGGGGAGGGGAATTCCCCTGGTTAACACAGACCTTGGCAAATCATTACTCTCTCTAGGCACTTTTGGGTGGCTGAATAAAATGAAAGCTGGGTGCATGTGTGAGGGTCAGAAAGCACCGTGCGTTAGTGAGCAGAGCTCTGGGCCCGATCTCTTGCTGTTGTTATAGGAGATGGGTGTAGGCTTTTCTCATTATTTTTGGTTACTGATCTCTCCATGCAGCCTTGCCTGCACAGACACACCCCAGCACTCTACCTGACAGTTTTCTCATGTACTTCTGTTCACCTGTGTTCATGGGAAGGGCGAATCTGCAGGTGCCAGGGCACGCTGCCATTCCTGCACCCGAAGTGCCCAGCCCGGCTCAGAGCTGAGCCCAAGGCCAGGAGCCACGAGAGCCAAGAGTGCTGGCGAGCAGGACTCCCCCCGCCCCATCGGCCCGTCCGGGGGGGCAGGCTGTGTGTGCTCCGGGCAGCCCCCGCCGCCCGCAGAGCGTCTGCCCACGCTGGGGAAGCCGAGGCAACGGGCACATTATTATGCCTGCTCATATAGTCATCGCCAATTAGCATTGTAAAGTGTTTGGTGAGACAAGGCTCCAGGACCCTGATTTAGAATTAATTTCTGCAGTGGAGCTTTGAGTCCAAGCTAATCACTGTTGGATTTGGGATTACCATGCTCGTAGGAAAGGCTGCTAAAGCCCCCACTTTTGTCATGATCCAGCAGCTCGTAGGGCTTAGCTCCTGACTGAAGGGAAATGTGTGTGTCAGAGGGGTTTGTGATCCCTGCGGGCCCCGGAGCCGCCTCGCCAGTGGAGGGGATGGGGACGGACAGGCCCTCACACACTGTCTCGGTTTAGAAATTATTAAATTGAAGTTGCACTTAAATTCAAATCAGCCATTCGAATTAACAATTCTAATGCTCCTGATCTATTGATCTGTTGGCCAAGACCATTTGGAGCAGGCTGTAATTAAACCACAAAAGCCTGGACACCAGAAACGCTGAGGGAACGGCACAATAGCGAGCAGAGGTTCAGACGGTTCTGGCCTTAACCCGTTAAGCCCCTTTTTGCCTGGAAAAAAGCACGCCCTATGTTGGCAGCCTCCCCAGCAGCACTGAGGATAAGGGGGAGGGGGGCAATGCCAGGATGTGTCCTCCCAGCACAGGGTGCAGGGAGGGGTTTTCCCAGCGATGCTCCTGAGGGGAGTGGGGAAGGACACGCTGCCCTCACTCTGTGTTTCTGGTAGGAGCAGTTGCACTGTTTGCAGAGATTTGGGGGGGTGTGTAGGTGCCCCAGCGAGGCAAAAGGCTGGGATGGGGAAACACAGTCCCCAGGGGCTGCTTGTGCTGACCAACCCGTGGAGGCTGTGGCAGGCAGTGGGTTTGGTGGGTCTCTGCCTGTTGCTGGGATCACACCTGTGTTTGTGCTGGTCCTTACATCTGCTGTGGGAAACATGTTTCTGTTTCCACTGGGAGAGCTGGACACAGCCCACGGCGAGTGGGGCAGCGTCTCCAGTCCCGGCTCCCCACAGCTCCGTGGCCCCTTCGGCATCACTGCTCCGGTCAGCCCGAAGTCTCCCAAGCAGCGGCCAGCAGAGGAGACACACTCCTGGGAGGGCTGCACGGGCTGCCATGGGCTGCCATGGCATCGCCACCACGGCATTGCCACCATGGCAGGGTGTGTGCCAGGCACTGGGCACCACGCGGTTGGACTCTGTGTGAGGGCAGAACCTGGAATCACCTCCCATCTGTGGCTTTTGTGGGGTTTTTTCCCTTCAGTACAAACAGTAATTCTCCCTGGAGCTCACACTCCTTCCCACAGCCACCCTCTCAGTCTGGTTATCGATATCTTCCCTACTGCCTGCACTGGATTTAATGGGACCACACGAACTGGGCAGCGACCTCTGGGCTGGTGCCACCCCAGGGACCGGCTTGGCTGCTGCAGGTGACAGGGGATGGCTGGGGCGCTGCCGGGCATCCCTAACAGGTCTATTGACCCCACTCCTGTAAACACCAGCCCTAATTTCTACACAAACACTTCTGTCAAAATGGGAACCTAAACACTGGGTAATCGTTAGGAAAAAAGGTTGGTTCCTCCCTTCTCCTTTGATTTTAATTACAAAAGGTTAGCATTTTTCATACAATTTAAAGAGGAACGAGACAGGAAAAGGTCAAAACACAAGGGGCCTCGAACATCTCTAATCCCATAATGGAGAGCAATACAAGGCTCTAATATTTGAACAATCAACATGGACTTTTGTTATGAAGACCAACATGTGATGGAAGAAGGTAAGAGGCTTTTAGATCTATTAGAAAACGGGTGTGCTGGGAATGGAGGGAAATGATGATGGGAAAATTAAAATTCAGCTCCAGCAGAAGGTTGCAGTGTTCAACTTGCAGCTCAGTGCATCGATCTGTTCCAGCATTTGACTTTCAACCATGACAAAACTGTGGGCAAATTAATTGTTCTCCAGGATATTAGGCATCAGAGTCTATTAATCCTCTCTGGAGTCGGATGCTCCATGAATACTAATGAAAACTGAGAGCTGCAGTCATGTCTTTCCCGGTTTGACTCAATGCTGTTGCTGCTGCCGCTTCCATGGGGGGCAGGGGGAGGGAGGGAAGCCCGGAGTGCCAGTCAGCCATTTGCTGCTTTTATTCAGATTTAAGGCTGATTACAATTGGAAAGAATAGCGTAATATGGCAAATCCTCCTCCCGAGCCGGGGAGGGTCTGAGAACCAGCAAGCGAGAGGCAACGTTATGTGTTTTCCACAAGGAAAAAGTGAAAGGCATAAGTTATTTATGCAAATTCCAGATCTGTATTCAGACATGTTTTAAGGAAGATCTCAGGAAATCATTTCTTAATTACACATATATATTGCACTTACTCTGCCTGCATCCAGGCTTTCTTCTCCCAGACTAAAGCACATGGAGCGCGTCGCTCCTCTCCCCTTATTGTTCCACCAACACACGGAATTTCTCTTGGCTCTTTATTTCCCCCTCAAAGAGCCCTCCCCCTCCTCTCCCAAAACCTCACGCTGCTCTTCGGGGGGAGCAGCTCTGCTCCCGGAGCCTCTGCAGATTAATACTCAGCCCTAATCTGCATATTTCCATAAAGGAAATGGAGGCTGCAGGAAGGGGATATCGAAGATGTTTTACCTTCACTAATGCTGCACATTTCAGTAATCCGCTGGAATTCCAGCACAGCTTTAATCGCCCAAACCCGAGTCAGGACCACATTCTGTGTAATTAATCCACAGAGCATAATGCTGCCTGATGGCAGTGGAGCTCTCCCCAGTGTCTGTCCGGCCGCTGTGCCAGAGCTCGCCCAACACGTGTTCCCACAACTTCTCCCTCGCTGCAGCCGGGCTGCACGAGAGCAGCAGCAGGAGAGCGGCGATGCCGGGCTCTGAGACAGGCATCTCTCCACCCGTGACCCAGTCCCATATTCTCATCTAAATGCACAGAAGTTCCCTGTGGATCAAGATGAGAATATATTACATTGGCTGTGCTGTACCCTTTTGTTTCTCCTTCCCCCTTGCACACAGCGCTGTACTTAGAGCTCACAGGTCTCTGCCACGATGGTATTTGCAGTGAGACAGCAAGGCTGAAAAATTTGGGTAGCGAGGGACCCACAAACAGGTTGCCAGGCTGTTTGTTTGCTCAGGGGGCAGTTGGTAACATGCACATGGCTGCAGAGCCTTGTCCTGTGCTGAAACCTGCAGCATCCTCCAAGCCACATGGTTTCGGAGAGCCCACACTCAGGGAGAACGCATGGAAGTGCTGAGCTCTTCCCACCGAACCGGGACTCCCCAGGGGGAGCTCTGCTGAGGCTCCCGTTCTCACCCCCCTGGAAATACTGCAGTGCAAAGAGAGCAAAGCCATTAGCCTGCACTCTAACTGAGAAGATATTTATGTCTGTGCAAACACAGCACGCGCCTTCCGCATGATTTGGAGCTAAATGCAGTGTTACTTAATTAATGCATATGTAGCACACAAGGCTATTACACCTATTAGAGCTCTTGGACAATTAAAATTCCAGAGGTCCTCTCTACCAAGGGGTGTCTGTGACAAAGGGCTGAAGAAACCCTTCTCTGTCCATAAACAGCTGGCAGTGGCCAAGGGAAAAACCAGACCCAGCCACCAGCTCTCAGGTTTGCCTCAGTTTGTGACAGTAAATGTGAGGGTCTCGCTCCTGGCGTCGGTCTGAGTGGGAGATGTTTGCCCCAGGGAGCTGCAGAAAGCACCTTGTTGCATCCCCTGGTCTCTTCATGCTTCCTTGTGCTGCAGCGTCCAAATGGAGCTGTAGCAGGATGGAGGGGATGATGGCCGGAGCAATGGCAGGAGGACAAACAGCAGGAGGACAAACAGCAGGCATTCAGTCATCAGCCCTCCCATGGACCCTGCTGTGCTTCCTGGGGGGAGCAGGGGAACTGTGTGCTTCCAGACAGCCACATTCCCTGCATCCCTGGGTGTTGCTGTTCCAATTTAGATCAAGTGCCACTCTCGTTAGCGGCCCGGTTCCTCCCCAGGCAGCCCAATCACTCCCCCGTAAAAGGGGCTCCAAAGGGTGGTGTGGGGGGTGGGTAGCAGTAGAGCACGGGACTCTTAATGTTGTGAGTTTGAGCCCTGAGCTAGGCACCAGAAAGAGGAGTGTTGTTGTCCCTCAGCTGTGCCAAATTACCTCTCCCCACCAGCCCCTTTATGGGGAGTGATGCCAGGTGCTGTGGAAACACCCACAGCTGACTCAGCTCACCTGGCCTGGCCAGAACCAGGGCAGTCACATAAATGCTGCTGTTCAGGATGTGGATGCTGGAACATTCTGGAACAGCTTTAAGGGGAGAGTGCTCAAGGTCTCTGTCCACCTACATCTCTAGGCTTCCTGGATTTGACCAGCACCAGAGAAGAAAATTCCACCAGAGACCAGGAATCAATGAAACTCTCTGAGTAAGCTTGTTTCTGCGGCATTTCTAGCTCAGACCCTGTCCTCAGAGGCTGAAGCTGGTCAGGGCCCCAGCTTGGGGCAATACCTTCTGCTCGCACATCTTGGCCATTGCCACCAGTGACCTTGGGACACACCAGCTCTGTGCTGTGCTGCTGGGCTAAACTCACTGCCCCTTGTTCTTGGGCTGTCTGTGGCGTGGATGCAACGTGTGGCTGACGTGTCCATGTGATCCCTTGCTGTGCTGACCTCTGCCATGTTCAGCCTGTGGGTGAGCTCAGCTCTCCAGCCCTGAGTAGAGACTGCTCCTTTGCTGCCTTTAAAATGATGGAGAGGAGGTATTAGTGCTTGGCTCTTCATGCTTAGAGGAGGAAGCGGCTTTTGCTCTTTGCCCCCAAATGCAGCTCAGCTTGGCATACAGCTGGCCTTTCCAGCACAGCCCCAGATGTAATTATCATCCCTGGTTCTGTGCATGGGCACTGATGCTCATTGGCTGTGGAGGTAAAACCCAGGGGCAGGGGATGAGCAAGGACCCTGTGGTGCTGCTGGGGCCTGTCCTGGAGGTGGCTGAGAGAGGGGATGTGGTTGGTGCCAGCCAGCATGGCGGTGGCTGTCCTGGAGCTGTGACAAGGCTGCTCCTCCTCACGGAACTCAAGTGAGTCTGTGGGGCCAGTGTGGGGTGGGAATGCGGCTGGGGGGGACTATGGAGGGGCTTGGCGCAGGGGCTGCCTCCCTCCCTGCTCCACATTACCCAGGTCCTGCCTCCCATTTCAGAAAAGCTGACTTCAAATAAAAGAGCTCTTTGAAAAATCACGAGGCATTTTATTCATGATTAGGTTTTGTCCAAAGTCTTTTGACAAGAAAATAGGTGATCCAGCTCAGAGAGCTTTTCTTTTCTAGTACATAAGAAACCCATTACACATCTTTTTTAAAAAACAAAAACTTTCTTATTCTCTTTGAGCGAGTGTGGCCAGCTGTCAAAGGAGCAAACTCAGCCTCCAAATGGGTTTAATACAAAACAGACCCTGCAGTCTGCCTTGTGCATTGTTTAACCATTGCTTCAGTTTCCCCTCTCCTCCGTTGCTGCGTCAGGTACTTGCCATGTAGAGTCATAAGTTCTTAATGTTTAAAATACAGCACATTGTTTTGGTTAATGTGGTTGTCCTCCTTCCTCCCCACCTCTCCTCTGGCTCTATCTCCGTTCTCTTAGAGCGGTTTTGGGGTGATGGTGGCTTTCTGTTGTCAGAAATGGGGCTCGGGGCAGCCCCTGTCCCCCAGCTCAGCGCTGAGGTCTCCTCTGGATGGACAGCTCTCAGTGCACCTTGCTGTCCAATTCCTCTCCCTTCTCATACCCCCAGGCTCCCTGCCCTGGCGCAGGCTGGGACATGCAGGGATTGGACCGCAGAGCCCGAGGCCGGACTCATGGTCCGCACGGATGAGCTGCCTTGGACATCCCCGTACTAACTGGGGGTTCCCCAGCTCCTGAGGTGTGGGCTGAGTGCTGCTGGGGGAAGGCCTGGGACTGGCAGTGCCCTGCTCTGTGGGATTTGGGGTGAGCCAGTGCTGGAGGCTGAATCTGCAGCACCCCTGAAATGGTGGTGTGCTTCTGTTTGTGCCAGGGACTCTCCTGGTGTTTAATTTGCCCTAGCACCAACCCTTTGGCTATGAACCACTCAGATTTAGCAAGGCAGCACACCCGTACCCAAAGTTGTCATCGTTTGCTGCCCAGCTGCCACATGACCTGCACGTCCCTCCGCCTCTCGGTGATGCAAAAGCAACTCTGACCACACAGGTCCCCAGAGGGACCCCTGATGACAGCTCGCCTGGCTGCTGCCAGCTCCTCCTGCTCCACGGTGCTGAGCGTTGTGACGACAAATAATGGATGGTGACCAGGGCTGAGGGAAGAATTCCCAAACCTGGGAAGAGAAATCTGTTCCCTGAAGTGGAAACCTGAGAACAAAGTTTGCGTGAGCGCTGCGTGCAGGCAACACCCTGATGCTCATACGGGGAGGGAGGCCTCACTGTGGCTGGCACCTAGCTAGTACTGGGTGCAAGGCAGCCCCTTCCCCAAACAGGTGTGACCTGCACCATAGGATGGATGTCATGCACAGGGAGGGTTGGAGCAGGGCTCCCTTCAGCCCTGAGATGGCCACAGCAACTCCCCAGATCGTGTTTGCTGTGCTGCTGCAGGACAGGAGGAGCAGGAGGTGACTGCAGTATACTGGCCATTGGTCCTGGGCAGACAGATGGAGATGCTGATGTGAGACCAACCTGATGAAGAGCTGAGAAAAGGGAGTGCTCACTGAAGGCAGATCTGTCCTTTGAAAGGAAATGTATTTTAATATAAGTAAATACAAAACTGAACACACAAAACACCCTAAGAATGACGTTTTTGTTGTCAGAGCAGGAGGCTGTATCAGGTTCCCTAAAGCCTCTGCGGAGCATCGGAGCGTTGCGCTGGAGAAAGGACGTGGGCATACTTCCCTGACCTGTTGATAAAGAGCTAATTCATTCCATGGGTGTGTAAAAGGGTCAGTGAGGAGAGGTGAAATGATTTTATGGCACAGAAAACTTGTACGGCATTGGTGGGACGGACACTAGAACATCGCCTACGGTGCCGGTGTCAACATTTCTAAAGGGATGTTGAGGGTGTCAGAGAAAGCGACAAAGTAGTTTAGGAGATGAAGAAAATGAGTTACAGAAAAAGAGATTAAAGAGCTCAAATGAGATCAAGAAGAAGAGTGAATGCCTTCATTAAACCCTCAAGTACTTTCTCAGGGAGAAAGGACCAGGACTGAGGCCCTCACGTCTAGCAGAGAGGCAGAACGGGAGCCAAAGGCTACAGGCAGAAGCAAGATGTTTAACATGGAAATGAGGTTCAGGCTGCTGGGAGGGAGAGAAATGACTGCCTGGAAAAAACTACCCCTGAACGCTGTGTAGTTTCCATCTCCTCACACGTCCGAGGCAGGCAGCATGGCCCTGGGGGAGCAAGGTGCGAGCTATACGAGTTGTTTGGCTAGGGGTGGGGGAGAGCCAAGACAGAGTGACCTGTGCTGGAGCAGCCACGGTGCCTGATCCCAGGGCTTCTCCTGGCCCTCAACCTGAGAGCTGCTGTTTCTAGGACCGGCTGGATATACAGGGACTGGGGCTTTGCTGGGGGGGTGTCTCTGCCCTTATTATTCCCATTGATGTCTCTTCACAAAGTGTTTCATAACTTCCTGAAGAAACAAAAGCACAATCCATCTGCATGAATTTAAAGTGGCGGCTTCAAAGCGGCGGAGGAGCGGAGCAGCTCGCCCAGCGAGGCAGCCAGGTTTGTGATCGAGTCCTGCTGCTCCTCCAGCCTCTGGGGGACTCGCTCAGAACCAGCGAGGATGTTCAAAAATAGAAGGGAAAAAGGATCAGGGAAGAAAACAACAACAACAAAAAAGCCTGGAAATATTAGTGCTTTCCGACAGGTTTGAAAACAAACACAAAAAAAAGCAAAAAAGAAAAAAAAAAAAGAATCAGGGAAAGAAGCATCTCCTTAAAGTGAAGCACTTAAAAGTGCTCCTTTGGGGCTGAAGAAAATCTCTGTGTCTTCCAGTATTTTGAGAGAAGCTGCAACTTACTGACAAAAGAATGTATTTTAATTTCCCCGGCGCAGCCGAACGCAGCGAGTCCCTGTTCCTCCTGCTCGCTCCCTCTGCTCTGTGGGTGTCGGGCCCTGGAAGCGGGGGGCACGCCTGAGCATCTGTCATGCTGAGGGGGGCACGGGCATGGCTGGGAGGTGGAGAGCACGGTACACAAGGGGTGAGGAAGCACCGGTGTCGGAGTGGCTGCTGATGCAGCGGGGATGCCGGGCTGTGGTCCTCAGGGAGCTGGAGACCTCTCTGGAGCAACCCTGGAGCTCAGCTCCAGCTCCATCAGTGGAAAGGCGAATACTGGATGTAACGATCTGTGAGTGAGAGGTGTTTTAGAAGGGTGAGGCAGGAGTTAGAACCCACACAGGGTGTCAGAGAGGATGCTTTTAGCAAAGCAGTTGCGATTTGGGTATGATTCTTCCATTAAGATAACGAGGAGCTGCCCTGAGACTGCCTGCCCTGGCCATGGCATGCTGAGGTGGTGAAGTCAGCCAGAAGCTGCCATTATCTTGTCCCAGGGCACGGGCCTCATACAAACCTCCTGAACGTGGCAGAGACCCGAAGACATGGCTGCCAGGCACAGGGGCTGTGCTGGAGCCACGGGGGGAAGTGCCAAGGGTGGGTGGCCCACACCTCACCACCAGCCAGGGCCCAGAGCGGAACACCCAGGGGAACCACCCGGCCTCCCTCGCAAGTCAGCGCTGCCCATGGTTATTGCCCAGGCCCGGGCCTGAGGCCCCACCGCCGGCCCTGTGGCCCTAGCAATGCTACGGCCTAGTTAGTCTTTGGTCTCCTTCGGCTCTAACAAAGCAGCAAATTGCTTCCCGTAGTTGTTTTACTTTTATTTATGGGGCAATTTGCATTGCACAGATGAGCTGGCCTATCAATAACCACAGACCTATTAAGGTCGCCTGTCCCCTCCTCTGTCTCCAAGGGTCTCATCTCTCACTCGTCCTGTGATGGAGCGGCGGGCGGGCGGCCTGCCCCAGCTCTCTGACTCTGGTCGAGCCGGCTCATGGGTGTGTTCCCTGAGCCTGGGTCCAGCTGCTGCTTTGCTCTGCCGTGCCACATTGCTCCAAAGGAAAGGAATACTTGTAGCACCTGCACTGAGAGCTGGTTTGTGAAGACAAAAGGTGCAGCCGTTCCCTGAGAAGAGAACAGAAGTGGAAGGGGAACGATCCAGCTGCAGATTAATATTTCATCACGAAATGTAGTCAGGCTGAATCCATTACTGAGGACAGTAATACTGAAGGAATTAAGCCTGACTTAGGGAAATTCCCCCACATTTTCTCCTCTCCCTTCCTGCTTCCTTGCAGAAGCAGGTGCGGTGCACTGGGAGCTGCTGGCCGGAGAAGCGTCCTTGCTGGCTGAGGCTGGCAGAGGGATGGGGTTGGGCACAGAGCTGCTCCGATGTTCCTCATTTCTAGGGTAGCCTAAACATGCAGCAGGAGGCATGAGCAGGGCCTGGGCAGCTGCTGCCCTGAGGATAAAGGCTCTGTGCTTCAGAGGAGCTGAGGAAGGGGACAGGCAGGAGAAGCCCCAGTCTGCGTGTCAGTGTGAGCTTCAAGGTCTTGGGCTGGTTCTTCTTCTGCCCTGTGAGGCCAGGATGGCAGGGGACGTCATCTCAGGCAGGATCGGTGTCTGGCTGCGCTTCCAGCGTTTCTGGGGCAAGGAGCTGCAGTTCTCACCTTCCCTAGGACAGTGCACACTTACACTTTAATTTATTCCACCTCAATAAACAGCTGAAGATATCTGTAGGAAACTTGTACTTTAAAGTAAAAACATTTCCCAAATAGCTCTTGGGAAAGCTTTTCCCTTTCTCCAGTAAGAACTTGATCCTGTAACCATGAGAAGCAGGAACAATGCTTGCAGTCCTCCTTGGGCAGAGCTCCGAGATCTGCAGATCAAACTCCCCATGTGAGATCTGAATATCCCAATCAGCATGCAATAAATCTTGACATCCTCAGCAGTGCAAACAGACAGCACGAAGTGAAACAAGCCATCTGCTGCTGCTCGGAGCCACCTGAAACGGACCCATTGACAGCTCTGAGGCGGCTCCTTCCATCCGCAGATCTGAGCTCCTGCTCCCACTTGCTGTCCAGGGATGCCCATCACCCACACAGACCTTCTGGGGTTCTGCTCGTGACTCCCCCATCATTAGCACCACGTTAAACCAACAGCTCATGGCTGCCTGACTGACTGGAAGCCATCCAAGGAAATCTCTATCTATCCCTTGGCAAAGGAGAGGGAGAGGACCCAGATCGAAGGTGGGGGAAGCAGCCTTTGCTGTGCTGTCAAAAATAACCCCTTCCCATTTCCCTCTGTTACACGTGGTACTGTACCAGTTCAGGTGAGGCTGTCCAGCATTAACTGAGGACATGTGGGAGCTGACCGGGAGCTGTTTGTTGAGGGGCTCCTGCTGATATCCTGACCCAGAAGTTGATGAAATGCCCAGAAACCTGATTTCTGACACCCTTCTCCGCTATGGAGCCCATGGGTGCTATTGCCCTCCAATCCCCAGCGAGCTTTCCCCTCCCTCCTCCACAGCTGGCCTCTCCCATCCTTTCTGTGCCACCAGTACAAGGCAGCGCCCCAATTTCCTGGCACCAGATGAGCCCAGTTAATGGTTCTGAGCCTGGATCCGAGATGCCTGCAGACACGCAGGTTGGTGGTGTGGCCGATCTTACTCCCATGCCCCAGACCCCACGCAGGGAGCGTGTGAGCTCCGTGTGATCCGGCGGGGCTGGTCCTGGCCGTACGGTGTCCCTGTGCCCGGTTTGGGGACAGTCCCCTCACCGCCTGGCACCAGCTGCCTGCCCTTCTGGGGCTGTTTGTTTGCACATGTTTGCAGGGAAACAGTTTTAAATATGGTAATAATGAACATCCAATCAGTTACCATAGTGTTGGGGGATAGAGCCGTGGCAGTCAATCTGCGACTGCAAATCTGCATATTTATGTGGTTTCATTAATTATGTATTATGCAGCATTAATCCCAATAATGTGTGTACGCTTGTTCCGGAGAACAGAGAGCACAGACTAGCCTAGCAGAAGAATTAATCAGAGCGCCATTCACAGATCCCACGTCGCTTTAGGTTGCAATTACAAGTATTTTTACTTAAAAGGTTTTGCATTAAAAAAAAATTAATTTTGCAAGATTTTGAGGTCCCCGTGTAGCCACAAAAATTTAAGTTAAGCTGTGAAAAATGGCTCCTCCACATCCTCTGGTAGCAATCTCAGCTGAGCAGAGGTGGGGCTGGAAGAGAGATTCCTCTCAAACAGCCTGTTCATTATCTGGGCTGGAAGAAGGAAGGAGGATTCTTGGGGCAGGGGGTTCTGTGCCGGGTTTGGAGAGGGGTGCCAGGTCACTGCTGGGTGCTGCGGGGCTGTAAATAACCAACAGGACCCTCGGAGTGAACAGAGGAGATGAGCTCACGGATTGTGCCCCGTTCCCACCAAGAGCAAAGGGCATGGGCAGTCCAGGGCCGCTGCTGGGGGTTCGCAGAAACCCCACCCCGGCCAAAGGCACCCTGTATTATCTCTGGGGGGTGAGGGGGTAGGTAGATTCGGGCGCGTTGCTTTAATCATCAGGAAACAATTAATAAATTGGGCAGCATGTGGGAAGGGGAGGGAAGGAGGGCAGGAGGGTGAGCTTCAACTGCCAAACACACATTGCAGGTGGGGAGTCAGGGGTGCTGGGGCTGGGCAGGGGAAGCCTGAACTGGGGCACGCACCAGCAGTGCTCTCACAGGGGTCATTGCCATGTCCCTGGTTCGCCGGGCTCTTTCCCTGCTGAAACTGAATCCCCTTTCCACGAGCAAACACAGAGCCTGGCCCAAAATGGACATTTGTTGCCCAGCCCTTGCTCCCAGCAGAGAGGATGGTGTCCTGAGCAGCACAGCAGCTCTCCGCAGCCATGGGCCACCCTCCTGTGTCCCCTCTGACATCCCAAGCCACAGGATCAGTGCCGGTGTGGTGGCACCGGGGTGGCTTTGCCGTGGCAGCCGTGCAGCCGGCCTGTGGCTCCCTGTGCCCGTGCCCACGCTGCTGGCACATCCGATGCCAAGGAGACCAATTGGCGTTTACCCGGGTGGTAGCGCCTGGTGCCCGACGCACATGCGACGTGTATGACTGATGCAGTGAAACACCCAGGCAGGACATGCAGACAGGAAAAAATGCAGAAAGGTAATTCCTCACCCTGGCGTAATTTGTGACACTGCCTCCAATTTGTTTTCATTAGTGGTTCACTAATGCATTTATTAGCCATTACATACATACAGCAGAATGATGAGGTTTCCATATCTATATATGCAAATAAAATATGTCTGGCACATCTATTGATGGACCGGGTAAATACCGGGCTCGCTCTCATTACCCCCCAGAGGCTTTTCTGGATTATTTTTTTGGAGCGTAATAGAAAGACCACCCACTTTTCCTGGTGTATTTATTTCCTATATGTGGGTAGCTGGTGGATTGCAAGAACACAGGACCCTTTAAAATCGGCAGAAACACACCGAGAGCTTCAGGCTCTGACAAACTCTTTAGAAAATCGGGTGATTTGGGTCCAGCTGTGTAAATGTTTTCAGTTTCGCTGCTGAGGCCCCGAGTTTGATTTGGTGCCAAGACAAGCCTTGCTCGAGTTGTTTTTGGCAAGGGCTCCTGGCTGAGGAATGTCAGCATCACTTTCAAAATATGATGGTTTGTAATTTGGACCACAGAATGAAAACTGAGCTTCTGGTACATTTTGCCATCATCTAATTACCAGGTCCCCAATTACAGTCAAGGAACAGTCTCCGTAGCCTGGCGCATGGGAAGGTTGTTCCCATTCGGAGGGGTTTCTACACACACATTTCCCTTAACACATTCCTGAGTCACTAACAGGTTTGGGGCGAGCAGGGGCTGGTTCGGGCGGGTGTGGGCGCCTTGCTTGCCGGCCCGGTGAGGTGCAGACAGAGCCCCCGCCGCGGGCCCGGCACTGCTGCCTGGGATGACGCTCCACCCGCGCCTGTCGCCAAACAGAGATGCTGCATTGGGCAGGGTGAGGAGTTTGTTGAAGCAGCCATGGCACACTGTGCCATCCTGGGAGCGGGTTCCCCTTGCCATCCCTCAGCCATGGCACACCATGCCATCCCAGGAGCGGGTTCTCCTTGCCATCCCTCGCTATCCCCGTGTCTACCCATATCCCACCCAGCTGCTGAGGTGCAGGGATGCTTGGGGTGGCGGGGAGCCATGTGGATTCTGTGAGGCTGCTGACCCCCAGCTTCACCATCATCTCACTGGGTCCCAATTAAACCCTGGATTTCCGTGAGCCAACCATGGCGGTTCCCAGGGTGGCCTTGGAGGTTTTGGCTGATCCAGAGTCTGAGCGTGGAGGTCTTCCCACAAAGGCCTCCTGTATCTGCAGCGAGCGGGAGTTAGCTGATGGATATGCTAATTCCATTATTCATGTACATAATTACGATCTAGGGCTTGGGAAGCGTTTTAGGCAATGACAGCAGAAGAATTTACCCAACTTTGGCAATATAGGAGCACTGTCACTTAACCCTCAAATCAACCTGCTCTGCGTAGCCCCCTCGGAGAGCAGCACGGGCATCTGGGGGCTGGTCAGCCGGCAAGGTGGGGGCACCTTTCTGGGGTGGGCAGTGGGAGGAAAGGGCCTTTCCCCTTGCACATGTGACACTGGTTGTCAGCCATCGGCTGACCCCTGGAGCAGGGTGGGGGGAGGTGGGAGTGCTGCTCCTGTGCCTCGAACATAATGATGGAGAACTTCCTTCCTATTTCCAGTTAAAAGAAGTTCATGGGCAGCTCATACCTGGCTGCTCCCACTCTGGTGCTGGTCTTTGGTTTTGTAAAAGGATCTCAGGAAGGCTGGGGACACTCTCAGGGCCCCGCTCCAGCAGCCCCCCCTCCCTCTGGCCGGCAGTTCCCACGCAGCTCGCTCCAGCCCGGAGTTTGTATTGCTGCCTTTGGTTCTGTGCAGCTCCATGAAAGCAGGACCTGCTCAGTGCCTCTGAAAATCAGCCTGGTTGTACCTCAGAGGTCAGAGACTGTGAAATGAAAGCGCCCAGAACTCAAAGCCATTTTGGGTTATCTGGCCCATCACCTCTCCATGGCTCCGCGTCCCTCTCTGCAGCCTGGAGTGAATATTATTAACCTCTCTTGCTAGAGGGCAGAGCGGCTCAGCTGCTGCCTGCAGAGTGCTTCCGAGATGGAGCAGCACTGCTGAGAGTTATTTTGGCTATGGGCACCCACTCAGTGCCGTTGCTAGCCCCTGCACCCCGTCTGCTGCACCCCCCAGCTCCCCTCTCCCTCCATGGGTACCGGGAGAGCAGCAACAGCCCCACAGCCCCCTCGCACGGGCTCCCACCCAGCCGTCACCTTTGCTCCCCACCACGTTTTGGGGTGCATCCCTCCCAGTCTTGTGTGAACGTGCTCCAGGCTCTGCTTTTCCACCCGCTTCTCCAGGGGATCCCTCAGCAGACCCCTGCTATGCCCTCCTTTTCCCTCTGAACATCTGACCCTGCTGGGATGCAGGGAAGAACCTCTGATGGATAATGTTCCCAGAAGCCAGGCTCCCCTCTGCGTGCCCCGAGTAATCGCCAAAGACAAATTGGGGTGTGGTGTCATTAGAGATGCCTCCTGCTAATGCAGCTTAAGTGCTAATTCTTGTAGCTCTTCCATTGTAACAGCAAGAGGTTTATCTTTAATTGGGTTTCATGCTCTAAATGCTTTGATGACAAAGGTTTGAGCAGGTGAGACATGCCTGAGGAGCGCTGAGTAAATATCTGTGCAGCACTGAGCACAGTAACCCCCTGCCCCTCGCAGGCCTTACAAGAGGAGGAGGAGCTGGGGGTGATGGAGCGCTGCCTCCGACACAGGGAGGGTGATGGGAAGCAGCAAACACCTCTGGAGTTTGACTTCCAGTGTGGGATAGTTCCTGGATGGACTGGGAGAGCGGGTTTAATGGGGAAACCTGGGGCTTTGGGGGGGGTGACCTGGCTGGTGGCAGAGATCTGCCCGGCACAGTTTGCTGTCACTGTGTCCCGGGAGCCCCTGTGCTGTGGGAACGCTGCCTGCTCCCCCTGAGCTCCGGAGACCTCGCTGGGTCCCCACAAGTGTCAGGAACACATCGCCCCTCGCTGCCAACACGCTTCTAAAATGTTAATAGGGAGTAAATGACTTTCCTTCTGATACTTCTTAAAGTAAGATTTCTTGCTCTAAGATGGTGTCTCTGGCTGCCGTTCCGATGTCTCTCCTTTATTACAGCCAGTATTAGATGGACTGTAGAAATCTCATACAGATTTTATGGGAACTATTTTATTTATAAGAGTTTTTCTAGTGTCAGATGGATCTGACATTTCGGGAGTCCCTCTCTCTGTTCCTGTGCAGACAGACAGAAGGTTTAAGCACCTGGTTACACACAGACCTGGCTGTGGGGCTCGTGTCCTCCCAGCCAGCTTGGGCTGAGCATCTCTGGGGAGCAGAGACCCTCCCGGGGCCAGGAGCAGGCACAGCATGGAGCTGGCCCCGGGCTCATGAAAGGCTGATAACACTGGACAGTGCCCTTAAGGCTGCAGCTCTTAGAGCTGCTTTTCCCCCTGCGGTTTAAGTCCCAGGCACGAACCCACGGTGGGGCTGGCCATGCTGCTGTCCTCATGCTTCCCAGGCTGCTCTGGTGCTGCTGCAGAGGTTTTTTGCTGGTTCCTGAGCTGTGACATGGCAGCCTCCACGGATGAAACAGTGGGATGCCGATTTTACCCAGGGCAAAATGCCTCCTTGCATCGAAACTGCTTTAGCCAAGGCATGCTCAAACACCTTGTGCGAGAGAGCAGTTCAAAGCTCTTCCTGGGTCTGGGTCTTGACTCATTTTTTCCTCTCTCCACGTGGCCCCGTAAAGCAGAGGTGGGGATGACTCGATCCTTCTACTCAGGAGTGGCTGGGACATGGGGTGCTGGGGAGGCACCTCATCCTGTGCTGGCAGTGAAGGTGTTGGAGCCATGTGCCGGGGGTGCCACTTCCCCAGGGAGAGGCAGCAGATCCACCATGGCTGCCTGAGCAACGTCTCCATCGCTAGCGACCGTTAGCTGCTTTGTCTCCTCTCTGCTGGCACATTTCCCCCCAAACATTAGCTGGCTCCTGGCTACTGCATTTCAGAGCAAGTAAGGACACTTCCTTGTGAGATGTTAGGATGAGATAGCAGAGGAGACTGAAATTGGAGTGTTTGCAACCAGCACGGAATATTTAGGAGAATTCAGACCAGCAGAGCCTTTAATTCAGGCAGAGATTTTCTCTGCTTGAGGTTATTGGATGTGCCTGAGCTCTCAGCAGAGAGCAGATCATTCATCCTTTAAAATCCCTCTCCCCTCGCCCTCCCTTCTCCCTTCCCAGCTCTCCGGCACAGGTGGGAAGCATGGGGGATGCGTGCAGCGTACCTGTGCTGTTAACGTGTCGTGGCTGCAGAATTACAGCCTGGGAAGAGCCCTCTTGGAACAGGTGATGGTTTATGCGCCGGCAGCGCCATGCATCCCGCACGGCACCCCTCCCCGGGGATTAGCGTCTGAATGTGCTCAGATCTATCAGGGCCATGAAAGTGCCCTTGCTCGGTAACCGGGAGGCAAATATGTGAGAAATAGGATTGCTTCTATAAATAGCAGTGGGCTCATGAGAACATTGTTTATCACGGTGGTGGGTGGTGTGAAGGCTGCCCTTCGCTTTCCAGCAATGGAGAAATAATGCGAGCCCGCTCCCGGCCCATTTATAGCAAAGGGAAAAGATGAATGCCTTTGGTGGGAATTTTGAATTCCATAAAGACTTATTCATTGGTTTTGGTCCGCTCCTGCTTCCCGAGCGAGGGCTGCGAACCACCCATCAATCATGCCCCGTAAGCTTCTTCACGTCTCGCATCCAAATGCTGGCAGCAACGCCCGCCGCCCCAAAGCCTCTCAAATTCAGCTCTTCCAACTGAGAGCGTGTATCACTGCTCCCAGGCTCCTCTTCCTGGGAAAAAATAGCTGTTCCTTGTGCTATTTCTGGGTGACTCTGCAGGCACCTCCCATGGATGCACTGTTATGTTTTCTGCTAGAGCACATTAACATCTCCAGAGAACTCTGCTTGTCAGCTAAAGCCCCAAACAGTTATGTGCATGCTGGATTTTAAGCATCAGAGTCAACAGCGTTAATCATGCGCTTAAAATGAAGCACTTTGGTAAGTCTGCGGGATCAAGGTCTTAAACGGTACGATCCTCGGAGCGGGGCCTTTCATTGTGTGTGAGATTAGTGCTCAAACAAAACCCACCGCCAAGGGCTGCCCAGGCAGTGGGGTGACACGCTGGTCTGGGAGGAACCAAGGGTGAGAGCGGGGGGGCAGGAGGGGCTGGCAGGGGCCTCTCCCCACGGCGGCCCCGCTGGCTGCGGTTCCCGGTGCTCTCCTGGCCCTGCTCTGTGGTTCCTGGATGCTCGCTGCACGGCAGATGAATTAAGTTATCCTTTCCGGTAAGTGCATTTCTCAGTCACATTGTTCGCCAAAGGAGCTGTGAAATCCGAGCAGCATTTCCTCCTGTGCATAATGCCACATCTCCCAGGCTCTTCTCCCTCTTGCCTCCCTTCCATCAGTCTTGTGTGCAGAGCCGAGTATGCCCACGAGCGAAGGCACAGAATATGCATGATACGCTCCATCATGTAGGACCGAATCATTTGCTCCTTCTATAAATCTACAGCCAAATCACTTTGTTCCTGCACAAGAACCTCATGCTGTGTAAAACTAAAGGAGGGAATAATCGTGTGTCTGTGGAGATGTTTATCTCCATCACTCGCAGTCCTACCGGCTCCCTGGTTTTTAATGAGGGAGGAAAGAACCGTCCTCCCCTCCCGTGGCAGGGGTTGTGCAGCAGGAAATGCAGCTGTGTTCCCCTCCCTCAGTTTGCCATGGTGCTGTACAACAGCAAACTTAATAAATCCCGCACAATTGGGCACGAGTCTTGTTTCCTTAAAAGCGATGTTCTCTATAATTGTCTATGACACAACATGCTACATATTAGTTATTTTTCCCTTAGTAGATCATCAGAGCACAGTGAAGCATTGCAGCTGAGGTAATTGAATGTCTTCTTTAAAACAATATGCTGCAAAAAGTCTCCTGACAAGTTCCAGCGTCTTATTTTAAACAAATGATGCCGCAGATGGGGGTGGGGGGGGGGAATATCTCTGGGAGGGCGGGGGCACTCGAGGCCGGGTGGAGATGGGGATTTGGCTCCAGCACCAGAGGCTGTGGGTGAGCACGCTCGGGCTGGTGGTTTCGAGAAGCCTGGTCTGGATGAGTGAGGCTTTAATCCATGCCAAAGCTGCAGAGGGGACCCTTGCCTTTAGCTCTCCTGCTCTGACATGCACTGAATCCGATGTCGGTCCCTCTGAGCGCTGCGGCTTCCCCGGGAGGACTCGGATGTCCCAGCCCCCCACCCAGGGCCCAGCCCTGGGTGGGATGTGCCCGGGTCAGCATCACTCGCAGCCCCAGCTCTGGAGCAGCGCTTGGGCTGCATATCGATTTTGGGGAGCAATGAGCACCCCTCCGGGGCTGGGAGTTGGGAGAGGAGCGACCCCTGCGCCGCCCCCATCCACCTGGGTGCATTTCTACACTCCCATGTCAGCAGAGATGCAGGTTTATGCTCTCGCTCGGCGGCACGCGCTCCGCAAGGTGTGACATTTTCTGGAGGGGATTTCAAAGGGCTTTGTGCAAGGTGTTAAATAAGCTCTTAAATAAAACTGAAACAGAGAGTGCTGAAGTTAAGTGAGCATTTAAAAATGTATGTGTACATTTAATTAGCCCAGAACAGCGATAATACGACCTGCTAAGACACGTTTATTAAAAGTAATGCAGGACAAAAATACATCTTAAAATTTTGATGCGATAAAAACTGTTAAAACATAAAAACTTTCCCTGTAGGGTTTTTAGGGGTTTTTTTTTCTTTTAAGCATGTCACAGATCCTGTGGAAGAATAATTCCTGTTTTCTCTTCCCATTCGCTCCAGTCCCTTGCACTCTGACTTTGCTGGGAAAGAGAGGAAGAGGCAAAATCCGTCACAGGTTTCCCTGGTTCCAAACTTTTGATCTGAGTTGGATATGAAGAATTAAAAGTGTCACGGAAAAATGTAGCCTGAAAAATCCTTAAGTAGGGTTAATGCCTTTGCACCCCATAAAACCCCGAGCAGCCCAGGATGCTGGGTGCCACAGGACCCAGTACCCGGCGCTGGGTGTCGGAGCTGCCCGAGGGATGCAGCAGAGAGCTGAGACCCATCCCACTGCCGCTCCAGAACATGTCCCACTGGCTGCAGCAAGGACATGGGAACACACAGAGTGCAGAGCAGGCACTGGAGAGAGAACTCATTTCTTGTTCTGCCAAACATCCCCAGCGATCCCTCCTGTCCTCTCTTCCTGTCCTTCTCCTGTTCCTTCCTTCCTTGCGCTCCTGTCGCAGCTCTATCTGAGCCCACGGCCTGGAAATAACTTGTGTCACCTGTGGTTTTATCCACTGCCCGATTCCTGTGCTGGCCCCTCTGGGCAGTGCCAGCCACCTTCTCTGGACAGCCAAGGTGTGGTGTGAGTCATCTGGGGTGAAGCACGAGGTGGGAAACAGCGGGTTTCCCTGCACACCCCCTTCATTGGGTCAGTCGGCATCGGGACTGGTCCAGGGCGCTGGGGATGACGGGTCTTGCAGCAGCATCCATCCCTCCCTGCCGAGACCCAGGGGCTTCAGGCTGTGCTGGCTGCCAGGCTGGCAGTGCTTCCAGCTGTTGACTGCCCGTGTGAGGTGTGAGCAGGTAGAGAGACACTCTGGAGCCCTGGTTGGCCCTGGTGAGCCGCAGCACGTGGGGTGTGACGTGGGTGAAAGCGGGGACCTTGCCTTGGCACACACCCCTGAGCTGCATGGGCTCCTTTGAGCGATGGGTTCCCTTACCTCCACCATCATTTTTATTTACTGTTTGCTAATCCTGTTAACGGAGTGGGGAAAGAAAGGGCTTAATTCGCTTTAACTCCAATGAGTTGTTAATAATTGATGTATTGACAAGAGCAGGCTGCCTGATGACCTTAAACAACCACCCAAATCCTGTGTCAAACCGTTTGACCTTTTAATCCAGTTCAGATTCTTCCTGTGGAAGAAACCAGTGTCCGCTTTGATTTAGTGCAGGAAAATCCCCCTTAACCTTCAGGTGTCGGTGAGGATGTGTTTAATTTACAGTAAAGCCAAGTCATGATCAGCAGGAGAATGAAAAAGTCCTTCTGTGGTGGGGAGTTATTACCTCTCCCTCCACGGTGATGATCTCCCCAGCTCTACAAGCCAATACCTCTTTAATTATTGAAAAGAAACCTTCAGCACAGGGCTGTGGAGCTCCCGGGCTGTGGGGGCTGAGCAGGGGGGCTGCGGGCACCGCTGTGCTCCAGGCTTGGAGGAGCTTCTGCCCTATGGAGCACGGCTGCATTCCTGACGTGTGTCCTGACCAGCAGCTGCCACACTGGATTTGGCCCTTGCCAGGGTCAGACATGATTCCTTGGGCACGAGTCCCACCACTGCTGCTCTCCTGTGTGCAAGGACATGAGCGGTTCGGATCCGTGTGTCACTCCCAGGGTCTCCATCCAGTGGGAGGGATGTGGATTTATCCTGGTGGGACCCGGCTGGCTCAGCCCCTGTAGAAGCTGCTACCATGGCTCCTGTGGCCTCGCCCCTGGGACAATGCTTGAGGAGCAACCGCTGCCCCTTTGTCTCTCCCTGGAAACCAGAGCCGGGCCCTGGGGAAGCAGCAAGGCGCAGAGCTGGGGCCCAGCGTGGGAGTGCCGAGAGCCTTGGGGAGCACAGGAGCGAGCGGGAGAAATCCCAGCGTGGTTCCTGCCCTGCGGCACAGAGCCTGGCAGCAGCTCTTGCCTCCCAACTGGTCTGAGGCCCCCAGTACTACCTACAGGGACACCCTGCTCCATCCAGGGGGTCTGAGCCCCCCCGGCAACTGGGATACCACCCGCAGGGACCCCCACTCCATCCAGGCTGGACTAAGCCCCCCAGTACTACCCGCGGGGACCTCCTGCTCCATCTGGGGGGTCTGAGCCCCCCAGTACCACCCTCAGAGACCCCCTGCTCAGCGTCCCCGGCGCGGGGGCAGCGCGGCAGCAGGGGCGGCTGGAGGAGCTGCTTTGTACAACTGAAGAAACTCCTCCACCACAGAGCCTGCGAGCTCATTTACATACTCCGGGTTTAATTCTCCGAGGGTATGCAAATATATGCAAACAGCAATCCAGAGAGAGTCAGAAATAGCACAGAACATTAAAATCACCCTACTTGAATATTGTTTTATGCAAACGATGTACGCACGCAGTGTGTAGCTGATTTAAATAGAAGCAATGTCAGCATGGCAGTTATTTACCCTTCCAATGATCTTAGCAATTTTTTTTATTAAACTTATATAAAATATATTGAACAGGCACCAAGAGCACGGCGAGTATTTTAATGTTAGCCTTAACTAACACTAAGGAAAGGGCAAACTCCTCCAGCTGTCTGTGCACAAAGGGCAGCTCCGTGTTGCTCCTCAGCATTTGCATGAACCACACGCGGTTGGTGAACCCGGCCGCTGCCGGTACCGATTATCCCAGCGCCATTTCTGGCACCTCGCAGGGAGAGCAGACCCCGGCGCAGGGCTGGGGGGTGGGTGTGATGCTCTCAGGCAGCTGGGGGTCCCTGTGCGGGTGTGAGTTGGGGCTGCTCCTGCCTCCTCCCCCCGTCGCTGCCCCCCACTCCCGTGGGGCGGTGGGATGCCCTTACCCTTTGAGAGCTCTCTGAGAGCCCATGGCTGTGGATCCAGTGGGGTTGGGGATGGGGAGGGCTCATTACCAGCTGGTAACCCCATCCCCAACCCCACCCGATCCACAGCCGGGGGCTTTCAGGGAGCTTTCTGCAGGGGAGCAAAGCGAAACCTCCCTCGGGACAGGGGAGGGCAGCCTGTGAGATTACAGCATCCCCCGAAAATGCGCTTGCTCCAGTGGGTTTGTGCAGGGTGGGAGCTGCGCCAGCGGCTCCCCAGCAGCGGCTGCAGGGACGGACAGCCCACACCAGCACCGTCCCGGGGCTGGGTTTGCACCCGGGCGCTGAGTGCCAGGACAGGCTGGGTTAATCCTGCTCAGACCAGTGCATGTTTGGGATGAGCTTTGACTCTCACATTGGTGGGACCTGGCATGAGAGAGACCCACTCCCCACCTGCACTGAGAGCCGTGCCTGAAGCTCTGTCCAGCAGCCTGGCAGTGCTGCCAGGGCCCTGTGCATGGGGGATCCCAGAGCACGGGGAGCCCAGGGAGCCTGGGGAGCGGGGTGGCCACGGGTGCACAGGCACAGCCCCCCCGAGCTCCCCTGCGCTGACACCCGGAGAAAGGAGACGTCTCCAGGCACACACCTGACCACAGAGTAAATGAATGTGAAAAGAGAAAGAGGAAGGGGAGAGGATGAGAGGGCGGGAGAGGAGTGCAGCGCAGATGGCTCTATACATCATGCGACAGACACTATTTGTACTCTATCATGTGCGTGTCATGGAGCTTATCTTCCCCGGCCCCGACGAGGTGCAAGCCGAGCGGCAAGACAGAGCGGACTCTCCTCCTAATTAAACATCAGGGGCATGATGGATGGGCCCGTGCGGGGCGTTGGCCAGGCCCCGGCACAGGCACTCAGCCGGTGGTGCCGCTGGCACAGGGGATGCCACCAGCCTGCTGTGCCACCTCCATTGGGGCCACCCTGAAGGACACCCCTGGCTGAGGGACCCTAGGCAGGACCCCACCAGACCTCTCCCTGTCACCCCCACAGTGCTGAGCCTGGGCACTGGGGCCAGGGGGGCCTCTCTCACCCCATCCTCAGAAGATGCCTGTCCATCCCTCTCCCTGCAGACAGCCCGAGGCAGCTCCCACGGTGTGAGACATCCCAGTGAGGGCAGAGCCAAGTCTGGCCCAGCCCCATCCCACGGCACCGGCGCTGCCCTGCTGACAGGTCTGGGGGGGTCACTAATTAAACACTTTGCCTGAGGTGTGCAGTGCAGTAACTGATCCTAAGATCCTTTCCTCTGGCAGGGTCTCTGCTGGGTGCCCCTGTGAGTGGCACCGCGCCGCTGACGGCAGGAGCGGCACAGACATTGCCGTGCCAGTGCCAGGCCACGTGAATCATCATGGCTGTGGAGGAGATGGCTGTATGCTGGGTTTGCTCTATCAGGCTGCAGTAGAGGTTTATCGCTGCCTCTGTTACAGACGTGTTCGAGGGTTCAGTGTCGCCTCCCAGGCCCCATCTCCGTGGAGGCAGTTAAACATCTAATTTTTAAATACATTTAGAACAAAAAAAAAAAGCTCTGAAGGTGCTGAGTGAAATATCATGCATCTGTGCCAGTCTGAAGGGGAGCATGTTGCAGCAGGCAGCGCTGGGCTGGAAGTCACATTGCATTATCACCACGTGTCAAGTGCTTCCAGCAGCCTGGGGAAGACCCAGAGAAGCCGTGCACACCCACGCACACGCCTGCATACCAATGCCTGCGCTCCGGGCAGCCGACACGGCCTCTGCAGCCCGCGCTCGCTGAGCCCAGCTTACCACACCAGGAGAACTCGTGTCCAGCACTGAATTCCACCCCAGGGGATGCGGAGGCTGGAAGAGCCCACAGGAGAAACACGGAGAGGAGCTCTCCTCTGCGCTGTGACTGTCACTGCCTATACAGGAGCTGCCTGTCCACGATGTCTGCGAGAGCAGGGAATTACTGTCAGCTGTGTTAGACAAGCCTTGCCATGTCCTGCGCCGTGCCGAACCTGCAGCCGCCTTTTCCTGGTGCTCGGTGGCCTTTTCACTGGGAGCAGCCCCAGCAGCGCCCAGTGCCTGGTGTCACCGCTGGCTGCACTGGAGCAGATGGGGACAAAACTGTTTGGCGATTCCATTTACCTCACTGGGTGCTGAGCAGCATCCCGGGGGGGAAGAGGCATTGGCTGGTACTGAAAAGAAGCACGGGTGTGTGAGAATCAGTCTGGTGAGGTTGGGCTGCTCCTGGCAGGGTCCTGCTCGCTCTATGCCTCCTGCTCAGCCTGCCTCGGGCTCCAGCCCTTTGTTGCTTCATCCCCCATCGCAACCCGGGGAGCTCATAGGGCTGCAGCTCTGGGTGGGAAGCTCCAGCAGCTGGTGGGACATGCCCAGTGTCTTCTTTTAACCCTTTTTTTGGGGAGGTGGCCGGAGCCTCTCAGGGTGCTGGGCATCGGGGCTGGGTAGCATCTGGGTACCTGGCATGTGCGAAGGGTGCTCGCCGCTCCCACAGTGCCCGTTCTCGTGGGAATGCCCTGGGAGCCTCCAGCACGGTGGGCTGTGCCCCTGAGAGTGTAAATAACCCAGGTCTGGGGACCATCCCGGTGTCAGGCAGAGCCAGCGGCCTCGCCGAGGGACTGAGAGCACCAGATAGGGATGTGGATGTCAGAGTTTGGCTGGTCGGAGCCCTTGGAGAGGTTTTTGACCAGGACCCAGTGTTTGTGCAGGGGGATCCTGGCTGCCCCGACCTACCCGCGCTGCCGCATTCCTTTTAATTATGATTGGCAGCTCATGGAAATTTGGGGCCTTGATTGGCAGCTGAAGTAACTTTCTTCCTTCCCACAATTCTTCGGGTCCCTTCCCATCAATAGACATAATGTTGGCTACTTTTCTGGGATAAATAGCAACCTTTGCCCCCCTCCTTTATTTGGCAAACGCTCAACACTTCATTCTTTTCAGAAAGCCCCTTGGAATGCAGCTGAGAAGGGCCTCAGCAGTGCTGCCCTCCTCCTCCCCTCTCCTCCCTCCTCCTCCCCTCTCCTCCTCCTCCTCCTCCTCCTCCCTCCNCTCCTCCTCCTTCTCCTCCTGCTGCTCCTCGGAGCCGGCCGGGAGACTTTTGTGCAAGAGCAAACAAAGGCTCATTGGCAACACTTCTGGATTTCATTTCAAAATACATTTGTCACTCCGGAATAAAATAAACCGATTTTTCTGCTGGGTTTGTGCTTAACTCCTCCCTCTCGGGTTCCCCTGCGAGCAGCTCTGGTGCTGGAACCGCTGGACAAAGACACTCAGAGGGCAAAGGAGAGTGTGAGCTTGCTGCAGGGCCGCTCTGCTCCCCCATCCGCAGGGATTCGGGGTGACAGGACACTCAGCAGCCCCTCGCTGCTCTGCAGGGATGCGGGGTGTCAGGACACAGCAGCCCCTCGCTGCAGTGCCACCAGCCTGTGCATCGGCCTGTGGCTCGGAGCCCGAAATGCGGGTCCCTCTCCCCACTGGAAACCCCGGGCTGTTCCTCTGCCTGTCCCTGCGGGCACAGCTCTGGGCTCAGCACCCAGACACACGGTTCCACTTTCTGCCCTTCAGACTCCTTCCCAGGGGTGATGCAAGAGCTGGAGCCGAAGTCAGGGCTGGGCTGGGCTCTCAGGGGCGTAAATGCCATTGATGCTCAGTGCACGCCAGGCCCCTTCCAAACATGGGATGTGTGCTGGGAGGTGCTGGAGGGGCCTTTGAGGAGGGGCTGGTGCCCTGTCTCTGTGGGTGGGCACAGAGCTGGGCATGGAGCAGAGCACAGAGCCGGGCACAGAGCAGTGGCACCAGACAGGGCATCCGGCACGGCTACATTTGCCACCGCTCGCTCTGTGGTTTGGTAATGAAGCGAAGCCCAGCCCCAGCTCTGAGAGCTCCTTGTGCTGAACAATAGGCAGCTACAGGAGGGTTTGAAAGTGATGAAGAGAATACTTGAAGGCTGTATTTGAAAAGGAAGCGGGAGGCTCCCGGGCTGCAGCAGTGACTCGTGTGCACAGTGCAACTGTCACCCTCCTCCATCAGCCCCACACTGAAGAGTGTTTTAAAGAGGGAGGATCGGCCTCCACACTTTCTGTGTCTCTCAAGAGCAGGCTGGATGAGGAGACAATTAGCAGCACACCGAGTCATTTGCATTTCCAGGACTGCTTGAAGGATTCTCACTGCCTGGGAGGAAAAGGGGCTGTGGGTCAGGATGGTCCCACAGCACTGGGTGGGCCTGGGAGCATCCTTCCCCAGGGGCATCACCCTGCTTCTGCACCCCAGTTTGGTCAGCTCCCATGGGAGGAGCGGTCCGGGCGGTGGGAGGGTGGCGTGGCACAGCGGGGCTCGGCAGGGCTCTGCGGCACACGGCACTGCCACCGGAGCCCGTGCACAGCCCAGAGCAGTGAGCTGCTGCTCCTTGGGTCGTCTGTCACAACAGCCTCACACACAGGGATTAAACTGCTGCTGGTTTTGCTTTCAATAAGAGACATTTTGTGACCTTCCCTGTTCTGGCAGAACTCTGTTTGGGAGCACAAGGCTGCCTTTTGGCGTGGGGTGGAACCAGCTATTGCCTCCTCACAGACAGTCACCAAAAGCTCCCCACAGCCACAAGAGTTTCCTCCTTTGCAAGGTCCTGGTGGCTGTTTCCTGGTGAAGACCCATCTGTCAGAGTTCTGGCTAACCCCTGAGCCCCGTGCTGATTCCTCCTCTTAACTCTACTATTTGTTGTTACAAAAGTGAAGCTAATTGTCCAAGGGTCTGTAGCGCTCACATCTCCAGGGCTACCTCTGCCTCGTACCTGCACTGCCCGGGCTCTCCCCCCCTGTCCTGTCCAAATTACTGCTCTCCCCTTGTGCTGGCACGGAAGAGCCTCTGCCTGCACCTACCACAGGAATGAGCCCTGCCAGCTCCCAGCCCTGTGCAGGGACAGGGATGGGGATGGGCACTGGGATGGTGATGTGGACAGGGACAGGGATGGGGATGGGCACTGGGATGGTGATGTGGACAGGGACAGGGATGGGAATGGGGATGGGCACAGGGATGGGGCAGCCCTCCCCGTGCGGGAGCTGTTCTCCTGGAAGGTGGAGGAATGTCATTGTCCCCAAGCTTCTGTCAGATGCAGTTGAAATCTGCCAGGAGATTAAAGAGTTATTACAGCAGACGTGTGGCCAGACGCAGCTGGGCATGGCCAGCCCCATCGCAGGGGTGGCGTTCCATCAGAGAGCTTGTGCTGGCCCTTCCCCATCCTCCCGTGCCTGCAGCCCGGCATCGTGCCCCTTCCCACGCCTACACTCACCGGACAGGCTGGTTTCAGTGAACTCTCCTTGCTCCCAACTCCTTCCTAAACCCTTGGTGGTCCTGTTTGTGCCCCTGTGTGCAGTGCAGCCGGGTTCTGCCGGGTTCTGCCAGGCTCTGCCGGGCTCTGCCAGGCTCTGCCAGGCTCTGCTGGGCTCTGTAGGGCAAAATGAGGGGTGTCCTGGTGTCTGAACATGCAAACAGAGTGTGTGAGAAGCGGGGATGGGGACAGGGAGCAGAGGAGGAGGGTGACCCCTTGGCTGGGGTCCTCAGGGATGGACCCAAGAAGGCGAAAGCCTGCATGGAGCTCAGGGCAGGGTGGCGTGCTCCTCGTGTGCCAGAGACAACACAGCATGGAGCTACCAACGCTCCTTATCCCAGGAAGCTCGTTAGTGGAGCTGGGTTGCAACAGATGGACACAGACGGGTGGGGAGAAGAGGAAACAAGGCAGTACGGGCAGCACGGTGCCGCTCACAAAGCACAGCAGCAGCCGCGCTTCCCAGGCAACGGAGAGTTTCCAGGAGCCTTTCGGAAGCGGCTCCTTTGGGATGCTCACAGGTGGTTTGTCTGCAGCATGACAGCCAGCGTGAGGCACCGTGCCTGTCTGGAAACCCAGCCAAGGGCTGGGGAGGAAAGGGAGCACTTCCCTGCTCCTGGTCCTGTGAGAACAGCCAACTCACCCCAGTGTGAGCTGGGACCGAGTGGGCTCTGGTTGAGAGATGAGCAGCCCTGTCCTTCCTGTCCCATCCCATCCCATCCCATCCCATCCCATCCCATCCCATCCCATCCCATCCCATCCCATCCTNAGCCCCGGCTCCCGGCGCGGCAGCGGCAGCACGCCTTGATGTGGTGTATATTAAGTGGAGTGGCAGCTGCGATATTGCCATCTAAAACTAAGTACAAAATTTACAGCAGTAAATTCTTCTCTCTTCAGGGTGGTTAATTATCTTAATTACTTTTATTATCTTTTATCTTTTAAGATCCTAAATTGCTTATTTCTGCTTGTGTTGCCAAAGGGGGTTGCATATTTTTTACTGGCACACGCTGTGCGGAGGCACCGCTACGCGTGTCTGCGTGGCACACTTTAAAGGAACTTTGATTTATACAAGGCTTCTCCTTGGGATCTTAATTGTGCTAAACGGGGAAAACAAAGTTCAGTGAAATATTGACTGACTGAGGAGCTGACAGCGGCTCTGCCCGCCTGTTCCCGACGCCCCGCCGGCCGGAGGGACGGAGAGCTGCTTCCAGGGGGAGATTTGGTTTCCTGGGGGAGTTTTGGTTTACAGAGGGAGTTCTGCTTTTGGGACTGGGACTGCTCCAGCACAGGGCTGGGCCAGGCGGGCACCATGTCTGAAGGGCACGAGGGAGCACGTGGTGGCGGGGCCATTGCGGCACGGCACGGGCGCAGTGATGGGTGTTGGTGCTGGTGCAGTGATGGGTGTTGGTCCTGGTGCAGCGATGGGTGTTGGTGCTGGCCCAGCGATGGGTTTTGGTGCTGGCACAGCGATGGGTGCCGGCGCAGTGGGCTGCCAGTGAGGTGCAGGGAGTGCACAGGGTGGGCACCGGTGCTCTGCCAGCTCCGGGGCTGGGGGGTTCAGCATCCCCGGAAGTGCCCAGCCCCGTCCAGCCCCATCTCTCGGCCGGGGAGTGCCCGGGCT
>VZTU01024193.1:170089-180089 GCA_013400835.1 Zapornia atra
GGGGCGATGGCTGCCCAGACCCCCGCCCTGAGGGCAGCCCGGCACAAGAGGAGGGGGCTTTCTACCATGACGGAGGGGGCTGTGCGGGGCTGCAGCCTGGCTGCGGGGTGTGAGGGGTTCTTCTCTCGCCAGAGCACAAGAGCCGGCAGCCCCCTGGGCCGTGTCTGCAGGGACTTCCCGTCCCCACGGTGGGGTGCGGGTGTCATCGCTCCCAGAAGTGCCAGCCCCACGCCTCGGAGGGGCTTTTCCTCTCCCCCTTGTCCCAGTCTTTTCCTAGTGATAACAGCAGCGATGCTGCGTCCCGCTGGGCTTCTCCCCGTGCCCCTGGCTGGCTGCTCAGTTCATGCTGTGGTTTGGGAGTCGGTTTTAGTGTGGAAGAGCTGTCCTCCTGCCACCTGCTCCCAATAACGGATGCACCCATTGGCCCTGTGCCACGCCGTGTGCCCAGCCCCAGGCCCCGTGGCATGGCTGGCGAAGGCAGTGGGTCTGTGGCACGGCTGGTTGCTTGTGGAGCAGCCACCCTCACCCTGCCCATGGCCAGCACGGGTTCCCAAGGCCCCCCAGTCCCCTCAGTTGGCAGTTCCGAGCCCCTCTGTGCACAGGGAGCAGAGGGTTCTTGGCTGCTGGCTGCTCCTCTCCATCCTGGAAGCAGCCGGGCGGGAGATTCGGAGATGCTGAATCCGCAGCTCCCCTTCATTTTCATGGTAATCTGCAGCACCGTCATTTGTGCTTGTGCAGAGGGTTTTTAATGAAGGGAAATGCAGCCCCTGCCATCGCCCGGAGCCAGCCTGCGATCCCCAACCTGCAGCGAGCCCAGGAAGCAGCTTGTTTATTCAAAGGGGCATTTCTGGGAGCCGAAGGCAGCAGCAGACTCACAGACAGGTTTGCTGTGCACCCAGGTGGACACGGTACATGGACCGGACCTCCCCAGCCTCTGGGGACGGGACTTTCAGTGTCACCTCATCTGTAGGCACCACCTGGAAGCTGGGACCCAGCCCCTGACACAGCTCCCTCGCACAGCCACGGTGCTTGGGGAGGGAGGGAAGGGGCTGGGGAGGTTTGTGTCTGATCCGCAGGCGTGAGCAGAGGGAAGGAATCGTTTCACAGGAAAAGACCTTTTCCAGTGCAAAACCAACCACAGGAGCAAAGCTTGTGCCAGAATATTTACATATGTTTGCCTCTCCGTGGTGGTGGTTTACCTGGGGACAAGAAAAAGGCCTAAAAATATCAAATCAAAGCAAAAAGTTTCACTGGGAGGTTCCATTTGTTCCTGGTACAAAGGATGCTCAGACTCAAAGCAAAGAAAGATCAGGACAGAGTTTATCTGCCTGTGAAACTGGCTGCTACGTGTGGTAGCTGAAAGTGAAACATTAGTGAGTAGATTATACCTAATTAGCAGGGCTGAGGAAGGGTCCCTTTTGGTCTGGGGGTGAAGAGGAGAGCGCAGTACCCCTGTGCTTGGTCTGCTGGAGCGAACTGCTGTGGGTATCATGGTCAGCATTGTCCATGCATGAGCATCCAGACACTTTGCCACTGTTCTATCCATAAAAAGGACATTTCTGGAGTTCCTCAGCTTTCTGCTTACTGTGCTGCTGTCAGGGATCGAACATAAAGTCACCGGGGGGTAAAGCAAAAGGAGGGTATTTATCTTCACCCCAGCAGAAGGTCTCGGGCATCAGAGGCTACTGTGTGCTGCCGCTGCGCCTGATCCCATGGCCACTGGGGATGCAGGAAGGACCTTGCCACCTGCATCGAGCCTGTGGTCCTACCTGCTGCCCATTGAAGCTGGCTGGCTGTGGGGCTGTTCCGCTGCATGGGGGTGTGACAGGCTGCCTGCAGCCCAGCCATGTGGTTGCCTGGCTGGTTCATTCTGGTTCCAGGCTTTAATTCAGTGTGTAGCTGTGGAGCAGTTCCTTAGGGGTGGGGATGCTCTTCCCACATGTTCCAGCCCTGGAGACAGGAACGTTTTAGGGCCAGAGAGCAGCCATGGTGTTCCTTTTGGGAAACACTCCAAGCCCAAGCATAGCTCTATGGGCAGCTCCTCACCACAACCAAGCCCAGCACTGCTCCAGGGAACCGCGCCTGCGGATCCTCAGAGCCTCCCAAGAGCTCAGCGCTGCTTTGGCCCTGGTTCAGTCAGCGTGGGACGGGACAGCCCTCACTGCTCTGTGATCTGTGGGCTGCATCACGTGCCGCCGTGGTGCTCTGAGTGGCAGCCCAGCGCCGCAGACGAGTCCACATCTCTCCATCCTCTCAGCATCTCGAGTGTTGCACGCTGCAGAGGAGGAGTGGTCACTGCCAGTGTGCACTGAGTTTGGCTTGCCAAGGAGGAGGGCTGGCCAATCCCGCTTGTGCCCTCATCCCATGTTCCAAGGGCCTGAGCGATGGAAAAGTCCCAGCATTGTCTCTGCATTCTGACAGCTTAAGTGCTGCCCTCCTGCTACCCAGCACAGAGCATCTGAAAGTGTTTCCTTGGGAAAGCAGACACATCCCGAGGGGAAAGCTGGAGCCACCATGGGGTGATCTCTCAGGGCTCCAGTGGGTGCCGCAGGGGCAATCTCTGGCCAGGGTGCCCCATCCCCATCCCTGGCACGGCGTGCCAAGGCTCGAGGGACACTGTCACCCCAGCACCACCCCGGTGCTCGCCCAGCACCGTGCGGCCGCTTTCGCTCCCGTTCCGCCGTGTGACAGGCACAGCCACATCAGGATCTGCTATTTATTTTAAATTGCAAACTTTTCAACTGGAAAGGAACAATGGGGAGAAATAAACGCGCCCGGGTCGACTTCCATGTTTAAAAGTATCCCGTGTCTTTAAGGCAGTGAATTTTAAAAAGGCACATAATTAGCAGGCTGCTTCCTCGTCTGTATTCTTCTCGTCTGCCTGCCCACATAAACATTCGGCACACAGCACTTCCAGACACTTTTTAATAGAATCGCTTAAAACAATTAATTACCAGAGTTTTCATTCAAGCTGCAGTGGAAAAGATACGCCGGCAATAAAAGGCATTTATTCGTTGGTTTCTGGAGGCCTGTTTGTTATTAACATGTAAATTAAATCATCACAGATGTTCCATTTTTAATCTGGGGATGTGAAGTGCAGGGCTAACCACGGCCCAAACAGCCTGATTTTATTACACACACATTCATTAGGAACCAGCAGTATTATTGGATATCATTTTTCTTTGATGCATTTTTTAAACCAATTATTGGTATAATTTGTTCATTTCCCTCCCTATTTGTTTTTCTCTTGCCATTTGTGTCAGGATTCTCCAATCAAGGACGATGGCTTCGGCTCCTCACGGCCTCACCCACCGGCTGCCACCACCGAGCCCGCGCCCGGCCGGGACCCGGTGCAGCCACGGGTCGGGCATGTGGAGCTGGGAGGAGGGAGGGAACCGGCTCACCTGCGGCGGTGGGAAGCTTCCTGTGGGAAGGCAGCCCCATGGGCTGGGCAGCCGTGGTCCCACGCACTGGCTGCGGCCCAGCAGCAGCTCCGTAGGGGTGAGAGAGGTGGGCAGGATCTGGCTCCTGGCGCAGGGTGCGAGCAGAGCCATGGGATGGATGGGGACACAGCCGCCCTCGCATTGGGCCACACAGGAGTGGCACTGCCTCTGCTGCAGAGGGGCTTTGTGTGGCCGAAGGAGGAAGGCTTCGTCTTCCTCACGGCAGGCAGAGCTTTCCACATGTGTCTGGCTGCGACCCTCCCAGCAGCACCAGCCCTGGGGATGACGACCGAGGCTTTCCAGGGAAAGCTCATGCTCTGGAGGCCAGTCACCCACAGCCCCGAGGAGGCAGAGCTTGCTTTCCAGCAGCTTCCCGTGCAGGCTGTCCCTCTGCGCTGCATCCCCCCAGCCCCGAGGAGCCCCCGCAGCCCTTCATGAGATGCAGAGTCCTGCTCTGAAGGCAGGATTTAGCTCTGATGGGAAAAAAAGGTTCTGCTCCCATGCTGCTGTGAGCACCATGTGCCGGGATCTGTTCTGCACCCTCTGAGCAAAGCCAGCATCGCACCAGCTCAGCCTAATTAGCAATTTCCCTTTAATTTTTTGGGTAGTTTGCTCTGGGTTCTGCAAACGGAGCTCCCATCAGACCTGCTTGGGGAACAAGCACCATTTGCCACTGAGGCAGCAAACGGCTCTTGCAGGAGGAGGAGGAGTGGGGAAAAGAGTGTGGCCAGGAGCAAAGGCAGAGGTTTGAATCCAAAGTTTTGGGCTGGATGCTAAAAGATATGGGAGCAGCGGGGATCCAGCCAAGCCCCTGAGGATGCACGTGGGAAACAGTGGGGACTCTTCTTCAGCTGAGAAGCAGTGAGCTTTGGGAGCCTGCAAAATGCATAAATGTTTAATTTTCACCTGGAATAATTTTCTGAAGTGAAAAGACAGATTTTGTACCCAAAGAAGCTCACACTTCATCCTGGAATGCTGTGAGCACAGGCATTTTTCTGAAAAACAGGCAAATTACTGCTGGGCCCCAAATCATGGGGATTCTTCAAAAGAACAGGAGACAGAGAGAGCCAGAAAAACAGCTGGCATGCAGGGGGGAGCCTGAGGATCTCCTGTAATAAAAATAACCGGTTTTCAGCCAGAATCAGCCTCATGCCCACCCCATAAGCCTCATCTCCCACCTGCACCTGGCCCATCCCCAGTCCTGCCCATCCCATCCCATCCCATTCCATCCCATCCTATCCCATCCCATCCTGTCCCATCCGGCACTGCTTTCCACACAGCAAGCAGCAGCCTTGGGCAACCGGTCCCAGGGGTCCTGGAGCCCCTGGTGAAGGACACAGCCTGCAGACCTTTTCTCCTTGGGAATGGGCTGGGGGACCCTCCTGCCGGGGCTCAGGCTGCTCTGCTCCGCTGCCGCCCCGTGTCCTTGACATGGAAACTGCTGGAGGGGGAGGGTGGGGGGAGACGTGCAGTGACCAAAAAACTCTGGGAAATGCTTTCATGGTAAAAATCCCATATTTGACAGAAGTGTGAGATACCTTGAGGCCTTGTATTGATTACCTGGGAGCAGAAGGGCCCGGACGCTTTGAGCTGTCACAGTTCCCGGCATTTCTGAAAACGATAGAAGACTGGAACAAAAACACAGCGAGGGCTCCTGACACACTGTGTTAAGCAATAAAACATGTTTAATTGTGTTGTCTTAAGGCTATAACCACTCACTGGCTGAAGGTCATTTGCTCCCCATGCTGCCAGTGGGAAAGAGGTGCTCTGACAGGTGGGAATCCGAATAGGAAACAGGTATCTGTGAGATTACAGCGTGGGTGACACTGAAATGCCAGTGACGGTGTAGTTACAGGGAGCAGGACAGGCGGCAGGCAGGACATCTCTCAGCTGCTGGATCTGTAACGGGGATGCTACAGACACAGCCTGGAGTGTGGGCAGGAGGGACTCAAGCATCTCAAGCATGGGGCCATCTTGCCCCATGTGCCACCTCCAGTGTGTCTGGTGTCTGCCTTGGGCACCACAAGCCGAGACGGGGTGGATGAAGGGCAGAGTGTCCCCCATTGCCCCACAGCCATGGGCAAGCTCCTGGTGGGAGCTCATCTGCACAGAGACCCTCCTGCCTCGCTGCAGAGATCAGCTCTGCTCTGCGGGCAGCAGCCCAGCTATCCCAGGATGGCAGTGCAGGGGCTGCGTGTCTGAAGCCCTCAGCCATTCTCTGTGCATCCCGTGGCCGAGCCCTCGCTGCAGCGTGTGGGGATGGGGGGAGTGCTGCTGTGCCCCCAGCAATGCTCAGAGCTCCTACGCCTTGCACAGGTATTGCCTGAGGTCGCCTTGGGCAGGGTGGACAACCGTGACCAGCACTGGGTACCCACATCGTGCTGTGTCCAGCACTGAGAGGCTGGAGCCTCGCAGACCCGTGGCTCCTGGGCAGAGGTGCAGTGGTGTCCCCAGGGCAGACATCCAGGAACCAGAGTCTGGGAGCAATCCACTTTAACTATTCGTTAACCCCCTCAATAATGTGGCCAAAAGTAATGTTTCCTTCTGTACCATTCTGGACTCTGACCCTTCAGACTGTGACGCAGGTCGAAGAGGTGGCAGATCTTTTGTACAAGGAGGCTACTGAAATGGGTAGGAAAAAAGCTGAGGATGAGGGAGAGGAAGGGCTGTAACCAGGTTTCGAGCCGGTTTCTTGCCCTTATGGCAGAGGAGCCTGGAGTGACTGTGTGACCCTGAGAGATGTCAGGTTTGCTCAGGCTCAGGGATGCTCTAACACGGAGGAGCCACTCTTCTGAGACTTGGAGTCTTAGAAGCCAGAATGATGGACTGGAGGGAGCAAGGCACGGAGACTGCTCAAGGAGGCGATTTTTCCATTTAATGCTGTTGGTTTTCTGGCACTGTCAGACTTTTCCATAGATGGGGAGTAGTGGGGAGGCTCCGGGAGGGAGGAACCTGGCTTCAGCCTATGCAGCATCAGACTCAAACCAAGGTGTGCCAGGATTGCCCGGCGAGGGCACAGAGCAGCATGGTGCCCGTCAGGGAATGCACGGGGCACGCTCTCTGCTGATCCGGAGCCATTGCAGCGTGGACTGGTTTTATGAGCATAAGGCATGAGTTTGGGAAGAACCCGCCCTGGATGCTGTGTGACCTCCGACGGCGCGCGCGAGCGAGCCCCCCGTGCTTCGTTAGCCCCGCTAACGCCGGTGTTACGGGGGGCCCTGCATATGGAAGAGGTTTGAGGTGTCTTGTGCTTAACAAGGAACAGAAAAGATGAGGTTGTGGCGAGGTATTTAATTATTGGGATGTTCCTGCTCCGGCTGCATCCTTTGCCTCTCCGTGCGGGAAGTGCCAAATTACATGTCACCTCGGAGGGCATATTTTCTGTGGCTTCCAGAGCTCCTACAATGGCAGCCTCATGAATATTTACTGAGCTGCTCAGATATGCAGCGGTGGGAACAAATAAAAAAAAAGCTTGTATTTGCATCTCCCACAGACACTAACAAACCGTGTGGCTCCGGTGGGGAGAAGATGGGAGATTGCTGCTGCCTTTCCAGGGGGATGGAGGAAACAGCTCCTCGTATAATGAGATTGACTTTTAAATTGAAAGTGTTACTGGTTGTGCTGCAGTTCACACTTCCATGCTGTGCATTTACTCCCTAGGCTCTAACATTAAGACATCTTATGTACAAGCTGGGAGGATTCAATTAGAGTTTCTGTTATTAATCAATCAATTAAGCCACTATCCTGGGTATATACATTTTTGCTCCTAAAGAGGTGGGATGCTGGCATGGCAAGCGGTGGGGATGCCATTTCGCCTGGACACACACGGGCAGGTGTCAGCCACGGAGCTGCCGGTGCCGACACGACGCCAGGGCCGTGCCGAGCTCGTTAGGCGCTGCGGCGTGCAGGGAGAGCCGCGGGGCCCGCGGGGACAGCTGAGGCCTGGCTGGCAGCCACAGCGCCCAGCACGGGGAAGTGCCAGTTAAGAGCTGGCATCACGGGTGTCAGGGATCATTCAGCCACTTTGGCTTCATTGCTGAGCTGAAGATGCTCTTCCTGGATGGGGCGGGAGGGGAAAGGCAGCTCCGCTGCTCCGTAGGTTTCTCCTTGTGCTGGGGGAGAGATGGAAACCTTCCATGCCTGGAGAAATCCACATGTTGAGACACTCAGAAGAGAAAGACAGGAGAAACATCACCAGAGAAATGCCTGGGATATTCACAAACTAACCCATCCCAGAGCCGGGTCCAGCCTTCACCCAGAACGTGGCTGGCCTGGACTAAGCCTGAGGACGGAGGAAAGCTGGCGGCAGCATCTGGGGCAGTAATGATTCACCGGCATCCTAGTGCCTGGAATATTTAATCCGACCTGTAACCAGAACTTCAGGGGAAAGGCTTAGAGAAAACGAGCTGCGTGGCTCTGAGCTGAAGTTTGAACAGTTGGAGGAGCGTGAACGCGGGAGCACTGTCTATAGGCACGGGGAAAAGAGAAGAGGGAGGATTAAACGGCAATGTTACCTTTACTCTTGTCAAATACCTAAGTAGAAACATTGGTTAATGCCCTTAAAAAAGGCCCATTACCACAGGGCAGCGAGTCAAAGAGCCCGGCTGCCCTAATACTCAGTTATCTCGTTCCCGGATAATGGAATGACCCCTCGCCTGCCCGAGCTGTACGACGATATAATAGCATGAGCCGTGTGAATAAAGAGGTTATTTTTGGAATCCAATTGAAACAGTGCTGGAGCCGCTGTGACAGGGGAAGGATTGAACACGACGCAATGTTCTACGGGAAGGGGGAAGAAATTGAGTTTTGGGGAAGGTGCCTGCAGCAGCGAGCTGTGGGGAGCAGCCCCCCCCATGCCCCCCGAGAGCAGTGCCATGGGCAGACAGCGCAACCCGGGTCCGCCCTGCTGCTGGGGATGGAAGGGGCTGAACCAGCACAGACCTGGGCAGGGTGGGCTGAGTGCCTGGAGAGGCTCAGGGAGCCCCCAGGGCTGCGGCAGCCCTGTCTCCCCCAGGCAAGGGGGGTCCAGCAGCCGCTGGCTGGAGCGGTCACCAGCACCAGCCAAGCCAGCAGCAGGGGATGGGCCATGGCAAAGGCCCTTGTCGGAGCCAGTGCCTGGTCCTGGACCTACCAGCAGCTGCAGCCCCCCAGCTTGCACCCTCTGCAGCTCTTTCCAGGCCACTGAAGCACACGTTTAAACCCACAAGGTAACGCTGATTCTGATGTCCAGTATCCAGCCCATCACACTGCAATTCCTCGGACAGCAAGAGGCCAGGACCATGAGAGACCCAGCAGAAACGTGGAGACAAAAATGAGTGTTAATTTTCAAAGCAGCACAAAGAAATGGGACCCAAGGAGATGGATATCACAAGCTCCCCTAACTGACCCAGACTAGGGCCCCCAAACACCAACTGCTAACCTAGATCTGAAAAGCAAATGCTCCACACAAGGAGCCTCTAAGTTGTCTGTCTGCTGCCTCTGCATAGGATATTGCTACAGCTTTTGGGGGGTGTTGCACAGAAGGAAGCCTTCCTATAAGGCATTTAACCCTTTTGTTGCCGAAGTGCTCTCAGGAAGACAGCAGGGCTTGGCAGAGCAAGGGCTGCTCCATGCCAACTGGAGTCCAGCTCACTGGGACCAGCCCAGCTCCTGCCTGGTCTGTGATCTGCAGTGGGAAGCACAGAACTCCAAAGAGCTCCCAACCTGTGCAGGAGCGGATGGCAGCCTGGCTGGCCTGTCTCTTAGAACCGGGATGCAGAGGTGTGTGAGGGGGGGGCTACACCTCTCCCCTCTGGCTCTGTAATTGATGCTGAGGGAGAGGAAATGGAACCAGGGATCCTTTCTGAAGAAGTTAGGGCTGGTGTGTGATGCCACGGACAAGTGAAAGCAATGTGTAACAGGGATCAGGAAGCCAGAGGCCAGTGGAACGGTTCCTCACTGCTCTGCTGTGGGCTGGGCAGAGATTCCCACAGCCAGCTCTGCCCCACCAACCCGGGCCCCGGTCCCACAGCTCCCAGCAGTGCTGGTACCTGCTGAGGGTCCCACTGGCCCACTCTGCTGTCAGTAGGGTTTCCCCCTTGTTACTCCTTACAACCACGTAGGCAGTCTCGTCCTGAAGAGCCCTAGAAGCCATCCGGGGCTTCACTGGTGTTTGTGGACTGCAGCTTCTGCAGCCATGGAGCTGGTGGTTGTTCATACAGCTGCTGGGATCAGCCCTGCCATGGAGGGGCTGCCAGGCTGCCCCAAGTGCCAACGGATTTTCTCCTGCCACCGTTTCTCCCGCTCCCCAGCTCTTGATGCAGCTGTGCACAGGCAACCTGGGACATGTGTCCTTCAGTGTGAGCCAGGCCAGGCTGCCTTGTACCCCCAGCAAAACGCAGGCACGGGGTCAGAAGTGTGGGTGGTTGGGGGAAGCCCTCGGGAAGTGGGATTTCCACGTGCAGCCTTGCAGCGAAATCAGAGCTGTGGCTGAGGGTCCCCAGACCTGTCCTGGAAGAGCAGCCCAGCCCATGGGAGCCGTCCCCCCCATGGAAGTTGTCTCCCCCATCCCTCTGGCT
>VZTU01024193.1:182589-215832 GCA_013400835.1 Zapornia atra
GAGCCCGAGAAGGATGGAGTGCTGGCAGCGATGTGGAGCCTGAGAGGGACGGGGAGCCCAAGGGGGATGGGGTGTCCGAGTGGGGATGGGGTGTCTGAGTGTGGTTCGGGAGCCTGAGTGGGGCTGGCAGCAGCCCCCATCCCCCATCCCTGAGCTACCCCTGAACCCCCTGGACATGGGGAGAGCTTCACCCCCAGAGGTGAGAGTCTCCTGCCGTTTGACCCCAGCCCCCTGAAGAGCCAGGGTTTACCAGCACTTTCCATGTCTTTCTTCCACCTCAGGGAGCAGGGACTCAGTGGTACAGCCACAAGCAGCATGTGGGGCTGAGGATGTGCCTCTGGGTCCGAATTCAGCATGTGAAATCCCAAGCCAGAGAGAAGCCCTGAGCAGCCGCAGGGACGCGGCACACGGTGAGGCAGGAGCTGGTCCCCTCGCAGCCAGCAGCTCCGTTCCCTCTTCTGAGAATTAATTGTCCTTCCTATGGCTCTAGGATATTTGCACTGCGAAGCGATGCATTGCCCTTAATCACAACAACAGCAGCAACACTTCATGTGAGCAGGAAGAGATCTGAACAGTCATTAGGCATCTGAAATTGTGGTGCATATTAATGGGCAAATAACGTGTCTGAGCAAGGGAAAAATGTCTCCCTTGTAAATTACATTTTTAAAAGTTGATTCAAACTAAGCTTTGTGCCATAAATCTGTTAATTTTGGCAAGAGTCTGGAATGAGCAGGGGCGACTCAAGCCTTTCTTCAGACAGCTTTTCAGAAACTGCCCACCCACTGCTGGGAGAGATGGGAGCAGGAGGGAGGGGGGCGGAAGCATCCCTGCCCGGCACTGCTCAGATGCCCCTTGGGCCCCACGCCATGCTTTGGCTGCCCCTGCTTTGTAAAAGGGCTGAAGAGAGATCACAGGTGTTTTAACATGGGAAAACAGGGAGAAAATCTTTGTTTCCAAATGAAACAACTTGAGGAAAGTGTGGCTGGGCATTGTTGCTGGCTGCCCCGCTGAACCCCCGGCACGAAGGGGTGCTGGGACACCGGCTGGGTGTGATGTGACAAAGGCATGAGGCTGCTTCGTCTGCTTTTTCCAGGGCTGGGTTAATGGCTGGTGACTGGAGAGATGAAAAAATTGCCTGGAAGCAGAAAAGCAACCCCCAAATCTACAAAATATGCGACTTCTGCTACAAACTTGCAAATAGGCCCATATGTGATCAGTAAACGATCTAAGATCCATTTATTTGCATGCATTCATTTGGGGCTGGACCACCGCCAAGCCCCGAGCTGTGAAGCATGCCACTGCTCCTCCCCGGGAGACGGGGCTCCATAAAGGACTGTTGGGCAGGGAACTGGAGCCCCCACTGTCCCTATGGAGAGCCCCCACCGTCCCGATGGAGCCCCCGCACTGTCCCTATGGAGAGCCCCCACCATCCTGATGGAGCCCCCCACCATCCGGACGCAGAGCCCCCGCTGTCTGGGGGCCTGGAGCAGCAAAGGGGCAAACGGGCAATGGTGGGGGGCTTTCCTGCACTGCTGGTGGCTCATGGCCCGTTGCCCTTGCCAGCCCTGGCTCTGGAGGCTCCTGTGCAGCTCTGCCTTTGGCTGTTACAAACAAACACACACTCCACTCGTGTTGTTGCTCTGGATGCTGGAGCAGGTCGTGCCAAAAGCCTTTTATCTTTCCTTAAAGCCTTTCTATCTGTTGGGTTAAAACCGTCCCAGAGACGAGGGGTGTCAGTGTGAGGCAACATCCTGAGCCTGTGCAGGGCTCTCAGTAGGAAGGAGCAGGTTCAGCAGGACTCAGCAGCCAGAGGTGTCTGTCCAAGTCCCGATGGGCTGGATACCCTGGGCTCGTGCTGTGCCAGCGCATCCCTCTGCGCTCAGGGGGATGCACAGGGGTCCTGGGAAACAGCCCAAAGAAGCTCTTGTACCTGAGAGTCATGCAGGAGAGGAGGAAGAGGAGTAGGTCGGATCTGCAGGGGTTCTCCAGTCCCCCAGACCCTGCTGGCTCCTGGGGGGGCTCACCCTGTGCCTGCCCCTGCAGAGCTTCCCCAGATGGGCTCTTTGTGGAGCCCTCGGTGCCTGGCTATGGGACGCCCTCCTGGCATTGCCGTGTGCTCATCACTTAACGTGTGCATGATGATTATGTCCCTGTTGATGCCGGGAAGAAGCGGCTGCTTCCGTTAACCATCTCTTCCCTGGGGAGCTCCCTCCGACGTGGTTCTTCTCCAGCCCTGCAGTTTGGCGCTCGCTCGGCGGCGGGCAGGATTGCTCCTCACAGAGGTGACCTCCCCGCAGCTCAACTGCGTGTCAGCATCTGAGGAAGATACTTGAGCTGATGGGTAGGTTGTGTGCATCTCCTGACCTCAATCGTTTTCACACTGTGAGAACTGCTGGGAAGTGGTTTGACACAGAGTGTTTATAATCTCCATCAGAGGGAAGGGAAATTATAACGGGGCCAGCTTAGCAAAGAGCAGGCAGCCTCCAGCCTCCCTGCAACAGTGGCCTTAAGCTCTTCTATGATTTGAGCATTATAATTAGTAAAGAAACAAGTTGTAATTAAATTAGGAGATGGAAAGGCAGGAGTACAGCCACCGTGGAGTGCGATTACAGGAGCTACCGGCTGGCGAAAAGGAGCTGTCAGAGCAGCATGGTCGGCACCACGCTGCACTGTGCTATTGCCCTCAAAACCAGCCGGGGCTCCCTCCTGGCAGTGACGGGTGGCTGCTAGGAGGCCAGGTCCCAGAGCATCTGAGGGCCGTATTCCTCACTGGCACACGGGAGTGGGGCTGGCAGTGTGAGCATGGCACATGCGGCAGGTGCTGAGGTGTGTGAGGACAGGACTCACTGGGAAGGACCCTCTGCCAGGAGGCAGTGGGGCACCCAGGGGCGCAGGCACATGTACCCTGGTACCTAAAATGTGCCCTTGATGTCCCTGTCCATCCAGACCCTCGCTGCCGGCCTCTCGCTTTCCTGCACACCAGGGCCTGTTGCAGCCCCTTGGCCAGCCCGGGTACCCAGGCAGGGCACTGCCACCCCATGGCACAGGGAGCTCTGGCACAGACCAGCACCCAGCTCTGCCTGCACCAGGGCAGCAGTGGCTGCCCTGGCATGGCTTTATCCCATGTGCCACAGGTGCTTCTCACAGGACCAGGCTCAGCTTCCCCTTGCCCTCGGCTCCTTCCCCTGCCAGGGCATGCCGAGCTGTCACCAGTTCGCACGGGGGTTTTCTGGAGGTGTCTCTCGAGCCCCAGCACAGCTGGACCCTTTGCAGGAGGAGAGCTGCAGAGGGGCAGGTCTGGGGGGAACCATGAGAAGGGGTGGGCAGCAGTGCTGAGGGGGCTGCAGGCTCCGGCTCAGTGACTCAGCCGAGAAGCTCTGGCCCCGCAGATTTATTTGCTGGCTTTTAGCCAGCCTAGGAATGAAAATACTCTAGAGGGTGAAAGGCTCATAGTCAAGAGCTCTTCACCTCTTCCCTGAAAGGACCTCTCATCCTCACTCATTCAGGGGTTTATTACCACTCCACTGCCTGAGAACGGCTGCTGGCAGCAATGGAGCTGGGAACAGACACGCTGGAGTGCTTAGACCCCTCAGTTCTGGATTCAAAGCCGAGGCTGTTCGGGTCTCTTCTTCCTCTGTCCAGCCCGGCTGATGGGCGTTTGAACTCGGAGGAGCTTTAGCTGAAGGCTGGTGTCCCCGGGAGCCGGCTGTGCAGCTCTCCGGCAGCGAGCGCGGTTCCCAGCCTTAGTGCCACGAGCAGAGAGGAACCATCAGCATCCATGGACTCAGGGCATCCCTGCCGCATTGCCATGCTACGGTGCCTGGTGCCGGCGGTGGGGACACCACTCGTGTTGCCGCTGATGGGAGAGCAGGAGAGCCATGGGAAGACTGCGTGGGGAGCGCAGCGCGGGAGCGGGGCTGGTGCGGCGTAACGGCTCTGCCCACCGGCGCGGGAGCTGCGCCCGCCACCCAGGCAGCGGCTCCGTACTGACAAACAGCTCTGCCATCCCAGCGCAGCCAGCCTGCGCTGCACCGAAACAGGCAGCTAGAAAGTAAACAGTGTCTGAAACCTATTCTCATTAGGCTAATTTACGAATAAATTACCATATTCAATGGCCTTATTTTTACTGCTCGTTAACAGGCCCATGATAGGATGATAATTATGGGATTTTAAGTGGCTAATGGCAGCTGGGGCGTCAAAAGCAGTTTTTACGAATCTGTTTATGGCAGGGAAGGTGACAGGAGGGTGGGACACTGAGATGTTGGAATCGCATGTCGGGGAAAAAAAAGCTTTAATTGTTGAGTATTTATTAGAGAGGAGGGAAGACTGTAATTTAAAAATGAAACTCTGAAAAACAAAAAGGAAATTAATTAGTCTCCCAGCGCTATGGTGGCTAGTGCTTAAGGAGGACCTTGCTGGTCCTTGGAGGATCCTGAGGGCCAGCGCATGGTGCAGCCATTCCCATCCTCCCCATGCTGAGGGGCTGGAGTGTGACCGGCCCAGTGATGCTGCGAGGATGCAGGGGTTTTCGGGGCACCCGGGTGCGAAGGGGTGATGTGTGCTGCCCTGTGCACCCTGCACTGCCACCGCAGCACCAACTCCCCACTGGCTGGTGGGTGCATCCCAGAAGCGCCATGCTGAGGCTGGGGGTCACATCTCCCTCCAGCCACCTCCCACCATCCCTGTCCCCCACAGCCGGTGCCTCCTCCCTGCTTTTAGCCGGGCTGCTCATCATCTCCCATCTCCACCGATTCATCTTGATCTCTCGGTTTAGTATGCAGCGCTCGGAAAACAAACACGTACCAGACTGACAGTGGGAATAAATATCGTGGAGATGTTGATTAGCATTTGATCCCAGCTGGGCCTCTGGAAGCTGCAGCACTGGAATGCCTTGGCAGTTTTTTAATGCTGAATAATTTGATTAGATCAGTGGCTGAGCCTGCTGCTCGTGGCGAGATAAACCCCCCCAACGCCTTGCCTCCCCCCGCGCCGCGCCCGCGCCGCTCCCTTCCTGGCTTGCTTGCTTTCCTTTATGGGGCCTTAAATACGTCGTTTAATCAACTCTACAATTTCAATTTAGCACAGTTGTTGACTCGCATGGATGATAAGGTTCTGAGGACCCCACAGATTGTGGCTGGTTTAACGGTGCCATTTTCCACGGCCTCCTGGCTTTTGCTGCCGAGCTGCAGCCAAGCCCAGCCCCGGTCCAGACTGCGAGCGGCTGCCGAGGGTCTGGCTGCTTCGCCGGAGCTGTCAATCAGCCCAGCAGATATTCCCGGCCTCTCCGCTGTGGAATTGCCAACAGGGACACGTCCCCTCCGCACTGTGGCATGAGAGCAGCCGACGGTCCCTTCTCAGGAACACGGGAACAACGTGGGGGCTTTTCCATCGCTCTTCCGAGAGGTGGAAAGCACGAGGATGCAGGGAGGGAAAAGGGCAATTCCCAAGGACCTCAGCAATCTCCAGCACTGAGCTCTGAAATCTTCTCCCTCCCCAAAAAAGGAAGAGTGGGGCAGACTCCTATGCTCTCCAAACCACTTTCAATCTCATTTAAATAACACCGTTGGCCGTCCTCTCCAGCAGCAGAATAATCGGTTCAGCGAGTGGCCGGCAAGCAGCCCTGACTCCTCCCCTGCGGGCTCTTCCCAAACCGCTCTGCTGATGGCTGCTTCAAAGCCCATCTGAAACACCTTCGGATCGGCACGATGCCCTTCGCAGGCGACCTGGCTTTGCCTCCCTCGCCGAGGCTCTGCAGCCAGGCTTCCCACCCCGCATCCCGAAAAGGGAAACCCATGAGCTACAAGCCCAGTGTTTTCCATCCAGAAAGAATAATCTTATCTGAACAAAGCAGAACTGGGTATTTTCAGGCACTGACCTACCCAGGATAAACAAACAAGCAGAGACTTCTCGTGTTTACGCATGCTGGTTACCATTCAGCGGCGGGTGTGAGGGTGATGCTCTCTGACAGCCACCACTTCAAAGTTTCTCCCTTCCTCGAGCTGCTGGCGATTCGGGGGTGCAGCCAGCCCATCTCCCCGCATCCATCCAGGGCGGCTCTGTGGCCCGGCTGCACAGCCCTGCCTTAGATGGGAGATGCCCAGGAGGTTGTGGCTGTCGGCACACAGCCACCATCACAAAGGTACAAGGCTTTGCCCTTTGCCAGAGGAGACGGCTTTGCACAACCACACATCATCAGAACTTTATCCTTTTAAAAGGATAGTAAGAAATAGTAGAAGGTCAGGAAAACACAGAGTAAATGCGACCCTGTTCTGCAGCATTCAACTGGGTGAAGCCTGGTCTAAACTGGGTGCAGTCCTGTCTAAACTGGGTGCAGTCCGGTCTAAACTGGTGTCCCTGAAGGTTATCAAACCAGGTGTCATGGCCAGTTTCCCAAGAACGCACTGAGAGCCAGCGACACCTGCAGCCAGTGCCGTGGGGTGGTGGCATCGCTCTGGAAAGCACCCCCGGGGCGGCTGGCAGCTCGCATGTGCCCACACTGCCTAGCAAGGGTGTTTATCTCAGAAAGCTGAGCTGAGGACAAGTAGCCCCTGGAGTGGGACAGACAGACAGATGGTGGGTGATGGACGGGGCTGCCTAGTCCTTCCTTGTGGGGACAGCCCAATGCCAGGCGTGTTGTTTCCATGTTCACGTGCAACAGGTACAGTCCAGCCCCTGCTGAAACAAATGGGAGTGTGGCCACAGGCGTCAGGGAGGCCGAGACAAGTCACATCGAATGAGGATGTTTGATTTATGTTGAACATTTAGATACCTCTCCAACTGGTGAAAGAACATGTTAAGAGCATAAAAATAGCTATAGTGGCTCGTCTCCGGGAGAGAGCAGTGGCAAACACCCACTGAAGAGCATAGGAACAGAGCAAGTGAACAATGATACTTAATCAAATACTCTATTAACCTCCAGTAATTTATGGCTCAAGATCTCTCAGAGCCAGAAATAATGTCTGTGGATGGATGTGTGATGGATTTTTCTGCCATTAATTTGTCCGGTAACTTTCTGAACCCATGTAAATTTTCGCTTTCAGGGTGTCTGTGGAAGATATTTCCTGTTTAACTACACGTGTGAGACCAGCCCTCCTCGCTGCTTGGCTCCGACCCGCTGCATCTCTGGTTCTCGTGCAGTGAAACGAGCGCTGACTCCTCGTTCCCCTCCTGGATTTACAGGTTTCTTCTGTTTCGCTGCCCAAAGGTCTGCTTTCCGGGCTGAAAAGCCCAAACCTGGGAGGTCCTGCCCTCGGCCTCACTCATCACTGGTTGTGTGCCATGGGCCAGGACAGGATCGTGCAGGATTCAGGGTATTTGCTGATGCCTACAGCAGCACGATGCTCGCTCTTTGGTCCTCGGTTTTCCCCTTACAGTTCCCAGTATAGGAACAGTTTCAGGCTGCTGCTGGACATCGAGCTAAGCATTTCTCCATGGTATTTATTGCAGCCCTCAGTTTTGACTCCTGGGCCCTGCCATCAGCCCAGGGCCCTGGATGCACATGAAGATGGATTTTCCAGCTCTTGCCCCTATTCCTGTCCAGTCACTGTCTCCCCTCCAGCACTGGCCCCAGCACAGACCCCTTGAACCTCCCCTCTGCCAACCAGCAGCTTGTTGGATCCCTGGACACCATCCCTTGGCCATGCCCCTGGAGCCATGGGTGCTTCCAAAGGACTTTCCCTCTCCAGTTACACACACCTTCTGCAAAAGGTGCTTAGTGTGGAATTAAGAGCAGGATTTGTTTCTTCAAACTTTTGCAATTTTAACATCTGCTTGTTTTGGTAAATCTGACAGGGACTCTCTTTTGTCTCTGGTATTTTTTTTATATTTTTTTTTACAGAAATTCTATGAAAAGTGTTTTTAAAAGTGCTAACTGACAAGCCTACACAGGCTGCCTCCACTCAGGGAGCACTCTGCACAGTTGTTAACTTGTTAGACAGGAGCTAGATTACAATCATAAATAAATGATTTGCTGTCTCCTTACATTCAGACATGTAGCTTTTAAAGTGTAGCTGTCATCCCTGAATCAGATTTAGTCAAATGCTGTGTAACTGCAAAATTATCCTATCCTTACCTTTTTTTATTCTCCATATAATGGACAGTTAAATTGGATTTTCAAATTTGAAGTGCATATGTTTTTCAAATCCCCACAGGGTTGCCATTTTTTCATTTCTAAAGCAACTCACTAATGTTTATCATTACCACACAGAAATATTACAATTCTTAAGGGGCACCTTATAAAATCAGCACAGGAGAAATATGCTTTATCGTCTCAAAATGAAACCAATTTCTCAGCTGATTTGCAATTTATTTACATGTTAGCATTTGATTTTCTGCTGATTTATAGCCCCACATGCCTGTGTCTTAGCTGCTTTCTAAATAAACACAATCAAGTCGGGGAAGCTAATGCCGAATTAGGGAGCTTTGTTCTGGCTTTACCCCACTAATAAGTTAAATCTCCGTCCGATCGTGCCTGGGCTCCCCGGGCACACGGAGGAGCCGTGCATGCTGGTTTGTGAGGCTCCAGTGCTGGGGTGCTGTAAATAACCCAGAGGTGTGGAGAATCTGAAGGGGAAACAGAGATCTTGGAAGAAGCCTGAGTGAAAATTGTGGTATCCCAATTAATTAATTTATTTATTTCTTTATAGCCACAGACTTCCTGATCTGGCATCACCTCACGGACACTTGGTGCTGCTGGAAACGCGCCGTACGCACGTGATGCCGCTCTGGGCACCTTCTCACTGCAGCTGGACCGGCTGATGGGAGCTCTGGAATGAGCATTTCCATGGCAGGTAAATTACAAACTGGCAGGTAAAATAATACTCTCGGCCTTAACTAACGTGGCACAAAACCAACCCTGGCCCGCACACCTTCGAGGTTGGGTTCATTAAGGAGCGATAGGGAAGCGAGCCGGCGCAGTGCCTTCTGGAGGCCCACGCGAGGCAAGGGGCAATTCGGAGGGAGGGGGCCCGGGGATCCACCTATGCATCAGCCTTGGGGAAGCACACCTCTGTCATGGGGCGTGTGTGAATTCCATGGATAATGAATGCAAGGCTCGCTGTTTAATTCAGCGTCCGACAGGTGCGGTGTGGCTGCAGACAGGAGCATCACTCTGCAGTGAGGGGCAGAGGGCACCGAGCATCCTCAGCACTCCCACAGATGGCACATCAGCAGCTGAGCAGCATGGACCAGTCCTGGCACCACATGCCACAGCCCCCTCACCTCCTTGGCAGGGTCCGAGGAGCAGCCAGCACTGGGATGAACTGCTGTGGTCACCGGCACTAAGACGTCCCCAGGACCGTGCTGCTGCGAGCAGACCTGCAAAAGCCAGACACCAGCCTGAGCTGGGCTCTACTGAACCGGGGCCACCTGGGCAGCCCCTCTGGTGCCATCCTCCTGCCCAGACTGTGGGCTCCCCGGGTCCCAGGCGCTGGAGCACAAGTGTAAAGAAGCCAGAGCAGGTCAGGGCTCGGTTCCCCTGGAGAAGTCACGGTGGCTTTAGCACGGTTACGGGCTGGTGGCTTTGGTGCTGTGTCAGAAGGGCTGGTGCCCAGCCGGTGCCCAGCCGCTCTCTGGGAACATGCTCCACGTGTGCCGCATCCAAGGTCTGCGCTGGCACTGTTGAACCCTGTATCTTGGTAATTAAAATCCACGGTGGCAGGGAGGGAGCTAATGAATGATGAGCCGGGTTTGTGACCTTGTTCCCCTCCCTTGCCCGGGACCCTCTCCTCAGACAGCTACCCCAGCCATGGCAGCAGCCACGCCGTTCCGTGCCTGCACACCTTACTGCCTGCTTAATGGGGGGGTGTTGTTTTTCCTGTTGACATTGATCATAATTGTTAGCCCATCGATTGACAACCAGACTCCTTGACAGAGTAACAAGGAATGCTCCATGCCAAATTATTCACTCTGCGCCGGCTAAACCGCGCATCCTCCTGCAATCAAACCGCCACCGCTTCCAGCGGGTGGAAAACAAAGGTCCTGTAATTCCAAGCAGGGATGCAGAGAGCCGGGCGGCGGTGGCAGAACATCAGGCTGCCGGTGCTCCCCACCGCCTGTCAGCAACGGGTATGTGACAGCAATAATGATGCCGTCAGCAGAGCCGGCCCTGCCGTCTGTGCAGCTACAGCAGCGGGGGAAGAGCGAACCGCCTGTAAGGGAAGGGGCTGAACAACCAAGAATCTCTTCCACCCGTAGAACTGGGATTTTGGAGCTCAGGATCTGTCCTGCAACCATGAATTAAAAATAACACGTCTGCTCTGGGGCTGGTTTAAAGCCACACGGCTCCTGTGAGGCCAGGGGGATGCCGTTCGCCTCCTGCTGATTTGCAGTGGGTCGGGGCTCTGTTTACACCAAGCTCCGTGCCGGCAGCGAGCGGCTTTCCCAACCCTGGTTGGCAGCTTGGACGGCATCACCTGGGGCTGAACACACACCAGCGAAGCAGCAGAGAAAGTACCCTCCTCCCCACCCCCCCGGAAAGTTTGCTTTGCTGAAAATCACAGCTCTTCCCAGTGATTTCTGATGAATATTCATCCGTGCCGGGGCTTCATTCAGCAAGGGAGGCTGGAGGACCTGTGGGTGCTTATGCAAAAAAACAGGCACTTGACACCAAAGATGCTTGTTTAGATGATGTGAAATCTCTCCCGTTTCCTTCCCCCACCACGTACACGTGCTTTGGGGGATGAAATACATCATCCCACGAATCATTCATCAAAGACCTGGAACGCTGCGCTGCGCGTGTGACAGGAGAGGAAAATGGCCACCCCGTTGATGGCTTAAGGAGCAGAACCCGTCCTGAGGATTTGTGCTGGAATAGGGGCTAAAAAGGGGATGGTCTGTAACATCCTGGGTCAGTTGGTCTCATCTGTGCAAATCTATGGCAGGATCTCCAGGGGAGCGCTGGCGTGCCGGGGGCTGGGCACGGCACAGAGCAGTCAGGAGATAGAAAGGACTTGGAAAAGCCGGACACGACAACGCTTTGCTGCACATGCATTGTTATAGCATGAGCCTGCTAGGCCACTGGGTGCTAGGCAGAAGCAGGGAACAAACGTGTAAAATGTATTTTGGGAAGGAGAGGGGATGTCAGAGGAGCCGTGCTCCCGGTGCAGGCAGGGGCTGCTCCAGATCTGCCCCTGGATCTGGGCAGTGGGGCAGGTGCCACCTGCAGACACCTCTGATAACACCCTTCTGGCCTTTCCAGCCTTTCCTTGGCTTCTCTCCCTTTGTCCTGACCTAACGCTGTGGTGAGAGGTGGCTCCCTGTCCCTCCAGGCAGCTCCCATGCCAGGAGCTGTCCCTCTGCCCCACTGCTCTGCCACTGCCTGTGGTGCCTCTCCAATTCCCTCCTAAGAAACCGGGGCAGAGAACACTTTGATGCAAGTGCTACAGAGCTCGGGAATGGTCTGTCGATGATCTCCGAGGTGGTTCTCTGCGAGAGCAGGTTGAATCTCCTGCCACACGTGGACCCTCCTCAGGTCTGACAGCCCACTCACCTCCCCACTGCGATCGGCTCTGCAGCATTGCCGGGAAGCGGCAGCCAGCTTGGAGGGATCCATGTCAGAATATTTTAGGGAAGTCACTGCCCACATGGCTGTGAATATACAGCCTCTGTGCGTGGCACAGATCCCTCCCCGATGGGGATTAGCTGGAGCTCTCAGGGATGCTGCCACCCTTGTGCCTGTGTGGGGGCAGATGGACCCGCTCAGGTCTGTGGGGAAGGGCCATGCGGTGGCGTCTTTGTTATTGTCCTAACAAGAGCCCAACCGTGGAGCCTGCGAGCGCCGGGGCATCGGAGGACTCTGGCACTGAGTGCGGCCAGCACGGCGTGCCAGCACTGATCACTGATCCAGGCTGTGAATCCTGGTGTGGGCAGGACCTCATGGGCTGCACAGAGCGTGGGCATCTTTCCCTGGCATCACTCGTAGCTGGGTACCTGCACCCCACAGGCACCAGTGCCCGGCTTTGCACTCTGCTGCTTCCAGAGAAGCTCCGAAGGCTGTTTAATAGATCACAGCTCTATTCTCATCAGCCCACAGACTGCTTAATTAGTGAAGAACTTACTCCAGGTAAACTTTGCACCTCTGGGTTAGGGTGCCCCAGCCCCTCCAGCCTCTCCGTGCAGCCACTGGGGACGTGCTGGGGTGATGGTGTGGGACAGGCACACCCGGATCCCGCCTCACGCTCGGGTTTGGAGCTGCAGAGCCATTCAGCTGAGCAGCCTCGGCGAAGCCGGTTCCTCTGAAGCGCATTCGCTTCACTTGTGTTTTGTAGAAAGGGAGGGGAAAAAAAACCCACCCTAAATATTTTCCCTGGGATGAGCCCCCGCGTTAGAGCCACGTCCCTCCGTGCTGTGGCACCAGGCTGGTATTCCAGGCAGGGGCTCATTGTGTAACCCAGAGCCTGCGGGATTAAGAAAAAAAAATAAAAAAAATATAGTCTCCATGGAAATGGAGGCCATATCTTCTGAAAACTGTATCAGAGCTCTCTATCCTCTCCCCTTTATCATTGTATTTTAACCTACCAGCTGCATATTTAAGAGCAGAGCTTGCGAGATGATCTTACCCTTTTTTATTATTTTCCCTCATGTGTTAAGGGAGGGAATACTGACAGGGACAAGTGACAGCTCGCTAATTATTCCCTTACTGCCACTGCTGTTCTTGTTTTGGACGTGTTGCTCATTTTCCTCTGCTCTTCGCACTGAATAATGCATGGGTCCCTATCAGTATTCATGCAGTACCTCCGGGAACTGCCAGCCTAACTAGCTGATAACTGATTCAGTTTGTAACCGGTGCCTTTGGGAGTTGCAAGGAAAAGTAGCCAAGAACAAATTTAACACTTCTTTCTCATTGCCTTAGAACATCAAGGAGAGGTACAGGAGGGCTGCGCTGGAGATACATTTGTTGCCTGGAGCTGTTGGAGGTGCATCACCAAAGTGAGCGGTTTAACCCCGCGCCGCGCTGTGCGCGGGGTCAGCGGGCGATCCAGATGGGAGCCCCCGGGAGGGAGAGGGCGAGGAACCCGCTATTGCGCAGCAGTTGTTTTCAGCAGATGCCCTCCCTGGGTTCTGCAGAGAGGTGCCAAGAAAAGCCACCCCGGAGCCATCTGCACCGTGGAGTCAGGAATAGCACACGCCTGGTGCCCGCGCCGGGGCGCGCGCCGCGTCAGCGGGTGCTATCGGGGGGTATGGGCGCCTCAGAGCACCCACCCCATGGGCACAGGATGGGCACAGGATGGGCACGGCCTCTCCCGCAGCCCAGGAAGCACAAACTGCCAGGCACGGGGCTGTGCAGTGGAGCTGGGTCCCTTGCCATGAGGTCTGAGCCGGGTCCCTTGCCATGAGGTCTGCCTGGCTCTGAAGCGAGCTTTGGGAGCGCCCTTGCACCCAGGAGAAGACGCAGCGAATGGGGATGGGTAAAAGCTCTTTCTGCCCCTCCTTCCTCTGCCAGAAATGATGTCGAGTGGGAAGAAAGGGAGAGTGAAGCCTGGTGTGTGCCACACGTGCAGAGGTGACTAGCTGTCCTGTGCTCCATGTGAAACACACCTTCACGTGGTATGCAGGGGGTGGGAGCTACTGAGAGCAGCTCCACAGGGAAGAGGCTGTTCCCTCCTCAGGAAGGGGGAACATTGGCACTGAGAGGTTGGCCAAATATTCTCTTACTTGAGCTTTTCCTCTGACATGTGTGGGACGCTGTGACCTCAGCTGCCCTGAATGGCATGAGCTCAGCCACCGCACTCACTGTCTCGTTCCTCTCTGAGTGTGTTCACATCTATTTAAACTAGTGTGATGGAGGAAGATACATGTTGGGTCTGGGGCTGCGTCGAAGTTGTCAGATGCTTCTCTTGAAGGAACAGAAAGTGGATGGGGACACAACCCCCTGAGTGTCCATCAGGCCTCGTGCAGCAGGCAGAGGTTGAGGCAGGGACGATTAAAAGGTCTTTCTGGGAGCTCACACTCGGAATTATTTCAGTAGCTCAAGGCAAACTGTGCTGAGAATTTCAGAAGTTCCTGTTCTGAGTGCAGACAACCCAGCCGACAGTGAGCAAAGGCTCTTCACAGGGGACAACACTCTTGACATGCAGCCAGACTTGTGAGCAACTTCATGGAGACTGGCTGGAAAAGTCACATCTGGGCTGAGCACACCGAACAGGGATGTGCCACAGGATCCACATCCAATGGGAGCCCCTCAGACACGGGATGTCACGGGGAGAGTGGGCTGGAGGGACATGGTGACCCAGCCTGGGAAGCTCTTGAGCTGAGCAAAGCTTCTTGTGTTCAATTGTTTCGTCTCCACTGCTCTTGTTCCAGGCTTTTCCCCACTCCCACATGAGCAGGCACCGCTCTTGCTCCCAGCATCACGAGGGAGATGAGCTGGCCACATCAGGAGCTCTGGGGTGACCACCCCACAGCCCCTCCAGGGACACGAAGGAGGCATTCCCTGGCAGACAGCAACGGGGGAAGCAACCTCTGCCTCCCGCCGGGCTCGGCACAAGTCGGCAGCCGAGCCGACTAAAACCCCGGGCTAATTGGGCAAAATTAGTGACATCTTTGAAAAGGTGGGAAGAGGGGTGAATGGCACTGTCTGTAACTGAGGCAAAAAATAGGAAGTCGGTGAGAAAATGAACTCCAGGATTGGAACTCCCTGGGTGATGACTGCGCCCTGCCCCAGTGCCAGGGAGTTTGGCTCCAGCCGTGCCGCGCACATTGCGAACTTGGCAGCGCCTGTGTCAGCAAGCATCCCCCCCCAACCATAGCAAGGCTTGGAAAGGCATTCACCAGCCTCTGCGGTGCCTCTGGGGAGCCCTTGGAAGGCAAGGAAAAAAGCCTCAAGACACTGCATGTCAGTCTATCTCTCACTATAATTATCTTTATTGATTGGGGAATCATTTACATTTCCATATCTCCGGGTTTCCTGTTAGTGCCACTGTTTAGATGTGTTCGTGGATCAGATTTCAAGAGATTTCATCCCAGGGAAAAAAATAAAAGCCTCGTTATGTGTGAAGGATATGCAAATCTCAGCAGAGAGGTGATGGGCCTTCACAGCAAGAAGGAGCCCTGGGAATCACAGCACCGGTGCAGGGAGAGGAGGAAGCAGCCCTGTCACAGCGCCACCTCTCACAGTGCCCAGCACACCACGGGTTCCTCCAGCATTTACCCCAAGCAAAGAACAGACGCTCACAGGGACATGAAGGCACCAAACCAGGAACTCCTCTGCTGCAGGTCTGCACTGTGTCCCACCAGCACAGCCCCTCTTGCAGACAGGTAGCCAGGAAGGTGCTTGCAAACAGCTGAGGACAGAGTACAGTCTCCCCTAAATACCCCCTTCCTTCTGCTGGCAGAAATGCCATTTGTTTTCTTCCCCATCACCCCGTTCTGCAGCTCCACGTGTCCTCTGCTGCTTCTCAGCACAGGTAACTCTGAGATGCTCCTTGCCCCCCTGCCCTGCTGGATGCCTTCAGCCTCGGGTCTAGGGAAAGCAGCACTCACCAGTTCACTGGGGGGCACCGGGATAAAAGACAACAGGGCAAACCCACCCTTCTCACCCAGTGATGCTGCCTGGGGCAGAGTTCAGAGGGAACAATCGCAGCACTCGCCTGGCAGCTGTCATCCCCATGGGAATCCCAGCCACAGATGTGCTGCATCTCACTGGTGTCTGGGGAGAGGGATAGAGCAGGAGAGGGGCTCCTGCATCCCCCCACTGCACCCTCTGTGTGACACAGGCCCTCGGTCACCACACACCAGGGACCACACGTGCACCACGGATGAGAGCACCACCTGGGAGCATCCCAGTTCACGGGGCTGGGACCAGTCTGTGCCCTGAGCTGGTGGTCAGGGCTGTGGGCAGCTCTGGAAACAGCCTCTTGCCCCCTGCGAGCAGCGTGACACGCAGCCTGCTCAGCCTCACCCAGTCCAGACACCGAATCTGTGCTCCAAAAGGGATGTTTTTCACATTAAGGAGCTGCACAAACATTTTATTTCCCATTTGTGGCCCTTTTGCAAACAGCAGAGAATCCACTCCTTCCTCCCAAAGATTTGTGTCCGGGGGAGCTCCCAGGCTGACATAAAGCTGCCCATACTTTCAAGAGGCCTCTCTGGTAAGCTCTTATTTCTTGGATTCCTTCCCAAAACCAGGCAGTATCACTTATGGGAAGCAGCGAACAGGAGCCGTGTGAAGCACTGAGAAACCCTTCCCGTTTCAGCAGAGGCACAAGTGTCATGTCTCTACAGAAATATCAATTATATTTCCTGTACAGCTAATGAGATAGCAGTTGGCAAACATTTGCAGGTAAACAGTCAAACGCAGGCTAGCACATACTTGGGGCTTTGGAATTAAATTTTCCCATTATTAAAGCATCCCTGAGCGCTGCACCCACTGCCGTGCCCAGCCAGCCAGCCCATAATAACCAATGGAGTGAAGCAAAACGCGTCAGGGAGCCGCTTCCTCTAACAGCTCCTGGCTAGACCTCAGACGGAGAAACTGAGGCACAGACCAGCCAACTTGTCTACCCTGAGCATCCCCCATAACAAAGCAGTTGTCCCCCCCAGCGTGTGGCTGCTGCCTCGTCAGAGCTTCCCCTGCTCCTTCCTTGCTTTCTGGTGAATAAGAGAGCACATCTGATTCAGCATTATTATTAATCCCATATGCAGCCTGCGAAGGGAGGAAGAGGCAGTAATTAAGTGCAGTCAGAAGTTAAAAGGAGCGAGCTGTGTTTCTTGCTTGCCTAATATCTGGCAAACGCCCCGTGTTTACTCAGGCATCTGCCTCTGGTTCAGCTGCACCAGGAGGTTTGTCTAACCCACCGCGTGCCCCCCACCCCTAGCCAGGGATGCTGCCAGCTCTGCAGGGTGCCCCCTGCATCCCAGGCTCTGTCCTCAACACAGCACCTGCCAGAACCCACCCCCACCCACCCAGGGACACTCCTGTGCTCTTGAGGGGGGGGCTGGGATTCCCCAGCTAACAGCACAACTGGCAGATTTTGGATTCTGAGCTGGAAAAAGGCAAAAGGTGGTGGGACAACTATGAACTTGCAAGAGGCTGCTGGGAGAGGGGCAGGATGGGGGATGCTGGAGGCATACAGCAGAAGAGGTCTGCAGATGGTACCAGGCACCAGAGAGCAGCTCAGAAAGGAGTTTCCGTGCTGTGTGGGGGAAGAAATGAGGCAAATAGCACAGAGGGTCTGCAGGAGTCCAACAGAGCAAAGGAATTACTGAAAAATACAGGCTGAAGGGCAGCAGTTACCTTCAGGGATATACCAGCAATGGTGAGGCACAGTCTCAGTACCGCCAGGAAGCCCCCAACAGCAGCAGCAACACTCCAACCTGGCCCCCACCTTGCAGGTGGCTTTTAAAGGGTGGGGGGGCTTGTTCTGCCCCTCCCAGGTGCAGACCCAGGGCAGGTGAAGCCCGTACAGGGTTATGGGCACCAGCCCTATAGAAAGGGGAACTGGGAAGAGGTGGGGTGGGAAGTGGGTTTTGTGACGTGAAGACAAGTGTGGGGTTCAGTGGAGGCTTTTCCTGAAGCAGAAGGCAGTTGTGCTCTCTGTGCTGCTGTGCCTTGGTGGGGGACAGTGTGTGGCTTTGCCCAAGGAGTAAAGCATCTCCCTGTTGCTCTTGGGGGGATCATATTTTGAAAGCTGCTTCCAGACTGAGTAAGGTTATTCCTGGGGGAAAGCATGAGCAAGTCACAGCACACCAGTCAGGTGTGAGTGGTACGGAGAAGCTTCTGCCTGCTCCTAGAGCAGGGACCTCTCGAGCGCTTCCCAGAGCACGCTTAACCTCTGAAATCAGGATGAGTTACGAGCTCCCTCTGAGCTGCTTCTCTCCCTCGGGCACTGGAGGGTTTTACAGTTTGCCCTTGCCAGGGTCAAGATCTGCTTCAAGGTACCTGACCAGCTGGCTGTGGAGCGTGTGGGGCGGCCAGGCCTCTGCTGCAGAGCTGCGGGGCTCTGTGGGGTGGTGCAGGAGCTGGGCTGGCTCTGCGGGTCACCTGGAGAACAGGCACCTTGTACTCTGGGAGTGTCGCTGTCAAACGAGCATCCTCCAAAGCCCAGTACGTTTAGCTCTGTGTCCCATGGAGCCCTGGGGAGCGTGCTGTGCTCTGCCATGCCCCGGGCTCGCTGTCCCTCTGGCTGGTCTCTAGCAGCTCAGTGTTCCCACCAGCCCTCTTTCCCTGGTTTTCCTTGCTAGTCCCTCCATCCGAGGATCATTTTTCAGACAGCCCCAGCGTTCTGCCCTGCAGTCAGACTATTTAGTCTGGTTTTGGTGACCCTGTCTGACTGTTGGAGAATAAGCTCTCAGGTTTCTCTTTTCTCTGCAATCACTGGGCTGCTTTTTTTTTAAGCACATACATACCTTTGAGCCTGAGCCTTTCACAAGGCCTTAAGGTGGTCCCATTCTCCTTCCTCCCTGCTCAGGATAGCCCTGGGATTTGCATTCCTTCGCAGAGTGTTGTGGCAGGGCAGGGTGACCTTCCCCTACTAGTCACTGAGAGTGGGCGTTCGGAGCTGGCATTTACCCTGGATCTGAAATCCTGGGGCTGCCCCGTTCTCCTGAGCAGGCAGCACTTACCTCGGACCCCCCAGAGCAAAGACGCCGCCGGAGTTTTCTTTGGAGGAGTGATGATATAATTTTTGGTTTGACTAATGTGGGCTGAAAAAGCCCATTGTGCTTTAAATGTTAATTCCAAAAGCTTTTTAAAATCCCCATAAGCTCTTCCCTTTGTGCTGCTCAGCCATTGTCCATAGCCCCCAGCGAGAGTTCACGGGTGCCTCTGCGCTGGAGCTCTGTGCCGAGTCAGCAGAACAGGCTCCTGCTCAGGATGGATGGCTGCGACGGCTCACCAGTTAATTTTGGTTTAATTACTATACACAAATCGAAGTAGCTAATCGCTCATCATGGGCTTTATATTTTAGATGCTGTTACTCCAGTTCCTAAAATAGGCCGCTTGCTAAATATGCAGAAAGGAACTTTTAAAAAACAAAACCAGAGCTTCATAACGGGTTAATAGTGTGAAATATCTGCCCTCATACATAGCCAGCAGAGAAAGTGCTTCAGAAATAAAATGTAAGGGACTGGTGCTGGATTGTGTAGAATTTCTGGAGCTTCACACTCTAAGCAGGGAAACTGTGGATGGGGACGAGCTGGGGACACGGCGGGGAGGCCTCAGCATCCATCCGGAGATAAGAGTTAAGCAGTGCCTGGTGCACAGCTGGGATGGCTGGATTCATCCCGATTTATTGGGCTGTATTTGTCCCGATTTACTGGGCCGGATTCATCCCAATTTCCTGGGCCGGATTCATCCCGATTTCCTGGGCCGGATTCATCCCGATTTCCTGGGCCTACCGCAAAGCACAATAACCGCTGGATGCGGATCGTTCAGCTGCTGCGTGCTAATGAAGTCTGCATTAATTAGCCACTGTGGATTGATTTTCATGATTTGTCTGTCTGGGCCTCTCAGATGGGTCTGGAGGAACTTGACCTTCACCATGCTCAATGAGAGGAGGGAGGTGCCTGGCTCCCCAGGTTTTGGGGGAAAATCAGCATTCTTGGGGCTTGTCCCGACTCCAGGTGCTCTAGTGGGGCTCCACTCCCCTCCTTGCCCCCCGCTTTCCACCACCATCGTGCGGCTGGGGGTTGTTTTTGTCTCGGTGACTCTTGCTGTGGTGCTGGGGAAGGAGAGTGGTGTCCCAGCTCCATGGACCAGGCCCGGGGGCGAGGGAGAGCAGCCCCCACCACAGCCCCGGGGAAAATCCCAGCAAAACGATTGGAAACACCGTTCAGAGGGGTCTCTGCACCCCCTTCCACCCCACCACCCAGAAGCTTTTCAAGTGGAACAGCCTGCAGCTATTACAATAAACACCTCAGCCGCAACCTGTCTCTCATTTGCATATTAGCAGCCTTAATTTTGATGAAATATGCAAATGTATGCAAAATGAAATTCATCTCATAATGACACAAGGCGATTAAACAATTTTTATGCTTAAATATTCTGTTTAATGAAATCAAACAGACCCATGCGTGTGACAAATTTGCCTCAGCATGGAGAAATTAGTGGATATCAAAAAACCAGCGCAGAATCCCAAACACGGGACGCACTGCGCTGGGCATTGAAATCGCCTCTTCAGCGTGAAAATAATCAGTGTTCCCCATAACCAAATGAACTGGAAATTACATTACGGGGAGCCGCTAAAATAAGTTAGTGGCGAGGTACTTTGTTTCCTACTCTCCAAAGAAACCCTGTTCTCCGGCCATCTTTTATTTATGTTCCAGATGTTAAACTGAGCAAACACGCTCGCGGGTTCTTTCTGGGTGTTTCTCTGCCTTAAATAAAAAGATGAAGATACAGCCTCGTACAGGCAGTGTCCTGGCGCTGCCGGGAGAATCCGGTGCTGGGGTTGCTGGTCAGGGCGCTGCGGGGCCGGCATGGCGCTGGCGATGCTCCTGCTCTGCAGTCCCCGTCCCTGTGCCAGCCACTGCGAGCTGCCGTTCCCTATAATTACGCTCCTGGTTGCTTGTGCTGCATACATAATTGGTTTTATTAGATGCAGGAGTCTAGAGCAAAGACCCCGGACATGCATCCCCCTGCGCTTCGGCACGCTGCTTCCAGCTCACGCCAGGCTCACTGGATGTTTCCTTCGCCTTTCCCTGCAACCTGATGATCCTGCCCAGCCTGGGATCCTCATGAGCATCCTGCTGCGTGTTGGCAGGGGCAGCTGAGCCCCAGCCCAGGGCAGAGCGCTGGTGGGGCTGCTCTGGCTGCAGTGGATGCACCATGGGAGCCCGGATCCCCTGCACAGACCCGCTTTGGTCCTCAGGTCACCAGTGGCAGAGCGCCGGGACAAACCGGAGCATGGACAGACTGTGCCGGAGCCACGGCATCAAGCAGGGAGTCAGTGCGGCTGCTGAGCACGATGGAGTGGTGGTCTGGTGGTCGCTTGGGCTGCTCTGGCCATGGGGAGTTGGCTGCAGGTCCTCCTGCCTTGGTAGGGAGGGTGGGCCTCATGTGGGTCCTCACCGAGCCCCCATCCCCCTGGGTGCCGGCTTGCTGAGCTCCTGCACAGAGAATGGGGAGAGGCTTTCTGTCGGTTAGGCAGCTGTCGTGCAGAGGGCTTGTCTTCATCGCCGTGAGCTGTGCTTGATTTTCCTTTTCTCCTTCTACAGCAACAGCCTCCCCCCAGATCAGGGCTCAGTGCCCAGGGCAGTGCTGGGCAGGGGGCTCGGTGTCCCAGGCGGCTCTGCAGACAGGGCTGGTGCTCCTGGGTCTGTGAACTGTACAAAACCCCACCCCGGGTTCAGGAAGATGGGGCCACCTGCGTGAGGCAGCTTCTCCCAGCACTTCTGTTTTGCTCTCCATCCATCAAGCCCATGGATTTCCACAGCACATGAAAGGTGACAGGGATGTTAGCCACAGGGAAGTAACCTACTTTGGGAGAGGAATACATTTCCAGTTTGGTGGCCGGTTCCCACCTTGCAGAGGTGGGAAACACCATCTCTGTGCTCCAGGGGTGCTGAAGCTCTGCTGGTTGCTGGAGGAGGCTGCGCTCCAGGACAATGTGTTTCCCAGTACTTCATCTGCCTCCTTATTTGGGATTTTGTTCTGCTTTCAGCACACTAAATGAACATTTCTACTGTTTCCCTGGGGTGTCTCGTACATCTTCCTGCCAGGAAAAGAGAACATCAGGAATACTGCATCCATGTGGGGTCCAGCACTTTCTACCTCCAGCGAGTGCTGGCACAGCCTGTGCCCCACCAATCCCCTCCATCCTAGCCCCATGGAGCTAGAAGGCAGCACCATACCATGCTGGTGCTGCAGGGCCTGGCAGCTCCTCTTTGCTCCAGAAGCCCGCCCTGCCTCAGAGGAGTCTCAGGCAATGCACAACACCCAGCTTCACCCGGTCACTGATGGACACCGACACGTCTCCCCAGCCTGAAGCAATGGCAGGGTTGGAAACAATCTTTGCTTTCGTCTGTTGTCGCAGACTTCCCAAGGTTTCTGTCTGGAATCTCTTCTGCCTCTCCCACTAGAACAGCATCCAGATTTTCCTGGTTCCTCCCTCTGGCTCCCTCGTGTCCTGGCTCTGCGCTGCATCCCAGCCGTGTGTCTCTGGGCTGTATTCTGCATCTTCCCGAGTCTCCGAGTCCTTTGCCTTTTGCCTTTGGTGGGGTTTGCAGCTTACTCCAGCTGAGTCCCATCTCTGAACTTTATTGACAGTGTGTTTATTCCCTTTCGAAGTATTAATGGTGCTTATAAACATCTCCAGCCCTAGTGCCTGCTGCACCCACCGCATCCCCTGTGATGCTCGTCCCGCTGCTCTGGTTTGGCTCCCACCGGCCTTTGCAGGGCAGGAGGAGCAGCTCCAGCTCCAGAAGCACCCAGCAGCCCTGAGGGGAGCGGTGCTGGTGCTGTGGGCAGTGCTGCAGTGTTACACACCCAGCCAAGGCTTCATGCCTCTGGAAATGCCATTGCTGGTTCAGCACCATGTTTTTCAACCACCGCTCTCCCCCCGGCCTCCCGCTCCCTTACGCAGCGTGTCCCTGACTCCCCCTCCTCTCCTTCTGTGCTGTCACGGCGTAATTGATGATTTTAGGGAGTACTTGACTCAGGCTGCCTGGTTTTACGCTGTAGGTTCATTCCTGCTGCTGGGAGCCAGTACCTCACTGTCGGAGCATGGGGCCGGAGCGGGGCACCTCCAGCCAGGCTGAGGCAGCTCTGGCTCTGCCTGGTGGCCAGAAAAGCCTGGTATGAAGTTTGCTCCAAAGGACCAAGGGCATCCCGTGGAGCATCCTGTGCCATGCCATGCCATGCCATGCCGTGCCGTGCCATGCCGTGCCATGCCGTGCCGTGCCATGCTTCACCTTGCCGTGCCTTGCCGTGCCACAGTGCCGCGCAGAGCCCTGCTGCCCAGCACAGGGCCCCCCAGCCCAGTGAACAGCTGGGAGTTTCATGGGTATTTTTGGCACTTTCCTTCGCCCAGGAGAGACCCCCAAGCGCCAGGTTCCCTCATGCAGGGACGGGTGTGCTCAGTGCCTCTTCCCCATCCGTGCTGCCCCAGATGAGGCTCCCGTCCCCCGTGCCAAAAATTACACGGCACTCCGAGCTGGGAGCCGCGGCGCTGGAACGCGGACCCCTGCCAGGCCTCATAGCACAGCCGTGATGTAAGAGCAGAAAGTCAGCGAAACCCCCACCGCTGCGCAGGGCGAGTTAACCCTTGCGGCGGGGAAGCTCACAGGGTGCTGGCTCCTGCCCTGGGAGATGTCACCATCCTCTCTCCATGGGCACTGCTCCCCCAGTGACTCCCAGCTGCTCACACCCACCCTCCTGCGCTGGCACCCCAGGCACCTGAGCACATCTCCCCCAGCTGGCATCACCCCCGGGCACTGCTGTCCACGAAATCAGTGGCTGCTCTTCTGCAGGGGCTGCAGCAGCCCCCTGCTCTGTGCCAGGGCGGTGAGTGGGCTCTGTGCTGGCTGTGGCAGAGGGCATCCATGGGCTTCCCTCTGTCCCAGCACTACCTGGCAGGCACTGTGACCAGTGTCCCAGCCTCATGCTCCGCCTGTCCCCTGCACTGGAATAATTCCATGGGCAACAGGTTGTGAGCTGAGAAGTCCTTAAATTATCTATGAAAGTTTATGAACTTTCACAGCATGAAATGAATGTGACATTTCCTCACGGTAATAAATGTTCATCAGGAGTGACTTGATCCAAACAACCTTGTGCTACAAAGCCACCGGGCCATGAAAAGCCTTTGACAAAACAATCCCCTTTAAACGTGGCTTTGCTGGAATTAGGGCTGATTGTGATCAGATGGCTTAGGGTCTAGACCTTGTTACACTCCCATTATTTTGACAATTCGGTGAATATTTGTGATATTTCGCCCTGGATGGGTGTTCTCACGGAGCAGGGTGTGCACAGCCCCTGCCTGCATTGTTCCCTATGGATGGAGCTTGGTCAGGAAGAGCTGCTGTGCTGCATGCTCCCCCCACCGCGCTCGCCAGCCAAGTTTGGGATAACACAAGGGGGGCAGAAAGGTGTTCTTCATCCAGAGACCACCTGCCAAAATGCACCCCATCTTTTGAAGGGTTAGGACTCGCTCTGTGCTGGGCTCAGCTGGTGCTGGGAGCTGGCGCAGCTCCACTGCAGCCCCCACAAACTGCATGTGCAGGAGATTGGGGAGCACTGGGGGGCACTGGGGAGCACCAGAGGGCACTGGGGAGAACCCAGGAGCACTGGGGAGCAATCCTAGCCCTGTCCACATGTGGTTCCTGCACTGAGGAGTGGTTTTTTTCAGGGACCAGACAAGCAACGCCTAAATAAACAGGCGAAGTGGGTGCGATCCTGCGCTCAGCTCATGTTACAGCAATCAGAGGATAAAATTGTTTTTCCCTGTGACCTTGTTACAACCGTTTGCAAAGTCTGTGGAGAAAACCGCGTGTTTAAATCAATCCTCCCCTCAGAAAGCTCCGCTGCTCCTCTCCCTGAAGCCAATTAAAAAGGAGCTTTGGATGGGGAAGGGGACGAGGGAGCGTGCGGCGCCGCGGGGACTCTCCGAGCAGGTTGGTGGGGTTTGGGATGAGCACGGCAGGGAGCTCCCATCTCGGTCGGGCCCGGAGGGTGGGTGGGGCCAAGAGTTAATTGATTTACTTTCGATAACGCGAGCTGGAGTTTAGTGTAGAAACTGGCAGCACGATTGGAGGGCTGCCTGGTATTATCAGGCTAAATAAATACGGGTTAGCAACAAATTTGAAACATCTGCCTGGGCTGGAGCTGTCTCCCTGCAAAGACTTTCCCAGTGAAGCGCCTTGCCGGGGCGAGACGCTGCGGGAGCCCCGGCTGAGGCGCAGCGCAGGAGGCAGCTGCCCAGGCCTGCACCGCCATTGAGCCTGTCTGACAGGCCGTGACAGGGCTCTGACACCCAAGGCAGCCCCTCTGCTGCCAGGAACACTGATGGGTGACATGGTGGGGCTGGGAATGGCGCAGTGCTGGACCCAAATGCCAGTGGGCTCCCCGGTGTTGGTGAGGCTGGAGATGGCCAGAGCCACAGGGTGCTGAAGGAAATGGTGTCTGGAGTAAGACCGGGCAGCTGGCCCCGGAAACAGGTGGAGAGATGTAAAGGTGCTGGCGAGATGTACGTGTGCACCCCGCGGGTACCCCCCGCTGCGTGGGACGGGGTCACTGGGGGGACCCACCCACTGTGAGGACACACGGGGATTTAGGGGCTGGGCTGCCTTGCACCCCATCCTCACAAGTGGCACAGCAGGGCACCCCACACTGCCACGCTGTTGCTGTTGTGCTGGTGTCCTGGGCACACTGGTGCTTCAGGTGTGTCCTTGAGACCCCGAAGCGCTGCACAGTGCCGCCCACCCTCTCGGGAGCACTTGCAGTGACAGCACACAACCTCCCACGGTCCCACATGGGGGTCCTGGCCGTGTGCTGGGACATGCAGAGCTGGGGGGGGCGGGGCTGGAAATTCATCCCGAACGAGCACCCACGTTCATCAGCGCATCCAACACTTGCTGGCCATGGACGAGGCTGGGAGCTGCAGTGGGTGTCAGCGTCAGCACTGAGCGTGGCCTCGGGGCTGCTGATGCAACAAACAGTTGTATTTATTTTGGGATGCATGGGATGCTTGGGACTGAATAAACAATGAGGCCGGTGCCGGCGGAGGCAGCGTGGTGCGTCGGCTGCGAGCGCACGCTCAGGGCTCACTGTACATTCAGCACTGGAGGATGCTGTGGAGACGGGATCCGTGTTAACCTCATGCACCAGGAATCTGAGAAAGCCACCTTGGCCACCCTTATCCTTCCTCCCTCGGTGTCTGAGACAGGCCAGACCCTGTCAGCCGGTCATCTGCCTGGATCCTCCTAAATCAGAGCTCTGCGCTGGCTCCTTCCTGAACACAATCCTATCTCCCCGCTGTTGGACAGCGGCCAAGCGCAATCACTTCTCTGAAAGACTCGCTAAATATGTTCAGCAAAAGAATTTAATTAGCCTCTTTCTCTTCCACGTGAAGCTTTTTAAGAAAAAGAGGGGGGAGAAAGGGAAAAGAAAAGAGCTCCCTGTCTTCCAAGCCCATCTTCTCATCTCATTGTCGCAGCCTACTCGGGGTTTTAGTGTTTCTCCTGCTCGGAAAGCTGGGTCAGGGGAGCAGAGCTGGGTCCTGCCTGTGCACTCCACGTACCCCGGCTGTGCCAGTGGAAGGAGCCATGCATCCCCCTCCTGCCTGGGGATCTGCTCACCAGGGCGTGGAGTTTAAAGGGTCGTTTGGTTGAGATCTTTGTTTTAGCCTGGCCTCTGTTGAACCGTTCCCCCTGCACCAGACACTTGTGGGTGCTGAGGAGTGGAGCGTGTCCCTACTGCCTGGGGCAGGCAGGGGAGCTGGGGGGTGGGCTGGCACCTTGTCCTGGTGAAAGATGCTGGCGGGGACTCTGCTGCTCTGACACCGAGCTCAGGGTTTGTGGCCATGTCTAGACCTGGATAAGCCACGCTGGCTTCCACTGTGCCACCAAAACCCTCCCCAAAAGTCCTTCTTCTGCCTCTGCGAGAGCTGACGAGGACATTTCCATGTGGTATTTCCATGGCAGAGCCTGGCCCAGGACCACTGGGGCAGGACCTGTGTGGTCCATGGGGAGCAGATCTGTGTGGATGGAGCCTGGAGCCCTCGGAGGTGCCGTTGGGCTGGCTGAGGTGCCCGCTGTCAGGCTCACGAGTTGGGAACCAATTTGTTATGAAATTTATGAAATGTTATGTAACTGTGAGGAACCCAAAGACAGGCTCCTCTTAAAATGATCTCCTTGTTAATAATCTCCTTCATCCATCACTGCTGCTCAAGGATCCTCTCGCTTTTATGCAGAATATAAATTATGGGGGGTGGGGGGAGGGACTCGATAGGCGATGGGAATTATAAACAGCTGGTTGACCACAAATTACACCTCCCACGTCATCAGCAAGCGCATGGGAGGGTGGAGAGGGCCCTCCCTGAGCACCCGTGCTGGGCTGGGGACCACAGGGCAAGGCCAGCCTTGGGGCCCCTGGCCCAGGGCTGTGTGAGGAGTGCTGGAAGCCCAGCCCTGGGCTGTGTGCATGGCCAGGGTACACAGCATCTTAGCTCTGAGGATGCACAGTCTGTACATTTATTGTACCTACTCCATGGCCACATCACTCCACATGCCCAGGGCAGCAAGGCTGGGCCCCTGACAGCAGACACCCATCCTCCTTTTGCTGAGCATCCCTCAAGCACCCGCTCCAGATCTGACGTGCAATGCCGAGACCATCAGTGCATGCACCGTATCCATTCCCACCCCGAGGGGCCCAGCTGTTAGAGGGGCAGCACGAAGCATTTTCTGACCCCCCTTTGGTTCCCTGGGTAGTTACCTGGAGTCACTCATCGCTCCTGCAAGCCTTGGCCATTACTTTTCTTTCCCAGCATCCATGCAACGTGGCCAAAGCCCAGGCTGCCGTTGGCTTCCCTGTGCAGCTAAGGGTTAAGGGGAAGGGATCAGACCGCAGAATGCAGAGCGAACGCAGCTTTTCTTGTTCATGCTGCATTGTGATATATTTAAACTTTCATTTAGCATAAATACTGCAGGTCAAACACCAGACAGATTCACCAATTATATTTTCCCCTATTAGATGAAATATGTTTCTAATTTGGCTATAGTTTTGTTTTATTAGACCTGTGGCAGCAAGGGTGACCCCGCTTCAAAATAACCTTTTCAGATCATTTAGTCCCAGCCTTTTGCAAATAGATTTTGATAAAGCAAAAATGTGCCAGTCTATTTTTTAAGCGAGGGTTACGTGAACCCGATTCCTTCCCCCAGCCGACCAGGGGCCCCCCCGGAGCCCTTGGGACAGCGATACGTTACAGCCGCCTCTCTGCAGGGCCGGGGCTCGGCCAGCACCGTCCAGAGCCATGGAGGTGTTTGTTTAGCACAGCAGATCTGGGCCAAGCGAGTTTTGTCCCTTTAAACCGCAGTGAAATCCAGCATTAGTGTGTCCTGGGCTCTCGAGTCTGCTGGCTGGACACTGCGCAGGGTTCCCTGGGCTCCCTGGCCCCAGCCATACATCTCCCTCTATCTCTGGGAAGGCAGGAAGGAGCCGTGTCCCTGGGTATCCTTCAGGATAGGCCTTTGCTTTTTGTTCCTGGTGCAACCTGGATAGATTATTTTATTTTATTTTATTCCATTTCTCTCCTGCCTTATCTCATCCTCTTACTTTACCAAGGGCTTTATTTCCTTCAGGCTCTGAGGCTCAGAAGCCAAACAGCTTCCCGGAGACCCGTGGTGCTATTCAGGCTGGGCGGCAGATACCCATCAGCGCTGATGGCTGCGCTATCGCTGCCTTTATCACTCCTGCTTACAAATCCGTGGAGGAGTTTGACAAGGCAGCTGTGTGTGTCTGAGGAAGTTTTCCTCTGCACCCAGGGCCTTGGCCCCGGCTCTGCCCCTCCGCCGGTGCCTCCCTGACAGCACCATCCACTAAGGCCGGAGCTCCCGGACCGGAGGGGATTTCTCCTTAAATAGAAGTTTCTCAAACCGCCCTCCCTGCCCAGCAGCTTGGCTTCCCCTCAGCTTCTCCTGCTGCTCCCGGGGCGTTCGGTCCTTGCTTACAGGCTGGAAAGCAGTGGTGACCAGCCATGAAGGTGACACTGGGATGTCCTTCTGTCGGCAGCCACTCCACGGCACTGAGGGCCAGAGCTTCCTGTGGCAAACCAGCAGCAATGATGTCATCACCACTGCTTTCATCACCATGAGGCACTGTGGTTCTAGAAAACCAGTGGAGCAGGGAAAGGTGGGTTGCTTCCTTCTGCTGGAAGGGTCCCTAAAGCATCCCCATGTCCGTGCTCCTGGCCCCAGAGCTGGGATGACCTTGCTGGCAGAGCCTGGATCCTCTGGGCTGTGGGTCTGGGGTTCTCCAGGACATGTTCATCCAGAGGCTGCACAGGGCATAACCAAGGAGGTTCTTCAGGAGAAGAAAAATTATTTTCCTAAACAGACATTAATGCTTTTTCCATTAATTGGAAGAAATTCCAAGGCTATGGAAAACCTTTAAGTGATATCACTGTGAAAGCTTTCAAAAAATTCACACTGAAAAGATCCTACGAAATCTAGACTTTTCCCAGTGAAGAGGAACTTTAAAATCTCATCCCATCCCCATCCCCATCCCCATCCCATCCTATCCCACCCCATCCCATCACATCCCCATCCCATCCTCAGGTCCTGAGCTGTGCTGCTCCCACTCCATCCGCAGCCAGCAGCATCATGCCCACCCCATGCCCACCCTGCTGCCCCCCTAGCTGCTGGAGGGGGGGTGTTGGTGGCATCACCTCCCTGGCATCACCAGAGGGCTTGGTCCTGTGGACAGGCGTGTGCCCAGCTTTCCCAGCTGCAGGACACACAGCCTGGCAGACACACACCAATCAGCCGGGCACATAATTGCATGCAGAATGGGAGCCTTCATTTGCTTTCAGCTCCTCCCGGCTTCCTTGGCCCCCCAATATCTCCCTGCTCCCTCAGACATTCTCTGCTCCAACACAAACACAGATTTTTCTGGAAATGTGATTTATTCCCCCTAATTTTGATCTCTCCTTGCATTCTTCAGCTTGAGCAGCAGAACCCGCGAAGAGTTTGGCTGACACGAGTGTTTGTGGAAAGGTTTCCTTTTATCCCCTTTTCCATATTTTTCTCAAAACCAGCTACTTAAATCCAAATAAGATTAAGAGAAAAACCTTTAAAATGGGTTACATTAATTTAGTAACTAGATCCTTTGTACCGATGAAAGCAGCACAATATTCTTATGTAATAAGTCCCCCTTTATAAATGCATTAATTCTTAAACTATATTGTTTTAATAAACAAGGCTCTAGACATGCCCAAGGGCACTGTTATTCTCAGAAGAGTTTTCCAAGAAGGCTGGTGTTGTTGGATTATTATTCCATGACTTCCAAGTTCACCGAGCGGAGCTGTTTTTTTATACTCATATTGCAGTAAAAACAACAACTTCCAAATACTTTGTCAAGTCGATCGGGGATCAAAATGGAAACTATTTGTGTAGGATGAGGAGTGCTGAAAGCCTCTTGCTTCACGCAATTAGATGTGGAATCTGGGGCCTGGCTCACTTTTTTTTTAAGGAGAGTGTTTTCAGAAGGCTGTGCTAGTGAGGGGTGGGGGGACGGGACCCCTGGGTCCCCGCAGCGCTCCAGGGGCGAATCCCAGCCCTGGCTGTGCCTGAGGAGCCACGGCCAAGCCATGGGCTTCAGGGCAGCATCCCAGGGTGTGGGCACAGCTGGGCACCTGTGTCCAGCATAGACGGGACCCTGGGGTCCCACGGTACCCCCAGCCCACCCTGCCTCTGTCTGCTCCCCTCCCCGCTGCAGGGATGGCAGTGATGGGGGGTGGAGGGTTCCTGGAGCCCTGCATAATGGCCAGGCTGTTTCATTCACCACGACAAAGTTTCCGGTGATTTCTCCCAGGGAAGTAGGTGGCTGGATGCTGAGGGCTGTGGTGGTGGTTGCCAGGAGCTGCAGGAGCACCACGAGCCCCTCGTGCCGCACCTCCTCTCATGCTTGAGCCCTGCTCCCCCACAGCTCCCCCACGTTCACCCCCTGAATGGGTGACCCAGACTCCCACACACCTGGACAGCTAGCAGACAGAATAAGACTTAAAAATCCTGTTTGGGGATCCCCTCCTTTACCCCTCCTTGACAGGAATGCTGACACAGTGTGCAGTGGCTCAGAGCTGGGGGCTGAGGGGCCTGAGGGGGCTGCAGGATCTGCCCCTCTCCCACCTGTCACAGGGAGCTTCTGCCAGGAGACCCTGCTGAGGGTGGGCTTTTTGAGGGGCACCCACAAAAGTGATATGAAGAAGATAACACCCATACGCCCCCCAAACCTCATTCTTGGCATCGCAGCCCCCCTCTTGCTGCCTGTCGCACCCCAGAGCACTGGCAGTGTGGAGAGGAGAGCATCAATCCTCCCAGGAAGGAAGCCAGGAGGAGATGGGCTTCACTCCTGGCATTTCCCTTGGTGGGGCTCTGCCCTCACAGGGGAACTGGGGACTCACACTGTGGAGAGCCAGCACAGGCCTGGAAGAGCTGTTGTGCCAGGGCTTGTCTTTAGGGGAGGACACATTCAGGGTGTGCTCACCCTGCTCAGTCACTGGCTCCCTGCTCTCACCTCACCCATCCGCCCAGCACGGGGAGATGCTGGGGCAGCAGGAGTGGGAGCTGCTCCCGTCTTCCCCACGGCCGCTCCTCCGAAACCGGATGCAAATGAAGGGAAAACTCACCCACTCGTGCCTCCGCCGAGCATCTTCTGCCTTATTTCCCTGAATTATTAGCTTGCTTTTATTGGGCTTGGCTTGCAGGAGGATGCCTATTTCATCCATCAAATCAGAATCTTTTTAACACTAATACTGAATTTATAGAAGTGGTTAAACGAAGTGTTGACAATATGGACAATGTGTTTCTGATTAACGCTGCAATTTAAAGTGGAACTGCCAACTGCTGAGAGTTACTAAAACAGAGCTGCGTTTCTCCAGGCCAGGGGCTGCAGCCCAGCGCCGCAGCACCAGCAGCTGCCGGGCACCCTGCGCCTGCGAAGGGCTGGCTGCGGCCAGGGCTGCTCCCCAGCAGCTCTGCTCTCCCCCCACCCCGGTGATCACCTCTGTACTTTGCTCTTCTTCCCCTTTTACCCTCCTGGTTGGTCGCATTTCCCAGTGCAGGGAAACCTTTCCCTGCTGCCCCCCCAGGGAAGGGGCGGTGGGGAAGGAAGGATGCCCTTCAGCTCTCCCAGCAGCTCGTTTCACCAAGGGCAGTGAGCTGGCAGCATCCTGCCCTGCGTGGACCCGGCTCTGTGGTCATGGTGCTGCCGTGGGTCTGCTGGTGCTGAGCAGCATCGTCCAGGCTCGAGCATCCAGCACAGTGTGAGCGTGGGTGGGTTGGGGAGTGGAGATGGGACCGAACAGCCGGTCCCTTTATCTTTGAAGGACAGCAAAGCAGATTAAAATATCTTCTTTTTTTTTTTTTTTTTCCCCCCCCCCCCTTTTTTTTTTCTCCTTAATATGTGACAGAAGAAAGGAGGAGTTGTACAAAGGGAACGGCAACGGGAACAAAAGGGAGAGGGAGCAGGGGAGTGCAAGCAGAGCCGAGCCATCGCTGCAGTGCCTAACAGAGGCAGTGTGATCACAGCCGACACAAGGAGTATCACTTCTACCTGAGATCTCCTTTGAGAGCGCTCACAGGACCGGGAGCTTTGATTCCCTCCTTCCCTCTCCTCGTTAATCGCCTTCAGTCGCAATACTGAACTTCTGAAGTTCAGCAGCTACTGAAACACCGAGTGCTTGGGGCTGGGAGAACCTCGTGGCCTGGGAGGGTTTGCAAAATGTTTTGGCTTCTCCAGGTTCTGAGCTGCAGTCGGAGATGGGGGAGTTTTATTCCTCTAGTTCTACATCTTCTTGTTCAAGGGGAGTGGCGGTTTTGGAAAGAACAATGTGTCATCCCCACCTGGCCTGGGAGAGCCAGGTAACCCCAGGCAGGACTAGAAGGGGATACCGGATCGGCATGGGGTACAGGCAGCAGTGCCCAGTGTGCCCTATCGTAGTGCCAGTCCCACTGCAACCCCCCAACACCCCCAGTGATGTTCAGCTGGGCCTCCCTTGCCGGTATGAACATCCCCACGGAGATGGAGCCATGGTCACCATGGCACTAAACCTCAGGTGCCAGGGACTTGCCAAACCCAGGCTCATCCCAAGGTAACGCCCATGAGGAGGATGATTTCCAGGCTGGAGAGAAAGTAAAACCCCTTTTAAAGCTTCACTCAAAGCCCGAACTAAAGCTAGGCTGACCCTTGCCTCAGATCCCTTTTCCTCACTCCCCCACACCCCACCTCACCCCCCTGCCAAAACCTCTTGCAGCCCTCCTCCCCCACCCATCTCCACCCTGGTCTGGCCTTGTTTAAGAGTCAGCTTCAATAGTACCTTTGTTAAGGGCGAAATCTCATTAAATGTGAGGGAAGAGGAAATGAAAGAGTGCAAAATGCCCAGATTTATTGCCTGTTGTCTCCTGGAAATCGGGGGCTGGGGGCCAGGGGGCGAGTGGTATCACAGCTACCCCGTGAGCCTTCCCACCGCCCGTGCTGCCTTCTGCCCTGGGGGGCTGCTGGCTCCCGGTGTCTTTTATCAGAAGGGAAACCAAAAAATAATCAAGTTTTGGGCCGTTGGGGACAAACCCGTGAGCTGCTGTTACTGTATCCGGGCG
>VZTU01024193.1:216360-229358 GCA_013400835.1 Zapornia atra
CGGCGGCGCCTTTGTCCTCAGCGGCCGGCAGACAAAGGCCGCTCCTGCTGCCCGCGGCGGGAAGGGCGGCCCTGGGCCTGCTCCTGCCCCAAACCGCTCCTGCCATGTGCCTCTGGTCTTCGCTGGAGCGGGGACCCTGCCCCGGGGCGATGCCCGCCCCACGCAGCCGCCCTTTTGGTGCGAGACCCATCGGCCTGTCCCGGTGTGTGCCAGCACCGGGGCTCAGCGCCGGGCACGGGGCCGGAGGGGGCAGCAGATGCAGGGAGCAGATTCGCATTGTCTCTGCAGAGGCGGCTTTAAATCAGACTCGGGCGAGTGGTGGGACTCCGGGTGCCTGCTGATTCTCCCTCCATCCACTCTGTATTCTAACCCTAATTGTCTGCAGCAACCTGTTATTACCGCGCCTTTAACATGATAGACACAAATAGGACGCACTAATCCACTACTCTTTGGTTTAAGAGTCATTACAAAGTGCTTAATTAAGTAAGCCTCACTTAATCACAAAATGTTTGCATGCTAAACGAGTTCTTGTGAAGCACGACACTTGACATATTCTGTACAAAAATAATTACAAGCGGGAGGCCTGGTACATTGAGCCTCCGAACATTTCATTTCAGGCCTGGCCCATTCATCACCAGGCTGGAATTAAAAGGCTTTCAGAGCCGAGCCCTGCAGAACTCCCACATTCCTGCCGGCTGAGTCACTGCGCTGCCGATGCTGCCCATGCTGCCCGTGCTGCACCGCCGGCTCCGCAGCCGGCACCATGGCACGGGTGCTGTTGGCATCAGCCGGTGCTTGGTGGGTGCCGGCTCTGCCGAGGCACCGGGCTGGCACTGGGATCCGAGTGGGACCATGGGCAAAGGTCCTGGGAAAGGGTGGCAGAGCGTCTGTGGCGCTGTGGAAGCAGTGCATTGGTGGGCACTTCAGTAGCATCACTGTCTCTGAGAGCAGCGTTGTGGTCCCTTGGGATGTGGCACGCAGATGGGATGGGGACGGGGACGGGGGGGGGGGAAATTTGGTGCCTCCCTGCCCCAGAGCCTCTCCCTAAAGGCAAAACTGGCAGCATCAGCACCCTGTGCCCTGAGGGACGGCAGCTTTCCCAAACCCGCACCCCTCCGCTGCACAAAAGGCCTGAATGGGATTGTGTCAGGAGCAGTGTGCAGACCTTTGTTGGACGTGCCGGTGCCCATTAAAAGCCCTATCGCTGTCGGGATAATTGGGAGCCTTACCCCAGCCTGCCTTTTGATGGAAACCCCTAATTAGCACGTTCTGTGCCTGCAATGCCCTCGGCGCCCCGTTTGCTTTCTCACAGGCTGCTGCTCAGGTCGGGGCACTTTGGGCTCCAAAAGACACCGGGCAAAGCATGTAGGAGCATCGCCCGGCACCCGTGGCCCATGGGCATGGCCAGCAAGTGGGTGCTCCTCAGCTCCCCCGGGTGCTTCCTGGCCCAGCTGGGGTGGAAAAGCGAGGACAGGAATGTCCGCAGTGTGCCTGGGCTCTGCTGAGTGTGGGGGCTGCATGGGGGCGGGAGGGTGGCAGGTCCCAACATCTCCAGCAGACCCCAGCACCCATCACCGCATCCTGTGGGCTGGCACAGAGCGGCTGCCCGCCGGGCTGGTGCCAATGTGGGGCTGTCAATTGTCTCTCTCAAAAACACGGGGTTGGGAAGGCAAAGGGTTGGTGTTCATTACAGGGCATCATTGCTGCATCGTGTCAGGGCTTCACTGCGTGGAGGGGTCACCCTGTCCAGATGGAGTGACAGCTCGTTCCCAAACAGCCCGGAGGGCATCCGAGGCTCTGGCACTCGACTCTGTCTTCTTGCACTGCCAGTTGCACCTCAGGGCACCAACGAGGCTCCCGTTCCCTCACAGGGAAGGTGCCTGGTCATATCCCCTGGACCCCCCCCAGGAGAGGGTCCCTTTCCTTGGTGTCCCCTTGTTTGATGCCAGTGATGGTGTTGGATCATTTGTTCAAACAGCACATCCTGTACCCACTGCGAGACCCTGAGGGCGATCCTGGGCTCTGCAGGACAGCTCTGCCACTCCACACCCCCCCGATTTGTGAAAGAGGCAGTGATCGGGGGTACAGGGGATGAGTTTTGTTTTTGGGGAAAAGCTGGAAATAGATCCCCAGCGCAGCAGCATCCTGCGTGACATTTTCCTATCAAGTCATTTCAATTTTTAATTCCCAAACAGCTTGTATTTGGGTATTTTCATTATTTATCGCGTTTCGTTTTGTGTTTCACATTGTAGCTGTTCCCTCCTAGATTAATTTTGCATGATAAATTATTTTGCTTGAAGTCGAAATCGAAATAAACTGTGTGGGAACGGGAAGGTCCCGGCGCGGCTGCGGCAGCGGTTCCCAGCGCTCCACCACCGGCAGCTTAAAAATGCTCGTTCCCCCTCTTGTTCCAGGACAGTTGTTGAACCCTGGAATTCGTGCAGCTGATCGGCTGGGCGACTCCGATCTCCAGCTCTCGTGGATGCTTTTCAGCCCTCGGGTGTGAGCACGGGGGAGCAAGGAGGGCGAAGGCACCAGGCGATGCTTGGGGCCATTGTGGCAGCGTGGGGGTCGCCGGAGGAGCTGAGCCCCATCTAACCTGAGCTGAGCCTTGGCCACGGCACCGACGCAGCACCGGGAAGCACATCTGGTAGGAATTATGGAGCAGCATTTCCAAACTTGGTCATCTTTGCTCGTACACGAATGCAGTTGGCCAAGGCACGCCAGGGATGCTGCCTGGCTGCTGCAGCCACACACGGGGATGGGGTGGGTTGGTGGGTGTCTGTGGCAGCGCGGTGGCACGGGATGGGTGCGTTGGGCAGCCCCAGAGAGTCCTGGTGCGGGAAAGCTGACGGTGGGGATGGTGATCTGCAAACGTGATCTTCACTGAGGCCCACACCTGGGCCCAAGCAGAGGAAGGGTCGCTTCTTGCCAAGGCCTCGAGGCGGATCGGATTGCTGTTCCCCAGAGAGATTTTGTGTTTCACCACGGTGTTTGTCAGGGAAAGCCAGGCTGGGGTCTGCCTGACTGCTGGGGAGGCAGTTCTGGGGGGGGCCGTTTCTGGGGGGGCAGCTCAGCCACTCTGAAGTAAACCCAAAATTTCAGGGGAGTTTGGAGCGTGGTCCCAGGCAGCCCTCTCACTGTGCCACCCCACAGTGCCACACACTCATTTTTGGGCTCATCCTCCACACAGAAGTAAAAGCAGATCTGTGCTTTTCCCTGGGTGCTACTGGGAAGTGGGTGGCGATGCGCCCATGGCCCCCATGCTGCCCCCCACACGCAGGGCCTGGCGGGGCAGGGTGGGAGCGTGGCCTGGCCGGAGAGCGCAGCGCAGGTTTGCAGATCGCGTGCGCTTGCACCGTGTTTGTTCCGAGCTCTGGGAACAGCTGTGGAGATCCTGACACTTGCCAGCTACGCCGGATCTTCAGGAGTCTCCTTCCCCCCTCCCTCCCCTCCTGCTGCCTGCTTCCCCCCAGCCCCTTTGGCGGCTTTTTTCCTTTCTTTTTTCGCTGCTTTTTCCAGGCAGCCTCCTCCTTTTTGCATTTCTTTTGTTCCCAGCCGGGCTGTGAAGGGAGAAGGGCTGGCAGCAAGAGAAGGGCTTCAGCTCTCCAACCACTCCCGCCCGCGGCGGTCCAGCATCCTCCAGTCCCTGACCTCTCAGCACTGCCGGAGCATCCTTGGGGTGCGCCGGCAGCACATCCCAGCATGGGGAGGGGGGATGGCCACTGCTGAGGGGCCGCCAGGATCGGTCCCTTCGCCGGCCAGGCGCACGTTAGCCCACGGCGGCTCCGCGCCGGATTAGCTGGGTTAAACCGCTAATGCTGCCGCTGCGTGGAAGGCTGCTTTCAGTAAGTGGCTCCCTGTAGCTTATTTGACTCCAGGCCCAAATCTAATGTCTCAGTGGGCCTGTTACATTAAGCAGGCCCAAGTGGTAGGAGATTTAAAGCATCAAAATGAAGTGCTTTATCACTCCGTACTGTGTTCTTGGCTGCTTTCGTTGGCCGCACTTCACAGGCGCCGCAGCCTGCGAGCCGAGCCCTCTCGGCAGGCCCATTACAAATTCCACTTGTTGACGGTTGCCTTGTTGCAGGATTTAATGGTAGAATAATATTTACACAGTAAACTCCTCTGGAGGTGTTATAAACACCATAAAAAGGATTTTAGAAGCTTAATGAGCGTTAGTGAAGTCGAGACAGGATAATGTGGCAACTGTGCGCTGTAATCTGATTTGGCACCTTCTGCACAGCAGGAGTTAGTGGGTGGAAGAGCTTTTTAGTTGGTGGGGTTTTTTTTTTGTTGTGTTTTGTTTTGTTTTAGTGTGTGATATTGTTTGCTTAGCACGGTGCTGAACGGGGGATGCGGAGCGAGGCTGCTGTGGGACCGTCTGAACCGAGCCTGTGCCTGGGTGTGGGGAGCGCCGGCTCCGGCACTTCGGGTGCCTTTGCCCTGACATCATGGTTGGTTTTTGTCAGATACGAAAGGATCGATAGTTGGGCCAGTTCCTTGTTGGGTGGCACAGCCCCAGCTCAGGCATAACAGTGACATGCGGAATTTGGGGACATTTGGGGTGGGGGGGCTGGGCAGGCAGCAGCTGGCAGGAAGGGCAGCACTCTCAAGGCAGGGGACGGGCGAAGGCTTTGGGGCTGGTGTCTCCTCTGGGCATCACTGTGAACCACCTGGCACTGGGAACGAGCTCCTCTGCCTCCGGGAGGGATCTGGTGCTGGGATCCCTCGGTGAAGCACCCCAGTGCTGGGAGCTCTGTGTGTGGGTGCTGTAAGGTGCTGGTTCGGGGAGGCAGAGACGCTGCAGCTTCTCTGCAGGCACCTCCTGCTCAGCTCGGTGGGCGGTGGGCAGTGAGCATCCCTCCCAGGGCAGGAAGGGGACCGGGACCTCGGAGCTGCCTGGCTGTGCTGGCTTTGCCGGTGGGAAGGCTGGTTGGGACAGGAAAGCCGTCGGTGGGAACCTGCCTGTTGGCACAGTGCTGGCTACCACGGCGCCTCTGCCTGGGTGCTGCTAAGATGGTTTCTCAGAATTCAGCATCTTTTCCATTTTCAGTCTTTTTGCATCTTTTATTTTGCTGTCCCACGAACACAGAAAAGACTTTTCAAAGAGCCTCCTGAATGCCCACACCACTGGGCCCGGCATTTCCCTCCCCTCAGCACCCCCACCCAAGGTGTGGTTGTGTGAAGCGCAGCATCCTGGCCATGATGCAGCTCCCTGCACAGCTGCGCTCCCTGTGCCAGGCTCCAGCTCAGCCCCACTCACAGGGCTCAGCTCTGCAGCACAAGACCCTCACTCCCCCCACCCCAACGCCCCACAAGGCTCAGTGAGCTGCGAGGGCTTGGATTTTGATGCTTGAGGAAGTACCCCCAGCCCTTCCCATTTCTGAGGGAGCTGTGAATCTTGGGGCTGGCCTGCTGGGAGCAGAGAGCTGCCTTTTGTAAATAAGCCAATATTTTCTTTCTTTCAAGGGGAAGCTGACAAAGATCAATACCGGCCTGCAGAAGGCATCGCCCTCTTAAGAATTAGCCCTTCGCAGAATCATTAATCCAGGGAGCTGTTAGAGGGTGACAAGAGCGCAGAGGTTCTGCCAGCTCTGGGAGGGATGGCAGCAACATCCCCTTGTGCACAGAGAAACACACTGAATGGAAGTGCTGAGGGAAGAGCTGCTGTGCCACAGGCTCGTCCTGCCCGGGGAGCCAGCCTGACTTTAATTTGGAGAGGCTGGTGGCACCCTTGATAAGTGTCATTAATGTTACCTGGTATTTTGGTTCTGTTTAGGGCCAGATGGGTCTGTGTGGGGCTGGGTTGGCCATACATCCATCCCCATGTCCCCCCCGGCACGGGCTGCGGTGGAGCGTGCCCCAGAGCACACCGGGGACACTGGGCTGTGCCTGCCCCACTTCCCAGCAATGTAACACGGGACTGCTGGATGAAAATAGAGAGGTGTGACTTTCCTGTTAGGCAGCTGTGCTCGCAGCTCTCCCAAATCCTCCAGCACTTCCTCCTCTTCCCACCACCCCGGCACAGGATGAGTGACAAGGATGAGCTGGAACCCACCGGTGAGTCCGTGGTGCTGAATGGGAGTGGGAGGGACCCCGACAGTGGGATTTATTGCACTCGCCGGTCTCCTGGAGGAAAAGATGGATGCCCCATCCCTTGGAATGTTTAAAGACTTAATCCTGCCCAAAACAGTCAGGGGTACGCTGCAGCAATCGGCGCTCAGAAGCAAGTGGGGAGCACAGGATGGGACCCTGTGGCAAAAGGAAAGACTAAAAGGCAGGAACTGAAGGAGGAACCGTGTGGGCAAGTGGGTGCTTCCCTGTCCCGGCCCGTCCAGCTTCCATCCTGGCTGCAGATCCCGGGGCTGGGAGGTACCAGGGAGGCAGGGAGAGCCCTTGCGAATGTGGAGCCAGTACCCAGGCGCTGCCTGGACCCCCCAGCAGGATGGCTCCAGCCCTGGGACAGCGGCACCTGAACCCAGTTGCTTTCTCAGGGGATCTTTTGATCCATGGTAAGCAAGTCATGCCCTTCCTAGAAACACTCGTCTCCTTCCCTGTGCTTGAGGAACAGAAAATGAGGAGAAACGGGGAATGGAAGCTCTGCATGCAGCTGGCGAGTCGGTGGGGAGCATCTTCACTGCAGCAGGAACAACCCACGCTGTGGGGAGCCCAGCCCCGTGGTTCAGCACCAGCTGAGCTCCCCAGGGGATGGAGGAACCCGTGTCTGCAGAAAAGCCTCACACACTCCCCAGCACTGTGGTGCAGGACCACGTGATGTGCTGCTGGTTCCTTGCCTGAGCTCCAGCCCAAACCTCCCGGCGAGGAGGAGCCGGTGGTGCGAGACTGGGACCTGATCCTCTGGTCTGTGCAACCCTGCTCCTTCCCCTGGGCTCTGCCTGGACCATGAAACCACAGCTGACCCTGTGAGCCAGCTCCAGGAAGCTCGAGCAGCTGGAAGGTGCCTGTGTCACACCCGGGGAGTCCCCATCCCGCCGTGGGTGTGAGGAAACCACACGTGCCCATGGGAAACGGTGCACCCACGGGTGCGAGGTAGCACCTAAGATCTTATTTAACCAAGAAGAAAAATCAGCCACAAGCTGAAACGGCAGCGGCTGGTTAACAGCTAGAGATGGAAAAATAATTCCAAGCAAGGCGTTTGTCACAACATTGAAGGGTCACCCGCTAGGCGCAGGAACCAGAGAGGGAAACACTTCTGAGGGGTAATTACAGTTTCTAAGAAGTTTTTCACTCGCTCTGTAATTGTGGGAGGGTGGTGATTGGCACCGCGGTGCTGCCGCCGCGCTGGGAAAGCGCCACAATGGAGCCGTAATTTACAGGGCTGGAGCCACGAAGCCAGGAAGGGTTGGGGATTATTAATAATCCCCACGGATTCGGCGGCTCGTACGCTGTGCCAAAGCCATTTGCAGCGCGGGTGCGGGGGGAGCTGCGAGCTCTCACGCTGCCCGAGCATCTCCCGCCCCCACCCCGTGGTCCTGGGTGAGCTGGGGTGAACTTTGCTGCAGTTCTGCTCCCCGCTCCTCAGGGCTCCCATGGGTTGGAGCTATTAAGAGTGAGGAAGTTGCCTCATCACCTTTCCTTAATGAACTAAGTGATTAAAAGTGCTCTGCAGGCAAGAGCAGCAGGCTCACAGCGGTCCCCATGCCCACCCCAAAACCGAAGGGCAGGCCCCATCCCGGTACCCGGGATGCTGCTGGGGACCTGTCAGCGTGTCCAAGGCCCCTGCGTGGTGCAGAGCAGATCCATGCCATCCTGCCTGTGGGATCCTGCCACGCTCCTGCCCGCCATGCTGAGCATCACCCAGGCCCCACAGGCCCTTCTGTGGGGCAGGCTGGGGTGCTCCTCACCCCCTTGAGACCCAGCGCCACGATTTGGGGCGAGATTGTTGTTTTTAAGGAGTTCTCAGTCTGTGCGGGTCCATCCCCTGGTTGGGTGAGGGCAGCTCTGGGTGGGAGCAGTGAATCCCTGACATGAAGCTCCGGTGCGCTCCCAGCGCGCCGGTGCTGAGCTGGTGCTCTCCGGCACGGCCGGGAAGCGGCAGCTGCCTGCCTTGGGAGAATGGGGAGAAAAAAAATCACACTTTTTTCATTTGTGCTGATTTGCATATTAATAGTTTGCATATTAAACAACTACTTCAGAGGGTGGGCGGGCTAATGAATGCAGCAGTCTCCTCTATTTTAACTCAATTTGCCTCATCCATATTCCAATGACTTTGGGGATTGGTATTCAGTTTTCATTGAAATTATCCAAGCCAGACCTAATTTGTGCTGCCCTTCCATTAATCCAATTAATTAGCACCATTGATGTGTATTGCCTTTGTAATGCAGCTTTGTTCAGCACTGCTGCCGCTAATGACAGCCTAGTATCAGAGCAAATAATGAGCAAACCAAAGGAGCGTTTGACCCTTGATGTACCCTCACACAATGCAGCAGTTTTTAGTCTGGAGGCCCTAATTTAGGTTCGATAGCCCAAATTATAGACAATAATTCAATATTCTTTGTGGGGAGCTGAGCCAGTGTCACCCTGCCATTTGTTTAGCTTATAATTTTTCCCTGCCTCTTTATTTATGTATTTTTTCCCCCCCTTTTCATTATTTCCCAGCCTGGCCTCCCTGCCCCACCTCCAGCATTGATTTCTGACCCTGCTTCCACCGAGGGGGCTGAAGATCTCTGTGCTCTGAAGGAATTCATTAACCTTTCCCCTGCCCAGAACCGGAGAGAAAATCTTTATGTTTTTAAGTAAGGCAAATAAACAGCGTCAGCGATGAGCCGAGTCCCCTCGCTGGCTGCGCCCCAAGAACTCGGCTGCCAGCTTGGGAACTGCTTCGGGGTGCCATTCTGGGGGGAATTTCGGGTCTAAAATGCACTGAGTTATCTTCTCTGGGTGCTATCCATGCTGGATCCCCACGCTGTGCTGGGTGCCATCGAGTTGCTCTCCCTTCGCCACAACACGGCTCTGGCAGCGAGGCCGATGCCCGAGCGGCCCTGGTGTCCCCACAATGGTTAAAGACCACTGTGCAATTAACTGTGGCATAAATGCAGCATAAAGCCAATCCTGTGACTGCAGAGCCAGGCTGGGATATGTCCCCAAAGTGCTGCTGGAGCTGCAGGGTCTGTCTGGGGAAGGGGGGCGTGGGGGGAGCCCGCAGCATGTGTCCGGGTGCTGAGCAGCAGCCGCGGTGCTGTGCACACCAAGTGTCCCCCCCGTCCCTCTGTCCCTGGCCCACCTGAGGAGGAGCATCTCTGAAAGGAAGCATTCAGCTGTGGGCATCCCCAGGTAGATCACTAAATTCATTAAGTTAATTAATTGCAAGCGGCAGGTTCACAGTGTCCGTGAGTGGCTGATCTGTAAGGAGAAGGAGCTGGGAGGGGACAGCGGGTCAGTTTGCAAAGGGCTGCAGGGATTCTGGTGCTTGGCTGCCTCCTGAGGAAGGGCTTCCCTTCAGGGAGTTCTGGAGGAGGTTACAGAGCTGTATCCCGGGAAGGCTCAGGCTCGTAGGGAGTTTGGCAAAGGTGGCAGTTTGGGTTCAAAATAAATCAGTTTGGGTTAAACTTTGAAAGTCTCACAGTGAGTAACATTCAAAGCTGCCCAAGGAGTAAAGGGGGGACACGGGGGCAACTGCTCTGCGCTGTCCCTTCCTCCTCTGGAATGCCATGTTGGGAACACAGGCGTGGTGTGTGGAGCCCTGTGGAGCTCTGTTTGCTGGAGGTTTTCTGGGGCAGCCCAGGGACGTGTCCCTGCAGACGCGCTGGGATGCTGTGAGGGTCTGTGCCAGCCATCCCGCTCCTGCTCTGCCGGGTTGGGGGCTGCTGGGGCTGTTCGGTCCCACTCCGGGCTGGGTCGGAGCACAAGGCAGCAGAGTGGGTGGGCGCTGGGGCCACGCACGACGCCGGGCTGGGGGTCTCACCGAACGGGGATGCGGAGTGAGGATCTCCTCCCGCAGCTCTCCTGCCATTCCCAACCTTCTCCTCCGCGTTATAAATAAGCTATTTGAACAGAAGCTTATACAGTTAGTTGCCTGAAAGATTTTACTGATTAACCTTAAAATATGCTATAAATCTTATTCTCTCACTTGCCCATGGAGCACTGAGGAGCAAACAGGCTGCTGTGCCGTTCGAAGCTGGTGTGCTGAGTGGGACAGGCTGTGCCGGCGCGGGGCGAGCCGGGGCTGCGGGTGCAGGGCATCACTCTGCTCTGGGGGCTGGCTGCCATCATGGTGCAGAGGAAAGCTGCCTTCATGCTGGTGTGTCCTCCCAATGAGCCACGGAGCTGCTGCCCACCCTGGCTGGGGCATCCAGCCAGGCTCCGGCAGCAGGAGAGGCTGGGGGCTGGGGGTGGGTGACCGCAGCCCCCTTGGCTGGGCTCCTGTCCCAGCTCCAGGAGAATCCCCCCGTTTGAGCTGCGCTGCAATGTGAGGGCTAACACAGACCACCCGGTTTTTAACAAAAATACTAAAAGCATCCTTGCTCCTCTGGGGCTTAAATACTAAAAGCATCCTGGCAGGTCCATGGGCAGCTTCCTGCTGCCAGCCCACAGCCACGGTGTCACCAGGCCGCCTGGTCCCTCACGAGGCTCTGCTGGGGCGAGAGCTGGGTGGCAGCACCCAAAGCCAGACGGCATCTCCCTTTGTCTGAGATGGGCGCCTTCCTCCCAACTCGAGAGCTCCCGTTGTCTGTCTGGCACTGATGCAGCAAGATCCCGTTTAGTGGCATCACTCAGGACTTGTCATATTACGGGATGTCACAACATGTCAGCCGCTGACAGGCTGGATACCTGCTATTAACTTGCAGACTAGGAGCAAATACAAAATACAGGTGGTGAACGCAGGCAGTGCCAGGAGCAGAGTGGGTGTCCCTCCCGGCAAGCCTGGCTTTGTGGGGTGGGGATGGCTCTGCAAGCCTGGCTTTGTGGGGTGGGTATGGCTCTGTAAGCCTGGCTTTGTGGGGTGGGGATGGCTCTGCAAGCCTGGCGTTGTGGGGTGGGTATGCTCTGTGAGCCCGGCTTTGAGGAGTAATCCCAGGCATTGGCACGCTCTTCCTGTCACAGGAACACCTAGAAGCAGGGCAGGTGAGGCAGAGGCAGCCTCCGGAATGGTGCCGGACAACTGGATTTGGGAAAAACTCCTTCCCGACATCCAAGCATCGGTTTAATCCTGACTCAGCATCCAGGCACCTGAGCTGTCCGCATGGCTCAGAGAAGCCAAGGTCCCTCCTGTAGCTGTAGCTGTACCTGGTGCTCCAGGGAGCTGGGAAGCAGCAGAGGGCTGGAGTCTGGTGTGTCCATCAGGCAGGTGGGGGATTCCTCCCTGCGCCCGCATCCGGGCTGCGCAAGGCCCCAGAGCATGAGCTTAACTGATTGTCTGCCTCTAAGTGTGGCCCAACAAACACAGTAGATCCAGTCTCCTTTTGCCCCTCTCGGTGATATAATCCAGGCCTCAAACCAGAGGTTTAATCACAGGATCACCCTGCCTCACTGTGCAGCTCCTTCGCAGGCTGAGCAAGCTCTGCCCTGGAGCTGGCTGTGCTCCTTCCTGCAGGGACTGAGGCAAAGGCCAGGCTGGGATGAGCAGAGTGGTGCTGGAGGGAGCAAGGGAGGGTCCTGCTGCAGGAGGTGGCGTCCTCAGGGGTGGCAACAGTCAGATCCTGGGTCCTTCTGGGACCCTCTGCAGAGCAACCGGTGATGCTCATGCCTCCTCCCAGTGCCCCCATGCTCCGTGTGGGAAGCTGGTTCCCAGCTTTGGGAGCAGTGGGGGAAGAGCAGTGCCATGGGGCTGGCTGGAGGAGCGGGGAGCCAAGCCCAGCTCTGCTGGAAGGCAAAGCAGAGCTCAGGAGCCGCTGTGGAAATCCTGGCACCTCACCGGGATGGTGCTGGCTGTCGCTGTGCACATTTGGAGCCACTGCAGCCACATCTTCCAAGAGATCCCATGGGGACAGCGATTCTCCATCCCTCCAGCCCTGGGATAGAGCTGGCCAGACAGTGGTGTGGATGGATCCCAACCAACCAGCTGAACACCGGCCGAACAATCCAGCGCCCCGCTGACTCCGAGATGAGCCCATCCCGTGCTCCTGCGCCGCTGCCTTGTCTTCCACAGGGTTCCTGTGCTGTAACAAGCCAAAAACCCAGGCTGAGTCGTATTTGGTTTATTATTAAGCTGATGAGGTTATTTAGCCTGTTTTATGCCCCATTAAATCCCGTGTTTGAAATTCTGCGGAGAGCTGGAGCTCTGCAAACAGCCGTGCCCCGTGCGATGCTCGCGGCGTTTGCCTTGGGGCACCCCAGCCACGGCCCCGTTTCTGCCTGGGTATCCTTTCCCCTCCCAGGCTGGTGAGGCTGAGACACACGAACACGCTGTCTGTTATTGTTACCTCTTCTTGCCTTATTTTTTTCCCTTTCCCCTTTTTCCATGCTCTCATCACCACTTCGAGTGCTTCTTATTTTCCTTGCCTCTGAAAGAAGCCATAAAATTCCCCAGACCGTGTGTGGCATGGTGTGCACTTACAAATTACCATTGAAAAATGAATTGCCTTGACAAAATCTAATGTTTTGTGACACAGCACAAATATGCATTTCATTCCTGAAGAGAAGGAAAAGGAGCTCATTGGAAATATTAAATTAAGCAGTGTAACAGCTGAGAATAATTTGGTTTTCTGCTCTGTTGCTTGTGATTTGGTATGGAGTTTGAGGTGGCAGGCCGGTTCCTGTTTAGAGTACAAAGCACACAGATACCTCAGGGTTTGTTTCTTGCTTTGGAGCAACTTGTTTTCCCTGGGGCTGGGGGCTGGGTGCAGCTCAGGGCCCGGGTTTTGGGTGAGGTCCTGGAGCTGAGCTGGAGAAGGCTGTGGGCAGCGTGTGGGGGTGTTTACCAGCATGTCGCTGCAGGTCACAGGGGGCTGAGGTGCAGCTGGTGTTTTGTGCTGGTTCTCCAGAGGTTTAGAGTAAAAATCCATCCCTGTTAAGGGCAGAGCAGGGCTGGGGGG
>VZTU01024193.1:229379-244610 GCA_013400835.1 Zapornia atra
GGGGGGGGAATTCTGACCCCCCATGCAGGAGGGGTCAATAAAGCCTTTACTCACCCCCATCATCCAGCCCCATAACTACCTGCCGGGTTCCATACAGTGACTCAGTCCCTAAAAGAGGGGCCGGGGTGGCTTCTTCTGAGGTGGGGAACTCCCTGGGGTGTCACTTACCCCTTGTCCTGCACCCATTTCTTCTCCCCTCTGCACCCATCCCCACCCCCCACCCTGGGCTGATGCTCTGAGACTCAGCAGGAAGGCAGAGCTCTTTCCTGGAGCAGAGGGGTCCCTGGGGGCTGCACGGCCAGGAGCAGAGCCCAGACCTGCCTGGAGGGTTATTCCTTGGAATTCCTTGGATTTTCATCTCAAGTAGAGTCAGAAAGGGACCAGACCTCCAGAGGGGCAACCACAACAGCCAGGCTGGGAAACACCAGTGTCTGTCCCAGCAGGCTGTGTTGGTGTGCTGGTGGGACAGTGTGGCACTGCGGCACTGTGATACCATGGCACTGCGGCACTGCGGTGGAGATGCTTGGGGCCAAACTTCTGCTTGCGCCATGGGGGGAGAGGCAAACACATAATGGATCAGGAAGTGAAGGTAGTGAAATGGTGATAGGTCACAGCATTTATGGCTCATCCCGAGCGGGGCTGGATCGAGCCGCTCTGGCACTGGAGTGTTTGAAGCCCCACATGGGTGTTGTGGGGTGGCTGCTGTGGCACCAGCGAGTGCACCCCGGTGTGGGGCTGGTGCTGGGAGCAGGGACTTGGGGGGGCATCACCCCCATGGGTGGATGAGTTGTCCTCCAAGTCTGGGTTCTGGAGGTGGTTGTCTGCTCCGGTCAGGCGTGGGTGAGGAGGGTGACCGAGCCCAGACACAGCTGTGCTCTCAGCTCGGCACAGGGCAGGTGGGCTGGACTCCCACCCTTCACACTCACCTCTGAGCCCAGCTGCCCCCAGCACCCTGAGCACCCACAGCAGCCAGAGATGCCCGGGGGGGGGCACCGCAGCCCCTGCCCATCCCTGCTCGGCAGCCAAGCCGCAGCAGCCGGGAGCTGGGCCGCAGGGCCCAGCCTGGCCCCGGGACGTGGTGCGAGCGGCTTCGCCTCTCCCCAGCAGAAGCCCAGCGCAAGCTGCTGGCGCCAGGGTGGCCTTGGCACCGGGCTGCGGGTAGAGAACCCGCGGGAGTGTCAGCGCCGTGGCCGGGCTCCAGAGCCAGCGCCGCCTTTGACGGGGGAGAATATGCTTTGGAAAATTCACTTGATCCTTGTTTGGAAGCAGCACTGAGGAGCACACTGAGCCCTTCGCAGACACACACATGCTGCCTTGAGGATATCTGTACAAAGCAAAGCACTGGAAACATGTTGTCATCGGCCTCCTCCCTCTCAGTCCTGGCAGCCGAGTAAATATCCAAGGAGCTGCTTAGATCTGCGCACGGGAAAGCGGCCACCCCAGCCCGGCACCGCGGCAGGGACCCCTCCGGTCCCAGTGGGAGGGCATCGCAGGTCCCGTCTCCTGCCCCAGGGCATGACAGCATGGAGCCTCCTCAGCGCTGGAGAGGGACTGGGCAACCACAGGGTGCTGCGGGCAGGCTCAGCATTTATCCAGATCCTTTAGCACTTGCCAGGAGAGCTGGCTTCTTCTCTCCCGTAGCCAGCACTGAAAGCCAAGGACTAGACATGGCACAGCTAGTGTTGTTTTAGCATCCCTCTCTCTTAAAAAAAAAATAATTAAAAAAAAAAAGAAAAGAAAAAAAAGCAAAAAGAAAATCTGGACAACTTCCCAGATTGTACATCTGTCCGTATAATTTACACCACGAGGATGAGGAAGTGAGGAGGGCTGTAAACTCTTTCCATCTGTGCAATGTGTGTGATGATTTTTCCATTCCTTACTCGCCTCCCCCACCGAAAAACACCGGGCTGCAGCGGGTTTGCCAGCCAGCGGGCAGCCCCCCGTGCCAGGGGCACCCACCTGCCATGGGGGGTCTGTGGGCAGGACCTTGGACCCTTCGCCCCTTCCTCTTGCTGGGCAGCGCTTGCTCGGATCCCCCCCCCGTGCCTGGTCCCTCAGGAGCACTGAGCCACCTGCCCAGAGGCTGCACCCGGCTGGAAGTGTCCCCTTACAGGTATTTTGAGCAAAAAGGGCATTTTAAGCCCATTGGGTCCTTCTGCAGGATGGAGGGGCTGCCCCTGGAAGCAATCCGGAGCTGTGCACTCCAGAGGAGAGGCTGGAAGGGCTGTGCTGGGGTCCCACTGTCCCTACCATCCGTGGGTTCCCTGGCAGCGGGGTCCCAGCTGGGCTGTGCTCTTGCTCCCCCCACACCCCATGGGTGCTTGCTGCTCCTCTGAGAGCTGGAAGCAGCGCAGCAGGGTCTGGGCAGTGAGGAAGAGGAGCAGGGAGGGGTTGAAGCCACAGCCCACAGGCATCGCAGCAGTGTCCAGGACTGCACATTACTCTGTTTAAACATCCCAGGTCCTCTCCCCGTTGGACTCTGCAAAGCACCAGTGGTTCCTGCTCCTGGAGCTCCAGGGGCTCCTCATGGAAACGCCACATTCCCTGTGCCTGTGTCCCATCTGTCCCTGCACAGGTCAGGTTCCTACTCAGCCAGGAGCAGGAGCAGAGGGATGCTGTGCTCCCCCTGGGCTGGGGCTGCACCCCTCACCCCTCCCGTGGGTCACTGCTGGAAAGGCTAGATGCTTCCCTGAGCACCAGCCGAAAGGATGCCAAGTCTGGGATTGCAGGCTGATGGGTGGTAGGAGAGTTTCTGTCCTTAGATCAGTGGGATTTCCCCCTGGGAGGGGAGCATGGCTCCTCAGCATGCCGTAGGATCCCATGGGGCTGGCTATGGGGTGGGTGGGCTCAACTCTGGGCTCAGCTCGGGCCTCAGCTCAGGCCTCAGCTCTGGGCTCAGCTCCCCACACGAGACAGGATTGGCAGAACCTGGCGGCTCTCCTGAGCTCTCCAGCTCCTTCTGAGGGTGCAGGTACCAATATAGGCTGAGTGGGTGGTGAGAGGGGACCTCGTGTGCTGCGGAACTGGAGGGCTTCTGCAGCGCTCTTGGTTGTGGGGATGAATGGAGGAGCGGGATGTTGTCACCTTCCAGCGCCCACTCGCTGCCTGGCACACCAACAGGAGTTGAATTTCTTCCCAGCTCCCCATGAATCACCCCGGGCAGGCAACTCCAGGGTTCCTCTGGAGTATCAGCACAGTGGCTCCTCTGAGCGCAGCCCCATCCCCAGCCTGTGCTGGGGCACCCTGGCGCTGGCTGTACCCCACTGGCACTGGCAGAATCCTCGTGGCACTGATGACCAGCTCGAGCCCCTCTCAGGGAGGATGGGGGGGTGACAGTGGCCTTTGGGGTGGTCCTGTCCCTTGTCCCTGTCCCACCACCCAGCACGGATGATCCCTGTTTGCCCCCACACCGCGGGAGCAGCCGCAGAAATAAAGCCCAGCGAGGCTGTGTCTGGCTTCTCCTGGGCACGGCGAGCCGGCACGGGGACCTCTTCCAGCGGGAGGAAAATGAGGGCTCTGTTGGTGGTTCCAGGAACAGGCTGGTCCTTCCATGGCAGCGAGACAGCCGCCTGGCGCTGGCACATCCCTGGTTTGCAGCCCTGTGCTGGGACCAGACAGACACCGTTTGTCCATCCAGGTGCTACCAGCCACCCTTTCCCTGCCAGTGCCCCCTGCATCCCGAGCATCACCCAGTGCTGCCGGGGGTGCTTGGGGTGCCGGGGGGGCTGCTTTGTTGGCAGCAGGAGCAGCACCGATGTGGTTAAGAAGCACTACCAAACTTTGCAGGCCAGGCAGTGGGGCAGGCACTTCCCCCGCCCTGACATCACATTCCTATTGGTGTGACTCATTAGCTGTTTATTTATTTAAAGCCACTGAGCTATTTGCAATATTTTTAAAACGCAGACGCAGTGTGTGGGCAGGGAGCTGCTCTGCCCAAGCGCTCGGCTCGCTGACACTGATGATAACTTATCAGAAGGAATAAGGCATCCTCCAATCATCATTTCCTTGTGGGGAGAGCATTTACTGTGTTCTGCAGGAAGAAGTCACAGCGCTTCCCTCTCGGAAAGTTTTCAGCAGCCTGTGTGTTACATCCAGGTTATATCCCTATGTGGGCAGCTGCCTGCATGTTCCCACAGCCCCAATTAAAACCGGAATACATCATCTCCTGCCTCCTCTCCTGAACCCCCCGCAGCTCCGCTGGGTCCCTCCCGGAGCGGCCGCTTTTGGGGTGGAGGGGGCTGGGTGGGAAACAGGCACTGTAAAGCTGTGTGCAGAGCTCAGGGCTGCACGTCCGTGCTTCGAGGACGAACTGCTGGCTAATTATAACCTGGAGGCTGCTTCGTTTCCACGCCAGCAGCAGCCCTCAGCGACCGCGTTCCAACCTGGGAGGTCTGGAGGTGTTGCAGCAGCTCCCATGGAGCACGGAAACCCGGCAAAGCAAACACTTCGCATCCCCTTACGGCTTTAAGTTATCTCATTTTTACATAACCCAGCTTGGGACTGGGCCAGGAAAATTTTCTGCTGCCGTTATTTCCAGGGAAGAGGCGGCTGCTTTGCCATTTCGAAGTTTAAGATTTCACTTCCCCACCACGGGAGTGCCTGAAAGCTCCGAAGGCAGTTAACTCATCCCTGTGACAATATCCCAGGAGCAGTTTCCTTGATGAAATCTTGACAGGGCATTCTCTGCTCGGGGCATTGTCTGTCTCTGGGAATCCCGGCGTTTCAGGAGCAGAATCCCAGAGACAGAGAATGCCCTGAGCATCCTGCCAGCCCGAGCATCCGTGGGGACAGCCCGGGCAGGAGCTGCCTGTGCCACGGCTGCATCCCTGCTCCCTGGGTGTCTCCATCAGAGGTGAGGGCACATCCCAGAGGCTCCATCCTGGGTTTTTATTCGTTGGCCTCACTTTATGCTGTGGTTCTCAGGAGTCTCAGCTGAAGCCTCTCCTCCTTTCAGGTCTTGCTGTGACAGTGTGAAGGGCGTGATGCTGAGCTCACCTCACCAGGGTGGTGTTGAAGAACCAGAGAATCAGCCCAGACTGGTTTGGGTTGGGAGGGACCTCAGAGCCCATCCAGTCCCACCCCCTGCCATGGGCAGGGACACCTCTCCTCAGCCCAGGCTGCTCAAGGCCCCATCCAACCTGGCCTTGAACACCTCCAGGGAGGGGGCAGCCACCACTTCCCTGGGCAACCTGTGCCAGAGCCTCATCACCTTCATAGGGAAGAATTTCTTCCTAATACTCAATCTAAATCTGTCCCCTTCCAATTTAAACCATTCCCCCTCATCTTGTCACTCCATGCCCTTCTAAAAAGTCCCTCCCCAGCTTTCCTGTAGGCCCTTTCAAGGACTGGAAGGTGCTGTAAGATCTCCCTTCTGGCTGAACCAGCCCAACTCTCCCAGCCTGGCTTCACAGGAGAGATGCTCCAGCCTCCTGATCATCTCTGTGGGCTCCTCTGGCCCCACTCCAACAGCTCCATGTCCTCCTTCTGTTGTCCTCAGCCGTGTGTGGGTGCCCGCACCCCGCCTGCCTGCACCCCACCTGCCTGCACCCCCTTTCCTCCCCTCCCACCATTCCCTCACTGCTGAGCAGGCCCAAGGGACACTGTGCAGCCCGTGCTGGACGGGAGCACAGGGCTGAGCGGTGCTGGGGACACACGGACAGGGCACCCTGCTTCCCTGCTCTCACCTTGCCCTGACTCACCCCATCATCACATGCAGAAACCTGTCCTGCCACAGCACAGAGTGAGAAGTTGGGAGGTTTCATCCTCAAACTCAGGTCTAAGGGAAGAGAAGCGCGGCCATAACGTCTCGTGGGCTGTGTCCCTGCGTGTCCCTGCGTGTCCCTTCGCACCGGTCACACCGTGTTCCATCACACTCGGGGACACACCGTGATGTGAGGGATGGCAGAGCTGCAGCAGGGCCCAATCTTCTAAAGAGCATTGTTACGGGAGCAAACAGGCTGCCCTTCAGCTCGCATTGATTGATCGCTAAAGAGGCAGCCCGGCTCCTACTTTTGCATGTGCCATAATCAGTCGGTGGAGCTACCTGGAGGGGGAAGAGCCAAACCAGGGGCTGCTTCCTCCTGCTGGGAGGCAGAGGAGGGGAGAGCAGTGCCGGAGCGGATGGGGGTGCCTGGGTGTCCCTGTCCCCCACAGGCACCCTGGGGAAGGGCTGTGCTGGGACATCCAGTGCTCAATGCACCCAAGGAGCTGCACCCACCTGGGTGGTTTCGGGCCACCCACCAAAAAGCATCCGGAAAAGCAGCTTCCCAGGGATCCTGTCGCCCTCGTCACCGCGCTGGCTCAGACACCCATCACCCTGGCACTCCCTGAGCAGCACGGTGCCTCTGGCCCAGGGTCCAAGGGGGAGAGCCTAGTTGCCCGGGTTTCTGCAGCTCTTTGCATGACAGTTGCTCCTGCCCCCCCCCCCCCNCCCTTTTTCCTTTGATTAGCAGCTAAAAATCACGGCGATGTCTGGCAGGACAATGCCTTTGACAGCAAAGGGAATATTAGGGTCAAGCTTTATTAAGAAAGAAGCTATTGAAATGACATACTCAAACATATTGCTATTAGGGACTTGAAGAGTATTTGCCTCATTAATGTAAAAGGTAGCTAGCAATCTTCTTGATCAACAGTGGCAATTTATTTTAAAGTGTCCATTTTCTGGATGTCAGAGGAAGACTTTTATTTATAATCTTATTTTCAATCCCCACAAAGAACACTTCACTCAGGCTCTGTGCAGGTTTTTTTTGCAGACAATAACCGATTATAAAACTGTGCTCTCCCCCCCACACACATCCCCCTTGTAGTAGTGTTGACATATGGAAATGAATCAAAATGTAATAGGCATAATTACAAGCATTGTGTGCAGGGTACAATTAGTGTCTCTTCAAAGCAGACTTGTAATCAAAAGACACCAATAGAAGAGGGGAAGAAGCGAGCGGACGCTTCCCGGGATGAGCCTGGGCTGGGAAGAAGTTTCCCTCCTGGCAGGAGTAGGGAGGGGGGTGCTGGATTGGGCTTCCCAGCACATGGAGGAGCTCAGACATTGCAGGGATGGGTGATGGTGGTCCCAGGAGCACCCCAAAGCCCCCACAGCCCCCACTGTCACTGCTGGCCAAGGCGGCACCGGCAAACTTTCTCCCCAGACAAAGGCTGGGAGAGGCACATGGGGGCTGTGCAGTGCTGGGGCAGAGGCAGGAGGAGTGAAAGGAACAGTTCCACGTCCCGTTAAAATGCAATGTTGGCATCTCTCAAGGGGAGGAGATGAATTGGGATGATTTTCAGGCTGAAGGAAAACCAAACTCAGAACGTTGTTGGAAGCAGAACGGTGACTGCGCTGTGGCCGCTCCGCTCGCCTCGGAGTTTCCTCGTTAGAACTTTCCTGTTCTCCACTGGTCACAAGTTATTTGTATTTTACTTTTCCCTATGTTTTGTGAGCTGGGGATACATTATTCACACGCTCTGAGCATCAGACACGACCCAGGGCGAGCCGAATCCCATTACCACACGTTGCTCCAGACTCGGGTGCGGGTGGCGGATCTAAACGCAGCTGGTTGACAGTTTTGCAATTCAATTTTTACCTGTCAGAAATGTATCAAACTGGAACTATTTTTGCAGGAACATTTCTATGTTAATAATTTTTTTTGCTTTGAAATAAAGTCCCCACCTTTTAATACGGTTGGAGCATCGTCCGTGGCCTTGTTGGAAGGGATGGCTGGGTTCCCACCTTCAAATTCACTTTGTTCCCCAATAAGTCAGAATGAAATCCTTTGGGCCATTATTCAGCTGGCTGCACTGACTGACCCAGACCACACTTCTGTGTTCCCAGGGGGATGCTGAGGAGGAATCATTTGAATTGGGAGCTCAAGAAGATTGGGGATTTGGGGGTTTCCTCTGGGCTTCCCTGGTGTGGCCAGGAGCCCCTCCTGCAGCAGCCTGGCAGAGCCAGGGATGCGATGGCAGGGATGGTCCCTGGGAGTCCCAGGAGACTCGGAGCACTATGGGTATGATGATTGCTGGGCTGCCAGTGCAGGAGCACCCCTCAGCCAAAGCATGTAGACCTGCAGAGATTGTGCTGGCTGCGAGCTCACCTGCCTGTCCCCAGCCATCCCGGCTGGGGGGATGTGAGTGAAGCCAGCGGTGCCCACCCTGCTGCCACCAACCAGCCCTGCCCACTCCCACTGCCACCAGCCAGTCCTGCCCACCCTGCAGCCACTAGCCAGCCCTGCCCACCCTGCTGCCACTACTCACCCTCAGGGATGCTCAGGGCAGAGCGCGCCACGTTGGCACCAGAGATGGGGTGTGACGGTGGGGCAGTGTGAGAGGCACTGCCTTTGCTCCGGGAGGCTGGTCCCAGGGATGGCTGCTCGGAGCAGGAGCAGCTCTTCAGAGTCGGCAGAGAGGCGCTGGTGTCAGCCAGGGAAGGATCGGTCCCTTCCCCAGTGGCTCTGTGTAGGAGGACTTATATTTGTTTGCAGGAGCCAGATGGTTCAAGAAGAGAGTGACATAACTGTGAGCGCGGGAGCCACGGCAGGAGACGGGGAGAGGGGCTCCGGGGGAAGCGAGACCCCAGGAGCACAGCCCCACGCACCCCACGCCGCAGTGGGGACACGGTGCTGGGGCGTGCCAGCACTTCAGCTCCGCTCCCCGTGGGGATGCAGCTCTGGGGCATCGCTCCCCTGTTCAGACATCCCCCCTCCCTGGCTCGGGGCACACCCAGGACCTGGAAGGCAGGAGATAGTGATGCTGGGAAAGTTATGAGGACAGAAGTGGCGAGCGTGACCTTGTCGTAGTCGTGAAGTTCATGATCTTAAGCAGCTCTCCATTTATTAATGGAGGAGCCATTTATTAACCTGCTAAATTCAGTTATGCTGGCATAAATCTGCAGTAACCCCACTGAGTATGGATTTATGCCGGTGTCTTTGTCAACGGGAACACTGGGATGGGATCTCGTGCTGCTGGACTGGGCTGGATGGGAAACTTCAGATCTCAGGAGCAAAGTTGGGTCTGAAACAGCAGCTTGATCTCTGCTAAACAGCATGTCCAGGGGCACGAATCATCCCCACGTAGGGTGTGTCTGCCCAGACCAAAGCTCAGCTCACCCTCAGCTGAGGGCAAGTGTGAGATGTGAGGACCTGCAGGTCCTCCTGGCTCAGCAATGCTCAAACAGGGTCCTGTGGGGAGGGCTGATCCCTGCTGGGGCTCTCAGCACCCTTCTCCCAGGATCCTGCTCTCAGCACCCTCCTCTCAGCATCCTGCTCTCACCACCCTGCTCACGTACTCAGAGCAGCTTGCCCCGTGCAGCTGCTGCATCCCAGCACCCATCACTCCCTGCTCAGATCACAGGGCAGCCCCACAGTCTGGGCAGTTGTGGGTGTGAGATCCTGTGTGGTTCTGGGCAGCAAAGCAGGGAAGAAATTCCCTGAACAAATCCCTCTGCTCTGCCCGAGGCTGGGGGTCCGAGCTCCTTCCTCCCACGTGTGTGGAGGTGTTCAGGGCAGGGTGTACCTGCGTTTGGTTCCCCGTTCCCAGTGTTGAGCACAGGCTGCTGGGCAGAGGCGATGCCGAGGGCACTGGGATGGGGAGAAATTTCCCTCTGAAATTCCTGTGGGTCTTTGAGGGATCTGAAGGGGAAACATGAGTCTGAATTTGGATTTGCATTTTGAGCCCTCCTGTAGCCTTTCAAAATATCAGGAGCGAGGGGCTGCTATCTCAGCCATCAAACCTCACACCACCTCTCTTTAAATGTGCATCGAAGTACCCGGCGGGTCCCTGCTGCCGTTCCTTATCTGCCTGCTGAGCCAGGCTGACTTCACCCTGCCAGAGCCCCAAGAATAGGGATGCTCTCGGCATTCCCGTCACGCGCCGCGGGTCGCTGGGCCCCGCTCTTATCAGCGGGAGCACATGGAGCGCTGGGGATGCCCGCGTCCCCGCGATGCTCCCCGAGCCGGGCACCGGGCGAGGCACCGCCGGCAGGGACCTGGGGGCTCTGGGATTTTCCCCTCCTGAGGAGGCAGGATCTTAGGGGGCTGGAATGGGACAGCCCTTGGCAAGGAAAACGCCGCTGAAGCTGCTCTGTGGGTGCAGTAAGAGGCTTTGCACGGGGTGTTTGTGTGCAGGTTTCCCAGGGAAGACAAGGTGCTCACGCCTGCGTTGGTCATACCTGCCCCAGCATTGAGCGCTCCCAGTGCTGGGGGATGCCCCCTCCCCAAGCCAGACCCCCCCAACCTGGGGAAGCCCCCTTCCCAAGCCAGACCCCCCGCCCCAGCAGCTGCCATGTGTGAGTGCCCAAGGCTTTGGGGCCAGGGTTGGGAGAGGCACCAGCAGATCCTGTGCCCTGCCACCATGGGAAGCATCACCAGCATCCCACCACGTCTTGGCATCCCGGCGCAGGGTGGCAGCGCTGCCTGCACCCTGTTCCCACACCTCCTCCTCCTTGATGTCTGGCGATTGCTCTGACTGTTGCGAGGCCTGGTGCCACTGCCCTGACATACAGCATATGGCCAGGCACTAATGTCACACGGAACAGCCCCATGAGAGCACCATTAGTGGTGCTGCCATTTTGGTGTCCTGCAGAAACACCTCTGCATAAAGCCTGAGCAGCAGCACCCTCAGCATCCTGGCTCAGGAAGGAACATGCCCTCCCACACCGTGCCCACGATGCGCTGCAGGCAGGACTCTGTGTGTGCCTGCAACAGCCAACGAGCACTGCCTGTGAGAAGCATCTTCCTGATGAATTAACCAGCTTCTGAGCAAAGAAACACTCCAACACTCCTCCCCCAGCACACCTACACACTCCTGTGCACGCCCGCTTTCCTGCCGCCTGCGGCAGAGCATGCACACGCATGCACACATATGAACACACATGATGCACACACATACACACATGCTCAGCCACCCTCCCCCTGCTCCCTGTCCTGCCAGCTCCCGGTTTGATGCTGGGGGTGCTGTGCGTGGTGCCCGGGAGGAGTGGGCACTCAGCACCTCAGAGGAGCCCACCCACGCACGCCCACTGCCCATATGCTTTTGCACACACACTGAACTCGCTTCGGAAGCATTTTGTTCTCAGACCATTGTGGGGAAGTTTACTGCTGCCTGTGATTTTCTTTTTTTTTAGCATTTTTTCCCCTCCTGTCATTGTCTTCTCCAACTCTTCTGGAAAGCATCATTGAAAACTGGTGCAGGGCGCTGCTGTGGCCCCCCTGGCAGGGACAGCGTCCGCAGTGCATTGCCAACAGCCCATGCCACCCTTGGTGCTTTAGGCCCTGCACATCCCAGTCTGATCCCAGTCTGTGCCTCTCTCCTAAGCTGGGAGCACTGGTCAGAGCGGAGCTGGGCCAGGGGCTTCGCTGCAGCCAGGGCAGAGCCTGGGGAGGCACCGGGACCCCAGGGAGGGGGACAGGGATGGGGTCAATCCCCCGGGGTCCGTCGGGTCCCACTGCCACACACCCAGGCTGTGAGGTCCCGGCAGGAACTGTGCCCAGCCAGACCAGCCAGGAACAAATCGAATCTCGTCTGAATTTTCTTAAGTAGCCTCAGTTGTGAAGGAAAAGGCCTTGGGAAGTGAAATATCAAAATGTGACATTTGGAAAATGTTACCAGGAGCATTGTTGTGTTATTGAGGCATTTTGTTTCAATTTCCCTTGGAAGAAAACTTTGTCAAATCCCACCTTGCCAGGGAAGGTCTGTCTGGCCCCAGGGAGGGACATGGAGGCTGCAGTTCCTGACCTTGAAGGGGATGCTGGGCGCAATGCCTGTGGTGCTCCCAGTGCCCCATGGGCCTTCACCCATGCAAACTCCTTCCAGGTCTCCTGAACTGGTGACACAGACCTGAGTTCACTTCCCCTCACTTCACTTCCCCAGCGTGTGCACAGCCATGGCAGCAGCAGCAAGGTGCACAACACTACCAAAAACTTGTGTTCTCCTTTCCTCCCAGCCCACCATTGGGTTATTTATGCAAGTTAATTGATTATTTCATGGCTGCTGTTGCATCGCTGCAGCAGGAATTGAAGCTGAGCTGGCAGGAGAGCCGCTCGCCTTCAGACGCAGCTCTCTGCAGCCGGCAGAACGGCAGCAGAAGCTGGCTGCTCTGACTGGAACTGGGTATTTCGGATAACCCTCCCTAGCTGGAAAACTTGAGCTCTTCTTTAAAACGGGGCAGCACGCAGAGTGGCTATGGAGCCATCCCGGGCATGAGATGGGAATGAACATTCCTTGGTTTACTGTTGGTTAAGAAGCAGCGTGTCACTGGAAAGCTCCGTGTCACCTCCAAGGGGTGACCCGTGTCCCAGCTGGGGGGTTGTGGAGACTGTCCCTGTACCCCTGATGGGGTGTTGCTGCAGCCGCTTCCCAGCCCGGGGCCTATTGGTGGGGAATTCTCTGCGTTTCAGAGGGGCCCTTTAGGATTAAATTAATTCAGTTTAGCAGCCAAGAGGCTGCAAATCGATTCCTGCGGCAGCCGGGGTGGTTTATGGCCAGGAGGGATGGCTCTCTGCGCCCTACTGCGCCGGCACGTGTGCGGCCGCTGACAGCAGGCCCTGTGGAAAAAGGCAACCCTGGCACTGTCCCTCTGAGGTTGGGAAATGGCAGCTCCTGGTTGCCCAAACGGCTGCCCAGGCCTCACCGGGAAGCTCTGACCAGGGCCGGGCTGAGGCTGTGGGGCAGCACCGCAGCTCTGCTCCGGAGACGCGGCCTCACGCTCGCTTCCTGCCCGGCACCCCGGCACAGCCACATGCTGCAGCCCTGCTCATCATCGTCATTACTGTGATAGCAACAGCAATTAACGGGCGATGGGAGGGAACGGGGACACGGCGGGTGAAGGGGCTGCAGGCCGCACCATGGCAGCACCAGGGACGGCTGTGGGACTCCCGGTGGGGCTGTGTGCTGGGAGCGATGCCCATGGTGGGGCTGGCTCCATCCTTCCAGGCAGTTGCCCTGCCAGCCTGGCCCCTGTGCACGCATCGCCGGTGTGTTCGGGGTGTAGCACAGGCTCTGTGGCTCCACGGGCTGCAGTGACTTCTGCTGGGGGGCTTGTGGCCTGCCTGCGAGTCACCTGCACTCGGAGGTAGGTGTCGATTCGGGCTCTTGAGCCTGCGGCCTGCTGCCCAAATGCTAACGTGGTGCCTGATGTACCCCTGACGTACCCGTCTCCATTCTCCTGCTACAGGAGGTCCAGCTTTGGACCCCTCCAGCCCCGCGCCGGCTGCGGCCCTGCCGCGGGAGCGCCGGCCCTGCGCCTTGACTCGCTACCAGCGTTTTGTCAGCTCGGAGGAAATAACAAACTTGAAAGTATTCGGCTTCGGTGCAGCAATTGCAGCTTAATTGCACGTCTCCTTCTGCCCACACAAATGCTGAAAAGTGACTTGGCAAACTTTAAAGGCAATCCAGGGCCTGAAATGGGAAGGCTTGACAAGCCAGCATTCATCAGCTCTGACTAACGCGTCTGTAGTCTCAAACCTGCTGCTGTTCCTGCTTTGGCCTGACATCTTGCTGCCCTCAAAGAATTTCTTTTGAGTCTCAATCAGCGGCTGCCGGGTGGCTGCGTCTGAAAGTCTCCCCAGCGTTCAGGCTGCCAAGTTACCCACAAACCAGCACAAACCCATTCTGGGGGCAAGGGCCGCGCTGGCAGGAGCCCCGGCATCCGAACGGGATGGCTCTGCTGCACGGAGGGTGCGGATGCCCTGCAGCGTCACAGGGGTTCGTGCTGGTGTAGTTGCAGGGGACACGGCTCTGCACCCCGCTCACCCACAGGTGGGGGGGAGCTGCCTCCCCAGGACCCCCAGGTGTGGGTGGGAGTGGGTTCAGGAGCACCCAGTGTCCTCGACTGCAGCGGGTCTGCACCTCCCATGGGGTCCAGCCGGGCTGGGCAAAGGGAAGCAAGGAAGGGAGGGAGGGCAGCACTCGCTGTGCCGCAGGGATCTGGCATCACAGGCAGTGGGGGAGATGCTCTGGTGGTGCCTCTGTGCCAGGAGGTAGCGTGTCTATCCCCAGGGCAGCTGCTGCGGAGGTTGTGTGGGTCTCCCAGCATCCTTCACAGAGTGGGGAGTGGAGGGAGCTCCTGCCGCTCTGGTGCAGCTCTGGGGGCAGGGGAGCTGTCCCCAAACAGCCTCACGATGCTGCTCTGCTCCTCTCCCAGACATCCCACTCCCCTCGGCCCCGCAACAGCCTACGTCTCCATGGAGCATCCTGGATCAAACTCAACAGCTGACACATTCCTGGGCATCCCCTGCAGCTCAGGAGCAAACACTTTCATGGCCCCTGATACATTCACCCCCCAAAATGTTCCTGCCCTATGTGAAGGCAAAGAGGGGCTGTGCCTGGCCACCCCCTTCTGTCTCCAGGACACAGGGCTGCCTGCTTGGGGGCAGATGCTGTTCCCAGGTATGAAAAGGGTGGGGTGTAGGCAGCAACAGCAGGAGAGATGGGAGGGCTGCAGGGGGATGGACAGTGCAGGACCGAGCTGTGTCTGAGGGCAGGGGCAGATGCCATGGAGCTGGAGCTCGGTCACCATCCCTGAGGGCAGATGCCATGGAGCTCAGGTCGCCATCCCTGCCCAGCCCAGCAGGTACCCAGTGGGGAGCCACCCGGGCCGGCTCAGCGCCACAGCGATCCCGGTCCCGGCACTGCCGGTGGTTTCCTGCTCGGTGCAGGCTGAGAGGTCCCCTCGAGGAGCCGTGGAGAGGAGTGAGCTGAGATTAGTGGTTAGCCCAGAAAGCATGCAAATGAGGTCATGAACCCCCAGAGGAAGAGCAGGGAAGGAGGCAGGCAACCACAAAAGATCTTGTGGTTATTTCCTCAGGTTCAGATGCATCTCTCGGGGGCTGCTGCTCCATCCATCCCTCCTTCCCTCAGAGGGGGGTGAGGCGGGACTGAGCAGAGCTGGGGAGGCTGGCCTGAGGAGGGCAGAGCCAAGGTGTGAGCCCACGAGTCCATTGTGGACCTCGGCTCGCCTTCCTCAGGGCTCTGTGATCAGCGAGGGGTTAGGGTGCACTTCAAGCCCAAGTTTTGTTCTCCACGTGGCTGGGCAGGGGCTTAGAGCACAGAACCCACTTGGCATGGAAAGCACCGAGGCTGCAGGCTTTAGCAAGGAAAATATTGAAGCCCTCTCAGCAAACAGTGCATGCAGTGCTTCAGGAAGGTGTTTGGCTGCTGTGCCCACAATCGGACTCATCCGGCACGTTCAAGTGACGGCCTCAGTTCTGCGCCGCATTGGAGACAGAGCGGATCCTCTCC
>VZTU01024193.1:245230-291441 GCA_013400835.1 Zapornia atra
CACACACCCCCTGTAGCAGTTATCCTCATTCCCCCCACCCCGGCTGCACCATCAGCCTCTGCACCAGGCTCTGGACCCGCTTCCCTGCCCCTCTACCCCTCCAGCCATCCCCTGTGCTCCCCACACAAAAATTCATCTGAAATGGGAAATTCAAGGTGAAAAAGTGTCGAGGTTCAGATGTGCTGGAGACTCCAAATATCCCTTTCCAGGAGGGATCTGCCAGGACCAGGCACAGGGTGGACTTGGGGACTGGTGTGAGAGCAGCAGCATCCCAGCAGAGCCAGTCGGTTGACCAGGCACTTGGACCACATCCCAGAGAGCTGCTTCCCTTTGCTTTCAGGAGGAATTCCTGCCCAGCCACAGATGTCACCCTGAGGACACCCTGCTGAGGTGACTGCATGGCCCCACCATCTCCATCCCTGACCAAGGGAGGTCAGCAGAAAAGCTCCTTAGGCCCCTGCCCAGGAGGCTTCCCTCCCTCAGGGCAGCCACCCCTCTTGGACCCTGCTCTGGAGCATCCCCATCACCCCGTCCCAGCCAGGCTCCACACCGGGGTGCTGCTGTGCAGCCTGCAGACCCTCAGGCAGACCCTGCTTGGCAAGGGGACACCGAGCACCCTGTGGCACTGCTCTCCGGTGTAGTGGGGGGAGATGGGGTATGGTGAGAAAAGGGGATACCAGCAAGGTAGCCGTGCTTTGGGGACCACGCACAGGGCCCCCCTTCACAGGGGTGCTCCTGCAGTCCCCCCACTCTGCCCCGGCCACTTCCAGTGTGCCAAACTCACAGGGCTCCTGCATCTGCATGGACGCTGCTCAGCACCCGGTGTCACACGAACCACACAGGCGGGCGAAAGGATGCAGCCCCATCCCAGAGAAGCCGGGCCTGGAAGCAGGAGGCTGCCGCTGGCCCCCTTCCCAGGCTCCAGGCTCTTGGCAGGGCCAGTGCTGGGGGCAGGCAGAGGGCTGGCAGCTGGCTCGTGCCCCGAGAAGCCTCTGCCTCCCTTTTCCAAGGCTCCCCGTTTATTTGTTCTGCAACAGCTTGAAACCAAATAGGGTTAATAGCCCTCCCTGTGTCCTAGTGAGATGAAACTACCATTGGGAGACCCAGGACAATTTTTATATAGGATTAGAAAACAAAAATCAATATTTAATTATCTGTAAGCTTTTTGTGTCACTGCATCCTTAGCTTGCTAACTGTGAGTGCCGGCTGCCATGGAGAAAGTAAGTCATTAAAGGTGCAGTATCTTTTACTGGCCTTTTATGGGCCTGCAGTAAACAGAGTACATTATCACTTCTCACACACCGGGCCTGTTATTTATCTTTACAATCTCTATTTACCTATATTTATGGTAGATTTCTCCCGGATATTATATGGCTAGGTTAACTTTAATGGGGTTCATTAAAACAGGCACTTAAAACTTGGGAACGTCCTCATTTGGATGGGCAGCAAGGAGCCGAAAAGCGAAGGAGGAGGAGAGGGGCCTCGTGTCAACACGTCCCTGGTGCTCAGGGGGTGAAGGTGGGGGGATGGAAATGCTGGTGGCTCCAGGGCTGGTGTCCCCAACCCAGGGCTTTTGGGGACCCACAGCCTCTGGGGAGCAGGGCTGGAGAGGGTCAGCATGACAGAGCCAGGAGAAGGAGGATGGAGCCTTCGCTGGGTGCCAGGTGCTCTGTCCCAGGATGCTCCCAGTGTCCAGGCAGCTATGAGCTCATGGCCCTGAGGGGCAGCTCCAGGTGTCCCCCCTCATCCCTGTTCTACCTTCCCCCAGCTCCTCCCCAGCATGGTCCCCATGGCACAGCCTCCCACACCAGCACAGCCCCATGGGACAGACAGACAAAGTGCCGCTCCTGACCCATCCTGTGCAGCTCCAAGCACCAGGAGCCTCCAGCACCCATCACTGGCCCATCCACCTGCACTCCCAACACCCCGAACCCCAGACCCACATTCAAAGGACAGTAAATAAATACTGGGGGAAACAAACCCTTCCCCCAGGGCGAGGGGAACGGGCAATTAGCAGACCCTTTTGCTGCAGTAGTTAATTTTTTACAAGGCTCCCTTCTTTTCGCTGTTTCCCCTGGTTAATAATGACTCCCAGCCGCTTGCACCATAAATAAGTTCCACAAATTTCGCAGATGCACCGGGCTGTTTAAGCAGGGAAATTGAGCAGCATATGTCTGAATGGTTAATTGACTTAATTGCTGTTAGTTGGGCTATTAGCACACTTGATCCACCCCAATGACCGCAATACTTTCTTAATGGTGTTCATTTTATTTGGATGCCAAGCTCCAGTTACCATTACAGGGAAATTTCCAATTGCTGATTACCTCATAAATATATAATTGTAGTCATAGGCTAAATAAAGCCAACAGGCATTAATAATGAACAGCGTTTGACTAAGAGCCTTTAAAGGATGATGGAAGTTTCTTTAAAGACCTTAGCTATTCTTGAAATGTAAATAATCTTTCATGCTTCTATTTTTAATGATGCTGAGCCGTTTTTCCAGCCAGCATCGAGCAGCAGCTGAGGTAAAGTTGTGTCCTGTGGCCAGGTAACAGCCAGAGAGGGTAACAGGGAAAGGAGCCCCCAAGCTCTCACCCTCACACCCCAGGCCCTGGCTCCCCAGGGATGCTGTGATGGTTTCCTTCGGGCAGGCACGGGCGTGCAAGCACCTGGTGGCACAAGCCTCCTGTGCAGGCTTTTTGGAAACGATTCTCCCCACTCCCTACCCACAGGGAAAGGGAAAAGCTAAGGGTCACTGTGCCAAATCATGCCCCTCGGCTCAGAGGGCAGGTGAGGTGAGTGGGCAAGGGCACCATATCTCTCCCCACGTCACAGGTGAGCACGTCACTGACTCCAGCACGTGTCACACTGGGAGGGATGGCTGTCACCCCCCCGCCCAGACCTCTGTGTGAGGCAAGCCCCAGCTTGCTGCCCCATGGCCCAGGCAGGGGTAGGCAGCCGGGACCCCCCCACTTAGGGACAAGCCCAACTGGAGCCCCAGGCCCAACACCCTAAACTGGAGCTTGGTCCATCACCAAACAAACAAATGTCCAGACACACCTCGGGGTGCAGATCTGCCCCAGGGGCAACGCTGGGTAAACAGGATTCACCCCGAAGCTGAACAGCAAAGGAAAATGGCCTTTTCTGGCTCCAGCATCATTACTGGCTCTAGAGACAATTTAATTATCCTCGGCTATTCTTAACTGACCTAGTAAAATGAACCTGCCTAGCTCTGTCCACAATAATTACCTACAATTTGCTAATTCATGTGGAGAAGAAATTACTCCTAGATAGTCTGTTAATCTTTGATTCCTAACCATGAGCTCATTTACTCCGGACTTGTTCCCTACTGACGCCAAACAGAGAGAATCACATTAGTTATTTTCAGCTATTAGGGCCCTAGTTATAATTAATGTTGTCTTTGACAATAGCCGGGTGTTACGCAGGTGCCTCAGAGGTGCTGTGGTGGGTGGGTGCTGTGGCCTGGCCAGGCTGCTGGTGGGGGTGAGGAGGGGTCTGGCTGCTCTTCCAGCTCCAGGTCCCTTTGCAGTGATTGGGGTTCGGGTCTGTCCGTGGGTGGCTCGTGCTGGGCTGTGGGGCCAGGGAGGAATGGGAGCAAGGATGAGCTGAGTGCACCAGGTTGGGGATGTGTTGGGTGTAGGACCAGCCAGCCTTGGCTACATGGGGTGAGGGTGGTCCCTGCGCCCCAGAGTGATGTCCCATCCCTGTCTCCCCCACAGCAGTGCCAGAGCAGTGGGGCTGTGTGACCCCCGTGTCGTGTGTCCCGTGGGACCGGGAGGGAATGTGGCTGTGGGCTGGGAACAGCACAGGGGGCTGCTGCGCCCCGCTGTGAAGTCGTCTCCCATTCCCCCCTCCCGCCCGTTTCTATGGACACTGCTGTGCGTGGAAAGCCGGTGAATCACTGGCCCTGTGCGGGGATGGGTGTTGGGGAGGAAGGAGAAAACCAGGAGAGAGGAGAAGACTCTGGAGGAACGGGAGAGTGAACACCATTCGCATCCCCCCAGCTGCCCTGCCAGGTCCCCCACACCCCGGGACCACCCCCTTCTCCTTACCCTGCCTTCACCCTGGGGTTCCTGGGGAGAAGGGGGGTCTGGAAGCAGTTTTGTCATGTGGCTGGGCCAGCACATGCTGAGGGCAGCGGATGAGCATCCTCCTGGAAAGAAGAGACACCTCTGGAGGGTGGCCATCCCCCTGTCCTGCTCCTGGGGACGCTGCCCACCCAGGTCTGGCTCTGCAAACCCACCCAGGCCTGGCTCCATCCCTCATCCCGTGGAGGTGCGGCTCCTCTCCATCATCTCTCCATCATCGTTCCCTCCATCCTCCCCATCACCACACACTTGCCAGCCGGCTCAGCCCTCCCCAAGCAGCCTCGGCTCTGCCTGCTGCCCAGCCGCCGATGGGAACCAGTTCCTGATGTGAAGCAGGAGGTCAGGCAGGCTGCTCTTCAAACCCAGGGAAAACGAGAAGCAGATGGTAGCTTCAGCAGAGAAAAGGTCTTGGGATATGAAACAGTTTCACCTGGTGCCTTCATCTTCTGGAAAATCACACGTGCCAATTCCTTTTGAACATGATCAAAGCCAGGCACGGGGTTCCCTCTCTCCTTGCCCAGCCGCTCCAGCCCGTTTTATCGGATGGAGTTTAAAGCAATGGTGGCTTTTGTTTTATTTTAAAACAGACTTAAGAAATACTCCGGCCCTTTGCCTTGACCATTCAAACCATCTGGTTTCATACGTTTCAGATGTTAGCCCGAAGAAGAGGAACGGTGTTAGCAATAAGCCAAAGTAGCTAATAATCAGTTTAATCCACTCGGGGAGCTGGCACATCCAAAATTATTACCAGAAGCCCCATCTTAATCCTTTTCAAGTTGGGGGGGAGGGGGGGAATGGATCAAAAATTAGAATGATATCAAGCATAAAATAATCTTCTGTCTGTGTTGCACTGATAAAAAAATAGAATATATAATTACCACGTACAAACTGCTTATGTTTGTGATTATATGTTGCTGCCATCTCCAGGTCCTCACTGTAAATGACTTAATTGGGTTGTCCTGATAGAGGGATGCAGAGCGTGGGAATGCACCCTGGATCTCACAGGGGTGTCCATCCCCTCGCTGGGCCTGCCATGGGTGCGTGCCAGGCTGGGTGCCCACCCAGGGACAGGGGGAAGCTGGGACACGGCCGAATCTGGACCCTCTGGGATGTGGTGCAGCCTGTCCGAGGGGCTGCCACGAGCTGTCCTGGGGCAGGGTGCTCCTGGGGTGGGGCTGCACCGGTGGCTGCACTCAGGGTTTCTGTTACCTCCCCCTTTATAAGTGCTGTATCCCCCCACAGATCACTGCTTCTCCCCCCGGGTACCTTTGAGCAGCAGCCTGGCAGCAGGATGGCTGGTGACTCTGCAGCGAAGGCTGTGGACAGACACGCGTGGGGACACCCACAGCACTGGTGATTCCCAAATTCAGACAGTGCCTCGTGCCTGAAGGGCTGCTGGAATCAATGAGGGGGCCAGGAGGGGAGGACAAAGGGCGTCTAGGCGATAAGTGTACTTGAGAGTCAAGTCCTGGGATTATCTCCCTGTAAGAGCCGCTGGGCAGACACACAGCAACTGGTGTCCAGGGCTGAAAGGAAATGGGAAAAATACATAATGCACAACTCAGCAAGCTGCAAAACTGACAGGACATGCTCCTCTTGCTGCTTTGAGTAGTGCTTGGATGGAGAAGTCACTGCCTGCGGAAGGAGGACGGGAGGCAAGATTTCAGGGTATCAGAGAAGCATCTTTCCATCCGCACAGAGAGGCAGGGGAAGCCACATCCCTGCTGGGAGAGACGTGTGGGCAGGGGGCAGCATCACCTTCCCTGCAGCTGGACCCCCTGCCAGCAAACAGCACCCCAGGAGCGCTTGGCATGACCCCAGCACGGCTGGCATCGGCACTGGGCTGGCTTCTTGGAGGTGCTGGGAGCAAACTGGGACAGGCTCTGCTGTGGATAAAGCTGCTGGAGGGTTTTTCCAGTCCTGGAAACCTCCCCCTGCCCCCACCAGTACCCCTCCCTCCCTCACTCCCCCAGCAGCCGGATCTTGGGGAGCTGGGACTGGTGGTACCAATGGTGGTACCAGTGGTGGTACCAGTGTCCCATGCTTTGGGGATTGCCATCCCTCATTGGTCTTGCTGCAAGGGCTGAATTTCATCCTGGGGACAGGGGAGATGCTGGGGCTGGGGCTGCAGGCAGAGCCCCAGAGCATGGAGAGGAGCCTGGGCAGCAGCAGGAATGGTGCCATGAGCGAACCAGAGCAACCAGAGGAAAGAACTGTGTTTATACACGGGATAAACAACACCCCAACACGCTCTGGGTACAGGAGGTGCCCGAGGATTCTCTGTCTGCATCTCCCCACGTAACAGATAGCTGTGAGCAGCAGTAAATATCTGCCCGTGGACAGAGCGTGGAGCAGCACAGCGTGTGTAATGCACCGGGATTACGCGATTTTTTATGTACAAAAATGTGGTATTAGCTCTCTGGCTTTTCTCCCACATATCAAATAACAATACCCCACTTACAGCTGAAGTATGCTCCTTCTTACCGCCCGCTGTATTTATTGCAGCTGAGGAAACAGATTTTTTTTTTTTCCTTTTTTTTGTTGGGGTGGGCTCTTTTTTTCTTTTTTTTTTTTTTTATTTGCTAAATTTAGCCATTTTTCTGGTGGTGACATTCAGCAGCCTGGAAAGCAATGTGCTCAAACAAGTTCATCATTCTCAAAAGCCTTCGGTGTCATTTAGTGAGGGATTCTTGCTCTGGAAAACATTTGGATGCAAATTACGGCCATTACCACAATTAAATATTTATTTTTGCCCCAAAATGCGAATATAATTTCATAACTAACTCAGCCAGGTAGGCAGCAGCAGAGGGGAGGTGACAGGCGCCGTGTGTGCTGTCGCCTGTGCCGTGCATCAGCACTGGGCTGGCTTCTTGGAGGTGCTGGGAGCAAACTGGGACAGGCTCTGCTGTGGATAAAGCTGCTGGAGGGTTTTTCCAGTCCTGGAAACCTCCCCCTGCCCCCACCAGTACCCCTCCCTCCCTCANGTTGGTCCTGCTGCAAAGTGCATCTTTGTTTTTTCTCAAGGTGCTTTTTTGGGTAAAGAAGGGCTACGATGAAAAGTCCCCAGAACATGGAGGAGAGTTTGGTGTCTGCAGAGACTCCCAGAGCTCCTGACTTTTCCAATGAAAACCTGAATCTTTTGTTAGAAAAACAGAGAAAGAAAATTGTCAGAACCTCTGGAGAGATGTCCAACACCCCGAGCTGTGCCTTCCATCAGCTGAGGTGACACAGGTGTTTTGGAAGAGCCTTGTTCACCCTGTGCTGGGCGGGATGTCACGAGTCCCACCGGGCAGGTTGATGGGTTGGTCTTCCACGTTTTTCCCAAGTTCCTGGGCAGAGGGGTTTGCATAGCACCTTCTAAACCTGCAAATCAATGAATTACGTTTGCTAAACAACCCAGGCAAAGCAAAATTGTATTTTGACCCTGGAAAAGCGCCCGCTGCTCTCTGGACCGTTTGCCCAGCACTAATATTTACCTGGGATGCATTCTGATCAGCTCAGCACAGAGCGCGGTGCTGGCTGGGAGCAGGCTGGCTGGCAGGGTCCTTCACCACTCCTCCGGGCTGAAAATGGTCTGGATGAACATAATTTGTCCTCTGATTTCCCAGGATCCCAAATCTATCTGATGGTAAAGGTCAGAGGAGCTCTCAGTCATGCAGACACGCTGTTGGATAGAGACGGCTGGAGCTGTGGAAATCTGCAAATTCATGGACCTGGACAATTAACATTTAAGCTCAGTTGGAACCAGAAGCTGTGAGGAGACGAGAGCGTGGGCTGTGCCCATTGTGTCTCTTCAGGCTGGCACTGCCCAGCCCATCCTACCCACCTGGTCCCACCTGTGCTCAGGCTCAGCATCCCCACAGCATCCGTGACGCGGACGATGCCTTCGCAGTGAGGTTGGGTGCTGCTGTCCACTCCCCATGCCTGCTGCTCCACACCCATTCCTGGATCCTTTGGAGCTGGGAGGGAATTGAGTGGCACACTGTCAGGGTTCTGCGCTGCTGTATGTCCTGTGTGGACCCTACCCCCACCTAAACCCCTCTCCAGCTGTAGTGGGGATGCTCAGAGCCCATCTGCCGTCTCAGGTCCCGTGGTATCCAGATGCCTTTCCCTACATGATCATGTCTGGGTATCTCTCAGCTCCTCCCGTTCCTTTAGCAAGCAGATTTGGCCTGGCAGCACTTTTCCTTACAGCACATCTGGGGCTCTGGTTAGGACAGCAGTTGCCCTGAATTTGGGGATTTGCCATAACACCCCAGACCACTGCCACCCCCCTGGCACACAGCGCCGCACAGCTGGCAGCAGAGGGATGTGCTCCCTAAGGCTGCCCCGATGCCAGCCACTGTGTAGGAGTGTCAGCACCCAGGCCAAGGTGGGGCAGAAGAAGACAGGAGCGACTCTTTAATGAGGGGACACGTCTAGAGGAGTTTGTGAATGGGCTGGGAAAGCCACGGGCTTGGGATCGCGTTGCGGCTGCTGAAAGAGCTCTGTAAATGGAGTTATTATCGGTGGCAGTAACCGATCCGCCTCCCGGCTGGGAGCCATGGAGATTAGACCTTAATTGAACGTGGTCTCTGAGAGGGGAGTGTTCTGGGGTTAAAATGGGGAGGTGAAAGAAACATTAGAGTTGTGGAATAGAAAGGGGCTGTTAATAAAGGCACAAGGGCAGCTGGGCACCGAGCGGGGGGGCGGATATAGGATTTCAAGAGCCGGGGTCCTCTTCCCATGGAAAGCTCCCTTACATGGGGATGTAACCCTAGGAATCGGCCCTGAGCCCCTGCTGCTCTGTCCTGTGCTGCTGGGGGAAGGAGCTGTGGGGCGGGAGCAGCCCCTGCCCTGCGAGGGGTCACCAGGCGGCGGGGCCGTGGAATCGGCTGCGACTGTGAGACAGCGTGTGGGGGGAGCAGGGGCTGCTGGGGGCTCCCCACCCTACGGGGGACCTTCTGTCTCACTGACATGGGACTGCTCTGTGGCACAGGCTGAGATGGATGGGCAAGGAGGGATGTGAGGAGCTGGGTGCTGTTGGGAAGAGGAGGTTCACCGAGGTGCCATGCCCTGGCACAGCCGTGGATGGACTTAATGCCAAAGGCACGGTGAGACCATGAGGGTTTATTGCCACCGAGCCTCCCCGGGCTGTTTAACCTCCCTTTGAGCAGGTACGAGGGGGACACCTCGTCTCACTGGTGGGAGCAGAGGGACTTCGACAAGGCTTTTCAGAAGATGCAGCTTCCCCCCAGCTCTGCAGCTTCCCCCCAGCTCTGTGCTCCATCTCACCACCCTGAATTTGAGAATCTCTCAATCACGAGTGTGATTCCCACAGGCTCCAGCACTGCTCAAAGCTGCTGTGATCCATGCGTGGAGGGGAGCTGGGCTGCTTGAACAGCCCCCCATCGACGTTCCCAAACTTCGGAGGCATCAACTGTTCATCTTTCCCATCTGACAGGCTTTCCTTACCAGCTCTGTTCCAACACTGACACAGGATAAGCTGTGCTGTCCTCTTTGAGCGTGCGTTCCCTCAGGCGTGCGGGTCGCTGGCACCTTCCCCCTTCCTCCTCCTCTCCCGTGGTCTCCATGCAGCTGTCCTGGACAGACACACAAACCCATTTAGCAAATGGATCTTTTTTCTCATGAAGTGCTCAAAAAGAGAGTCACCCTTTACTCTGGAAAGGGGTGACTGGCGTATCGTGACTCGTCAGTCCGAGGCCAACCCCCACGCTGTGTGTCAATGCCTCACGTAAGCAGCTGGGGGAATCAATAGTTCAAGTATATTTCTGTATTTATTACATATTCAATCGACCAGCTCGTGCTCTGCCATCGATACATTAACTGATAATAAAACTCTGTTTACTACAGAAAATATTAGGCAGCGTGTAACAAATAACTGGAGGTTGGTGTGGGGAAGTGTTGGGCTACAGAGGAGCGACGGGAGGGAGCTGGGTAACATCCTCCTGGAAAGGCCAGCTTGTGTGATCCAAGGAAAACCAGGACACTGTATGCAAGAGGTGAAAACTGCCTCGTGCTGGTGCGGGTCTGAAGCCATCAGTGCAGGGAAGGTTGTGCTGAGAGGTGTTCACAGCCAGCCCCAGCGTGCTGCTGCCCAAGCCCCGTGTGTGCGGTGGGGTGTGCATGCCCAGGGTGTGCCCTCAGTGAAAACCTCACCCCCATGCCAACACGGAGCCACGAGCATCCTCGGGGCACCACACTTAAAAATCGTCCTTAAAAATCCCCTTCCCAACAGAAATTCTCTTCCATGATGACACTGCCCAACACGGGCAGCGGACATGGGGTGTTTGGGTAAGGCAGAGGGGGTCCAGTGCCCTGCAGCAGGGGCAAGAGTGGGATTCAGACACATTTCCTCTGGAAGAAGTGCTGCCTATGGCAGTCCTTTAGCTGAGGAAGCTGAGCTGAGCCCATCTGCTTCCAGGGGAACAGGAGGAGGTGTGTCCAGGGCTTTTGGACAGCGCTGAGTGTGGGATGCTGTAGGAGCAGGCGGTTGCCAGTGCTGTGGGCCCAGGAATGCATCAGGGCTGCTGACACATTTCGGGTCACCTTGCTCTCTCAGGGTAGCCCCTTTGAACACACAGTGATGCTTGAGAGCTAGGACTCATCTTGTCATGATTTAGAGGGTACTAACGAGCAATCTGGTATGGAGGGGAACGAATGCTAGCGCTCTGTGTTAGTACCAGGGCTGTTAATGCATAGTCCAACAGAGGGGATAATTAGGGGGAATTACAGCTCTGAGGATGCCTTGGCTGGTGCGTGTGTGCCAACGGTCCCAAGATGGTTCTCCAAGTTCACTGGTATGTATTTGGGCTGGAGGCAGCACCTTGGAGGGCAGCAGTGTGTCCATGGCCATAGGTGAGGCCCCAGCCATGCCCCCACCACACTGCAGCCGGGGAGCTACTGGCTGAGGTGGCCTCTGTCCCTCAGAGGAAGCGGCCAGCAGTTTCCAGTCAAATGTGAAAGAACAGTTTATTTGGTGTCACTTTTAATTAAGCTGGGTGGCAGAGCCTCTATGAAGTGTGAGGAATGTCTCCTGTGAATGCACTGCATTACTATTAGTTATATTTTATTTTTATCATTGTTATTATTTATTAGTCTGGAGACCCAGCGCTCCATCGATTTGTTCCCCAGTAGCCCAGATGAGGCTGAGTAGCTGTAGATCATCTTCGACTCAGGCTGACACTGGCATTTTCTCTCCGGAACCATCGATTGGGAGCACACGGGCTCTGGAGCGGGTTTGGCTCAGGAGCCTTTGCAAGCGAAGCAGGAGAGGATGGAAGCTGTGGCTGCCTGGGAGTGGGAAGCGGCCAGCGCTGCATTCCATGGGATGCTGGCAGCACTGCACTGCCCGAGAGGGACCCGCAGAGCCTGGGGAGGCAGGAGCCAGCCAGGTCGGGGGTTGCTGCCCCGGCTAAGTCACATCCCTGAGGAGGGGAGGCTGTCGCTTGTGTGGAGCAGTTTGGAGAAGAACAAAGAGCCCTTGTGCAACGCAGCCAGCCCGACATAGGGGAATAACCTCGTACGCTCCCTCGGAGAAACGGCGGTGGTCCTGCGGCAGCCGGGCAGGGGGCTGCCCCCTCGGAGCAGAGACCGGGCACGGGTGGATGGAGTGCACTGTCCTGCAGGTATTGACAACACCTGATCCCTTCACGGAAGCAAACTGAGGAGATGAAAGTGTGAAGAGTCAGGTGTGGAGAAAATCGGGAACCATTTCATGTGCCATGAACACGGGGTGAGGGAGCGAGGAGGAGTGTGGGCTTAACAGCTGCCACAGCACGCTGCATCCACAGGCACTTGGGGGCTGGGGTGCCTCAGAGCACAGCAGGCTGTGCCTGTCTCCAACACAACGCTCTCAGTGGCTTCAGCTCAGCATGATGCTCAAACACCATTTCCCTGGAGCACATGGAGCAGCCGTGGGCACCGCGCGGGGAACAGACCCTCCCTCAGCCTCTGCTGAGCTCAGACCCATCAGCCGCCCCAGCCCCTAATTCGAAGGGTCCCCCCCCTTGACAGCCTGGACGGTGGCACCCCAGCCAAGCAGCGGGTGCTGGCTGCTGGTGCAGGCACGGTGGCACGGGGAGGAGGCACACACCATGCCTGATGCAACGCCCAGCCAAGGAGCCTGTGTCCAGACGCATGTTTACATCCCTCTGCCCTGGCGCTGTGCGAGGGAGAACGGCTGTGTCTCTGTCACTGCCCATCGCCCTCCGCTTGTTCTTGCTGTTGATAGTTTCAGACAAGCAGCCTTCACCCGAGGACATGTCAGAGCCTTGCTGGTTCCTTGTCCAAAGGGGAAAACATTCTTTATCTCCTTCAGTAGCTCGTGCTTTATGATGCTGTAACATCCTCTGCTGCTGGAGCTGCTGCCTCCTCGCCTGGCATGAGACCCATGCTCAGTGTGTCTCAGTGGTTCTCCACACATCCCAGGTTCTGACCCAGCTGTGTCTGGTGCTATGCAAACACAGGCATAAAATTCCATGATGTTTAAGAAGTGAGAAAAGGGCTTCGACCCCAGAGGCATCGGGATTCCAGGGGAAGGGGACAGAGAGCAGCTCACAGCACGCTCCAGCCTGCGGCTCGGCACAGCCTGTCCCACTGCCAGCCCTGTCTCTGCGGCAGATGTGGGGCTGCAGCAGCCAAGGGGGATCCATAGGGCTGGGTGCAGGGAGCCCTCACCCCCACGGCTCACTGCCTGCCAGCATCCCTGCCTGCGCCCGGCTGCTCTGCCTGTTCGGCCGGCAGGAAGATGCTGGATGTCTGAGGCTGGAAGATGCTGGATGTCTGAGGCTGACCTCCGGCAGCCAAACCACTGAGCTGAGACAAACCCGAGTTGCTGCTCATCACACCACGACTGGAGATCTTCCCTGCAGCCCTTGGGCAGGGCTAACAGCCCACTGAGGCACTGGCAATGGACACGGGGGCTCATGAGCAGCTTTCTGCCCCCAGCAAGAGCTCGCCCGCCTCCTGCCAGTGCCTGGGCTGGGAGAGCTGGAGAGCCAGCAGCCCCAGGGTGGGCAAAGCAATGGAGAGGGGTGCCTGGGGGACCAGTCTGGATTGTGGGGGTGACCACAGCCCCTCACCCTGCCCTGGTGGAACCCTCAGCACCTCACCCCCCCATGTGCAGCCTTGCGGTGGTGCATGTGCTTAATAAAACACAAACTTATATTTCCCTTTTCCAATGAAATTAACATTCTTTATTGCCAGCTATAAGAAATATTCCTTAAGGGTGAGAAGTTTATAAAAAATTTAGAGTAACAAAGGCAAACTTATAAAAAATTCATCTTTTAGTAGTGATTGCTCTATAAAAAAAAGAGTGAGTTTAAGTGAGAATACAAAATTCACAGAATTAATTATGTAAACAGAAGAAAGGCACCGCGGCTGAGAACTAAACTAATTAGCAGCAGAGCCGCCCTGCCAGCGTCAGCCTGGACCTGCTAAGAGGAACCCACAGTGACAGTCGTGTCTCGAGTCAGTTATGAAATCACACGGTGCTGAGTTCGTTAAGGAGCCCTGAGCGTGGGGACACCCCGGCTGCTCTCACCCGCACACAGCAGCGCTGGCCGGGTCCCTGTGCCCAGGCTGGCTGCAGGGATCACCACCGCCTGCTCCATTCACCGGGGCAGCTCGGGGCTGCTCTGCCAGCTGCCAGGACAGGGGATGGCAGGGATGGCAGGGGTGGTGGGGGCAGCAGGGACAATGGGAATGGCAGGGACGGTGGGGACGGTGTGGATGGCAGGGACGGTGTGGATAGCAGGGATGGTGGGGATGGTGGGGCATCCTGCACAGGCACAGGGAGCATCGTGTGTCCTGGAGCTCACTGATGTCCAGGTAAAACCTGTCTGTGGTCCCCAGCAGGACCCACGGCTGTGTCGGCACAGCCATCACACTGCAGCAGACAGGGTGACCCATGGCTTTGTCCAAATACTCGAGGGACACCGAGTGTGGCAGCTTATAACGTCCAATGCCAGGGCACTGGCTGCTTCCTCCGTTTTGCCTGTGGTAGTGGTTGGGAGACATGCCTGGCCTGGAGTCCTGGGAGGGAAAATCAACCCCAGACCCTCAGAACAGCCCCGGGGGGGAAATCCTCTGCAGGGTCCTGTGCCCAGCTCCCCTGCACATCAAAACCAGGGCAAGGCTGGGGTCAAACGCTCTGCATCCCAGAGCCTCCCTCCTTCCTCTGCAGAGAGATAGGAAGGGACAGGAGGGAGGAGACTGAGGCTGGGGTGGGAGAAGGAAAGGGAAAGGGAAAGGGAAAGGGAAAGGGAAAGGGAAAGGGAAAGGGAAAGGGAAAGGGAAAGGGAGAAGAAGGAGAAGAACAGGAGAAGCCATGTCACTCAGCCTCCATCCCTTTGGCACAGAGGCAGGGGTGACATCCTGAGATGGGAGAGCTGCCGCCTAATGCAGCATCCCAAGACCCCCTAGTGCTGACCCCGGTTTGTGGACACACACAGGGGCTGCCGAGGGGGCTGGTGATTGAGGGGGGGTCCTGCACCAGGTCTGTTTCCACCCACCTCTCCAGGTCTGCAGGGACCCCAGCCCGCTGGAGCTGGCTCCCCAAACGCAGGGTGTGCACCTCAAACCTCGCACCCGTTCTCGCCTCGCTGCCTGAGGGCGCTGGCCCCGACTCCTTCCTCCCCATGGTGACTCCCTCCTCCCCATCGCTCGGGTTTAGGGATCACCCTGTGAAGTTCAGAGCAGCCAAACACAGCAGAAGGGACCGGGATGAGCAGGAGCCCTGCCATTCACAGGCACATCACCCGTGTCATTGGGGTGGAAGCTGCTTGCTCATTCCAGCCTGCGCCTCACGTTATTTTTCACTGTAGGAAAATCTCCAGGAGGAGAAAAGAAACTTAAGGCCCACATTTAAAAGCGAGGCTGAATAGAACGGGGCTGTTGGGAATACAAATGCTGCTGAAGTTTCTCTCTGACCCTTCCTCACCGCTGGCGAGGCTCAGCCGCATGGTGATGCGCCAGCTCTGATCACAGCTACCAGGAGCTGGGTGGGGACAGTGAGGGCTTCCCCGGGCTCCAGACACCACTGGGGACCTGGAGACATCTGACAGCCTGTCCCTTGGCAGAGACCTGCAGCCAGGGCACGCTGCTGCCAGCACAGAGCCTGGCTTTCCCTCACCACTGGCTGTCGCGCTCCCGTCCCGGTAATATCGCAGCGGCACTTCAGAGCTGGAGAGCTCTCAGCTGGGAGGTGCTCCCTGCCACTGGCACCGGTTCAAGCCGCCTGGTGAACTAAATTGATTTTTTATAGTTGCTCTGGAGCAAGTTTAATGAATCTGTTAGTAGCTGCTCCCTGCTTAAACCTTTCCTTGGCGCTGGCACTGCAGCACAGCATTTCGGAGAGCCGAGGCGGCTGCGTAAGCCTTACCCCTCACCTCTGAGCAGCTCCACCGTGATGGGCTGCTGGCTGCAGGACTCCACATCCTTATGGCCCGATGCAGGGAAAGCCATCAGCTGAGGGAGCACCTGGACCAGTGGGAACCTCGTGTGGAACACGACGTACAGGTGTCTCCTGCGTAAGGACAGTGCCAGCTCCAAGCGTTAGATCGTGTCAGCAGTGTGCTCTGCGATCCAAGACAGCCATCTGCCTCCCTGACAGCCAGGTCAACGATTAAAGGCAGCTCTGGGTTTAGTTTCACAGAGGTGTTTTGTTCTCTGAACGTTTTCCCTGTGCAGGGCAAGGGCTCAAAGCCTACTCCCCAACCAAAGCATAGCCCAAAACTCACCTGAGCCTGGGACCTGGGGCCATGAGGAAACAAAAGCTGCCCCTTGCTTGTGGGGAGGGAGCGGAGGCTGCGCTGGGGGCGCAGTCATGGGGCTCCATGGCTCCCACACATGCTGCAGCCCCCGGCCCTCTGACCCAGTGAGAGCCATCAAGAGCAGCAGCACCAGAGTGGGTGCTGCCCGGTGCCAAATCCAGCCCAGATCAGCAGGAAAACCCCTCTGCAGACCTGTGTGGAGCTGTGCTGCACCACAGCCGCCTCGCATCCCACCACTGCTTCCCCACACCGGGCACTGGCAGGTGGGGGGATGCCGAGCCGGCCCAGCATCCCTCCCTCCAGCACGGCCGGGCTGGAGCGGCGCGGTACCGCGGATGGCACCGTCACAAGCGGTTTCCATCGCTGCACACAGCTGCCGAGCGCACCTCTTCCTTCCAAACAGCTGCTGGGATCTGACCCTGTCGATCAGGCAGTGCCAGGAAACCCAGCGAGCCGCCGGCAGCCGGCTCCGTGACACAAATGTTTTCAAACATGCAGGCAGCTATCTGATCGGCGCCTTCCCCAGAGGACCGCGCTCCAGGGCCGCGGCGCACGCTGCGCGCTGGGTTTTGCCAGTAAATGATGCTGCTTCCGAGCGGAGAGTTTAACTCTTGAAGCGCAGCAGCAGCTGGGCTCGGGCGGCAGCGCGGTGCTGTGCCGGCGGCGCCGGGCTCTGGCGTCCTGGCACCGGGGAGGAAAGGAAACTTTGGGGATGGAGAAGGCAGAGCTGGAGAGAACAAGGCCCCCGGGGGGTTTCCTGGCGGTGCCACCGTGGGGGGCAGAGAGAGGCCCGAATCCTGTATGGCACCAAACCGGGGGGCAGGGGGCAGGAAAAGGGGGCTGGTTGACTTGGGACAAAAGATAATTAATATTGATTGAAGCAATGTAAATGTCACCAAGCATTAGCAAGAGAGCCAAGCAATCTCCTCACCACCAAACAAAGGACCAGGGGAGAGCAGGGAGCTGGGGGGTGATGGTGAGCTGTCCCCGGGGTGGCTGCTGCCCACCGGACCCTTTTGCCCCTGCACCCCGGGGGCTTTGCTGCCCAGGGACAGGACCAGGGGTGGCACCTCACACCATGAGCCTCATCTGTTGCTGGAGGCTCAGTGCTCCCCCAGCGAGGCGGCTTACACCATGTTCTCACCAACACATCTGCTCAGGGTCCTTCACCAGCACGGTGCTGGCACCCCGGGGAGCAGGGCACCCCAACCCTCTCCTAAATAAGAGCAGTGAAACCCTGCAGAGCCCGGGGGTAAAACCCCCCGGGGAGGGGACCCGCCATGGGGCTGCTGGACTGTCTGCATGGGGCCGCAAACCCCTCGACTTCCCCCCCGCTGGGGGTGCACGGCCAGAGGGGTCCCCAGGAGCAGGGCAGTGCTGTGCTGGAGTGGACAAGCAGCCCCTCAGCAGGAGCTGGGAGTGCCTCCGCCTCCCCAGGCTCCTGCGAGGAGAGACGGGGAGTGGGATGGGGTCCAGGGAGAGGGTTGGGGTGCCCTGCTCCCCAGGGTGACAGCACCACGCTGGTGAGGGTCCCTGGGCAGATGTGTTGGTGAGAGCATGGTGTGAGCCGCCTCGCTGGGGGAGCACTGAGCTTCCAGCATCAGGGTTCCCATCCCACTCCCCACCTCCTCAGAGGAGCCTGGGGAGGCGGAGGCGCTGCCCTGCGCCCCCCNCCCCCCAGTTAATTTGAACAACTATTTACTTAAGCACCCTGCCCGCTCCCCCTGGCATTATGTATGCAGCCATCCTGCTCCCTGCGCTCTCACCGCAGCATCGATCGGCACCACTTCAATAACCTCATTGAGATTCCGGACACCAGCTCAGGGACTCTATCTCAGTGTCTGGTCAATAGCTTATATTTTTAATTTGTCGATAATCAGTCAGGACCTTGGTCTGAGTGCTGCTGAGGCTCTTTGCTCAATGGGGAAGGTGAAATCGCTCAAGCAGGGTCATGTTTATGGCCTAAGCTGAACCATGGGAAATGGAGATATCAGTCAGGCTTATGAAAAATAACACGCTATATTATTTTTCATAAACCTGACAAAATCATATTTATTTAAAGACAAAGATAAGGCACCCAGCTGGCAGCGCTCACTTTCTCTTCCCATCCGAGCGCGCCGTGCCCAGCCAAGAGCTGGGACACGCACCCATGTCAGGGCTCCCCGGGACACCCCCGGGCTCTGGGAGCTCTCCCCAGGGATACTGGCTGGAGGGGGTGGGTACAGCTTTGTCCCTGCCTGCTGTTGCCCGGGGCCGGGCCCCAGACTTGCCCCGCAAGAGTTGGCAGGAGCAGGGAGTGGGCATTGGAGCAGGAGGCGGCACATGGCCCTGTGCTTTGTGGTGTACTGCTGGGGTGTGTGTGTGTGCTGGGGATGAGGAGCTGTGCTGGGGGCGGGGGCCTGTCCTCTGCTCCTCTCCCTCATGAGGAAGAAGAGGCACTGCGGGGCTGGAGGTGGGATGGGAGGAACCCATGATCCACCTGCATGGAGGGAGTGATGCTCTTGGACCAAGCGCAGGACTGACCCTGCCTCCCGGGCTCACCCCACGCTGCTGGTGCTGAGACCCCCTTCCCACAGCCCCTCTCTGGATGTGCAGCCCCATGCCCCCCTTCCAAAGCAGGCTCAGTAGCCGGGCTGAGCCAGGTGGGGGTCTGTGTTCCTGCGGCTCCCGTATCCACCACGGAGTCCTGCTCTGTATCTCACACTTGTCTCCTTCGATTTCCCTGACAGCCAATTCTGGAAAGTTGGAAGGTGTGCCATTATCTAGGACTACATTATGAAAGTGTCAGGGGGGTGATGGATGGCAGCGCTCGGGGCTCCTCGGGAGCGGGCAGGAAAGTGACATTAGGAAAGATTTTCTTTTTATGGTTCCTTCAATAGGGAGGGCTCTTTGGAGGGCTGTATTTCAAACCAGATAATCAAACACTCCTCCTGGCCTCCCAAACTTTGCCAGGAACTGCTGCAGGAGTGTCCTAGCAGGGTGAAAGGGGAGCTGGCTGGTTTCGGTTCTCGCAGTGCGCTCTTGGATGGTGATGCCTGCCCTGCCCTCCCCAGGCAGCTGTCCTTGTTTCCCACAGCCTGGAGGCTGCTGCTGGGGTGGGAAACAGCTCCAGGGGCTCGAGGGGTGCGTTTGCTCTATGTCAGGGAGCAGGGGGAGGTTTGGGAGGTGGATGTGAGCTGGTGACCCCAGTGCTCTGGGGCTTCTCACTCATGAGCAAACTGGGAGGTGGTAAGACATCACCCAAGGGCACCAGGTCAGATGGAGAGGGGACCTGAGCAGCTGTCCCTGCCCTGTGTGGGTCAGAGGTGGCTGGTGGTGGTCGAGCTGCCACCATTATCTTTGTGTGCTGGGTGCTTGACACCACAAGTGTGGGGTTCCAGAGTTGTTTTCCTGGCATCTGCCTGCAGACCCCATCCCCTGCCTGCACGAGGCTCCCAGCCCACCCTGTGCCTGCCCCGTGCTGCTTCCCGTGTGTCTCCTCCTGCTCTGCTGTGGGAGCAACTAATAAGGTGCATGGGCATGTCATTTAAAATGATATTTAATACTGCTGGAAAAGCCCCACAGACCTATTGACCGTGCAATATACAGTGTCAGTGCATTTTACAGGCAAGTACAAAGCGAACATCAATAACCCCACATGTGCTGTTACTGCACACATCTTGCCATTAAAGTGAAGACCCTGCTCAGCAGCTGCAAGCCCTGTTTGTGTTTCTCCTGTCATGGCAAGCCCAGAGCCTCCCTGGGTGCTGGGAAGAGGCAGGGCTGTCCCCTCTGTCCCCTCCCCAGCGAGCACCTGGTGGCACCAAAGGGATGATGCTGGGGGAGCTGGGGGGTGACACACGCCCCCAGCTGTGTTTGTGCTGATGAAGCTGTACTGATTTTGTGCCTTACATGTGTATGTTCCAGGCACAAGTTACCCCTGTGCACTGCTCTGGTGTCAGACCTCAGGCTGGCTCACAAGGCTGCTGTGCTCTGCAGCCTTTGGACACTTTCCTACTGTGTTTCCCAAGGCACCAGAATCCCCCCTTGGGATGAGGCTTTGTTACCCTGTGGGACCAGAGGTGGGAACTGAAAACATGCTGTCAGGAGGGAAAGTGTGTTTCCTCACATTTGTGTGAAGCAGAAGCCTTACTGGTACCTCAGAGACAGAGTAGCTGCTCCTGCTTGAGTGTCCCCATGGGTGCCATCAGCATCGGTCCCTGTCCCGCAGGGGCTGTGAGGGGTAAAAGCCCCTCAGGATCAAACGCACAGGGACTGTTGCTATGCAAACACCACAGCTAACAGTGGAACAGAGTCAGGATAGGAACTCCTGCACTTTACATGGGAGTGGGAAGGGGTTTAGAGTCACAGAGTGCACTCACAAGGCTGTAAAAGGGTGCAGCCAGTACCATGGGGTGGCACCAGGGCAGCTGGTGGGGTCAGATCCTGTCTGCCCTGTGCTGATGGCACAGCAGTGATGGCATCAGTGTGACATCAGGCTGAGCTCAGCAGTAGCTGGGTACCTGCTGGTGGGGGGGTCCTTCCTTGCTGTGGGGCTCAGGGGTCTGTCTGAGCTCTGCTGGACCCGGCTGGTGCTGGGGAGTGGCTCTGGTGTGGATTGGTGGTGTTGGCTGCTCGTGTGGGGGCTGACAGGAAAACCAACCCGCTCCTGCATGGGCTGTGGTGCTTCTGACCCTCAGAGCCCCACAACTGATGGGCTGGGAGATGGTCAGTGTGCTCAGCCTGGGAGGAACATGGGGAGCTCTGCCCCAGCACCGTGGGCCTGCTGTGCCTTTCTCTGGCACCTCCTGGTACCAGGATGGCTTTGGGGAGCAGCAGGGAGTCTCCAGGCTGGTATGTGGCCCCACATCCCAGCAAGGAGAGGACACTCAGAGGCTCCTTCCTGTCCCTCTGCAGATGGGGGCTGCGCCCTGGATACCACACAACCGCCCTGTTCCCTGAGACAAAATCCAGCAGCACCAGCCATTGCAGAGAGGAAAAGCTTAGTGCTTTTATTTTCCCTGTTGCCTTCAGGATATTAATAAAAACAGATTAATAAAATCAAAGGCAGCACAATTAGACAGGGCATCAAGGAGGGAAAAAAATGTTTGCTGTACAATCTTTCAATTTCCATGGCAGTTCTCATGCTGAGAAAATCTGTCTGCGATTGCTGATGGAAAGATAGGGAGCTAATGGGGGAGGGAGGGAGGGAGGAGAGCTGCTCCCTTTGTGCTCCTCGGGTACAGTGCTCCTCTGCTGCAGCGCTAGCGGGTGCTCAGCACAGCTATGTCCCGTGTGTTCCCCTGGCAATAGCTCTGGGGTGGCACAGGCTTGATGAGCTGGGCTTTTTCAGTAACGTGGGGGTCTGGTGGGATGGCTGCCTGCTCAGGGTCCCGCTCCCCACTGACCCCAAAGGTGAGAGTGGGAGCTAATGGATCTCCCTGGGGAAGGGTCCTGGGGGTCTGGGCACTGCCCTGCAGCCAGGTTGGGGGGCAGGCAAGCTCTCGGGGTGCCAGGGCTAAGCGAGGGCTCACCCCGTGTCCCCTGAAAGCTGGTCTCTGGAGCTCTGGGGCAGAGGCTCTCTCCTGTTCCCTGATGCTCCCTGTGTCAGGAGGGAAGCGTTCCTCCTCTCAGCGTTGCTGGGTTACCTCCATTAACCTGGGCCCTGCTGGCAGCAGCTGAGGCTGTCTGGAGAGTATTTGGGTTTGCTGCGAATCATAAAACACCTCCAGCATCTCTCTGTAAGGTGGGGGTGGGAAGGATCCGGGGGGCTGCTTGGGCTGGCAGGAGGAAAGTCCCAGCCCTGGGAGCCTTCTCGGGCCGGCACGTCTGATTTGCATGTTGTATATGTGCTCGTATAGGGCTTGTTCCATTTGCATAATGAGGCTGTAGGGACTCCCCTCGCCTGCAGAATGGCAGTGTAAACGCAGAGTGAAGGCAATTATATCGGTGTTTACATTTGCAGGAAGACACCTCCTGATGGTTTTGGGTTGGGAAGGTTCCTCCTTGGCTGGCCCTGCGCAGTGCTGCTCCGGGGCCTGCTTCCTCCCGCGGCCTGCTTCCTCCCCGGGCCTGCTTCCTCCCCGCGATGGAGGCAGAGACTCTTCCAGGCAACAGGTCCTTTAGCTGCAGTTCTGTTTTAAATTCAAACATATCTTTAAAGGGCTGGAAGGGCTGAAGCCAGCCAGAAGGTGCTGTGGCTCTGTGAGGATGCTCGCCGTGCCGGGAGCGGGGCTGGGCTGGCTCTGGGGATACAGGGATGTGCAGTGGCCAGGCTGGGGCACAGCCTGAGGCTGAACATCGTGTCCAGAGCTGGGGAGCTGGAGGAAGGGCTGTTTGGGGCAGCTTTTGAAAGGAAAAAAGGCAGCAATAAATCTGGATTGAGTTTTGTCAGTGTGAACGGGAGAGGAGCTGGTCTCTGGTCACTCATCTGGAGCGGCTGCGGGGTGGAGGGGAAGGTGTCCAGCCAAGCAGCCAGGGCTGGGGGTCTGGGAGCCCTCCTGTCTGCCAGGGCAGGATTGCTGGGACAGGATGCTTGGTGTGTGCCCATGCCATGCTGTCAGTGCTGGGGGAGTGATCTGCTGCTCCTGGATCCCTCCTGTCAAATGCCGAAGCACTTTGTGGAACGATAGTAATTATTATAGCACTAAAACAAAGCACCAAGAGCTGATTGCTTTGGAGAGATCACTAACTATCTTTGTCTAATTACTTGGCTCCAATTAACATTTTACCACAGACTTCTGCAAGCACTTTTCTCAGAAGAAGGAAAAGAAAACAAACCCCAAAATCAACAGCAACATTGAATAAAATAGTGTAGCCTTGGACAGGGTCCTTGGCACCAGGCTGGAGAGGGGAGAGCAAATCCTGCTCCTCCCGTGGCCCTGGGGAAGGACACAGGCACAGCGGGCAGAGGGATGGGATTTGGGGGCTGAGGGGGAGCCTGGATGCCCTTGGGGCTCACAAGGGGGTCCCACTGATCCCTTGTTCCCCTCTTCCCACTGAGCTTCCTACACGCCAGCCTGGGGAACCTGCTGCTTTCCTGGAGCTCTGCTTGCTGGGGGTATCTGCTGAGGGTCTGAAGTTTCCTCCTGTGTCTGTGGGGGGCTGTGAAGAGAAGAGTGGGACCTCCAGGTCTTGGGTGGCCCTTACTGCAGTGCTGGCCTTAGGGTGGGAATGGCAGTACCCTGCACGGGGGTCTGCCTGGGATGTGTTGCCTCAGTGAGGCTGTGTGGTGCCAGGGTCTGGTGGCTTCTGCTCCCTGGGATGGTGGAGGATGAGCCTGCTCGGGAAGGGCTGGGGTCTGTCCCCCTGTGTGGGGGCAGCTGGGTGTTGACATCCCCTGATGCAGCAGTCAGGTCGCTGGGGACGGTGGCAGATCCTGGTGCTGAGGCACAAAGCTGGTTTGGGGTTAGATGTTTCCTTACCAAAAGCTGGGGGGCAGAAGGTGCAGATGTGGGGTGAGCTGTAAGGGTGTTGTACGAAACCACCCAGGTCCTGGGAAGGGCCAAGCCAGGCGTCCCCCTGCACCGCCCCAGCTCGGCAGCGCGTTGCTGTGCTTCCCCGAGCCTGCGTATTTACATACATCCCATAATTACCATCTGCACAGCCAGAGGCATTTGCTGGAAATGGGCTGATTCCATCTGTTGGTGCGATTTTCTCCCAGGAATTTGCATTGATCACTTTTTTATGCAAAACTTTTGTATAGATCATTTTTCCCCCTATTTTTTTTTTTAATACAGAGAAATATTCCCGGGGAAGGGGAGAGGCTCCCGGGGAAGGGGAGAGGCTCCCGGGAAGGGGGAGAGGCTCCCGGGGAGGGGGAGAGGCTCCCGGGGATGGGGAGAGGCTCCCNCCCGGGGAAGGGGAGAGGCTCCCGGGGAAGGGGAGAGGCTCCCGGGAAGGGGGAGAGGCTCCCGGGGAGGGGGAGAGGCTCCCGGGGAGTGGGAGGCTCTCCAACAACAGATCTGCCCTGGATTTGCTCTGCTCTGCCCCAGCAGGGACTGGGATGCACAGGCTGCTCTGGCCTGGTGGTTCCCAAGCCCCTGTGGTTCTGGGCTCTCCCCGAGGTGGTAACTCACCCTTGATGGGATGACCTTAAATTAGGAGGAACGGGGTGCAGTAATTAGTCAGCTGACTGATTCCTCTGGAGCAGAGTTTGGACTCTGGACCTGGCTGGGCCAGCTGGGACTCCTGGCATGGTTTTGACAGCTGTAACGAGCTGGGCAGCTTTGTGTTGATTGAAAGTTGGGGTAATTAGTGCTGCCCTCTCCTCTTCCCCGTTCGCTCCAGCCTGGGTCAAGCGTGTGCAGGAGGAGGCAGGGCTGAGCTGAGGGATGGGGTGGCTGAGGGGTGCAGCAGCCTTGGGGTTCAGGTCCTGGAGCAGCCGGGGTGCAGGGTCATCCTGCCTCTGGGGGAGGGTCCCTCACTGGCCCTGGTCTCTGTTTGGGGCTGTTGGGCCCCTCTGGTGTCCGGGGCTGGGTGGGAAAGCAGTGATGCTGTGAGCGGGAGAGAGCCTGGGTGCTGGGGGGAGCTGGGCTGGGGGCTGCCAGATCGGACCCCCCATCACAGCCAGAGCTTGCTGCCCCTGGGAAGGAAACTTCAGGAAGCCACAGACAGACAGATGGAAACGGTGGCTCTCGTGGCCAAGGTTCCTCAGAGGAGGGTGTTGGCTTTGTGGGTTGGCTGGAGCCAGCGTGGGGGGGGGATAGATAAATAAATAAATAACACCCCCCCCTCGTGCCATAAACAGTTATCAGGAAGGAGCAGAGAAAATGAAGTGAACTCTTCCAATGCATCATGGAATATTACTGTATTTCATTTACTGTGGCACCAATTAGATGAGAGCCTGTTCTATTAACGTGCACCCTTGCAGATCCATGCTAAATTAACTGCTAGATCTTCACTACAGCAGTAAAACGATTGATTTCTCCCCTTAATCAGTTTATTTCATTAGTTATACATTTATTTTTACATGCATTTTGCCGAGCTGCAGTGAAATGACCTATCAAGGTATGTGACATCACAGAGTGATTTGAATATTAACCAAATAGCTATTACAGCAGTGGTAGTGCTTAAAGATCATATGTAAATCAAATGTCAGGGGATAAAATTGCAGCAAGGGCTGTCAGAAAACAATTTAGCCATGGTTAAAGGGACAGCTCACGGCTGGGAGGACTGTGAACTTTGTGAGGGGTCTGATCTCCTTCCCTTCCCTCCTGCTTCCACGGGGAAAGGGATGAAGTTTTTCCCACACCAGCCCTTTGTTTTGCTGAATTAATTGTGTGGGTTCCAAAGCTTTTCCCCTTTGTGTTCCACATCTGGTGCCTGAGCAGCAATTGCACCTTCAAGGTTGAGCTGGGTGGGGAATAATCTCCATTCCTGACCCAGGAAGCTGAAGTGTGTTAAATATAAATAGCTGGGAGCAGTGAGAGGCAGAAACGGCTTCTCTGGGCCGGTGATTACGGGAGAGGTGTTCCCAGGGGAACGGGGAAGGGGCTGGAGTCTGAGGGTGTGTTCCTCATGTGGGGGTATCTTGGGTGGGAGTGTGGTCACAGCGGGGAGGTTCTGGGGTGCTGTAGGGCTTGGAAGGTGCTTTGGGGCTGGGAAGGTCCCCAGGTGGGTTTGGGAGCAGCAGAGTGCTGCTGGTGAGCTGGACCGGGGGGTCCTGCAGCGTGCACCCCTGGGTGCAAACATTGGGGCTGGGGTGCATGTGCCCCATGGCCACCGAGCCCCTTCCCCAGAGGATCTCAGCATCCACAGCAGCAGCTCCTCCTCTGCTCTCAGGCCACTGGACCCCATCAGGACAGGCAAATGCTTGTTGGGGCGACTGCAGCCCGAGCTGGGGGGGGTCTCTGGCTGGTGAGGGGTCTCTGTCTGGGGGTCCGTGTGGAAATGGCACTTTGGGGGAAGCAGCTGCTGGGGCTGAGCGTGTCTGAGCACAGAGTGGTTTGTTTTCAGAGCAGCAGTGAGGAGAGGCAGCATCAGTGACCAATAATCCAAGGTGGGGGGGGAATGAGACCCCTGGCAAACAAACCAGCAGGCAGCAGGGTGTGCTGTGAGTGGTGCCGTAAAGCTCTCGGGCGAGGGCTCCCTTCCCAGGGTTTCAATCCAGCTCCTGTGTCCCTGGGGCACCATCTCACAGGATCCGTCTGCACAGAGTAAACATTGAAATTATATAATTAGCCCCTCAGAGAAAAGAGTTCTGAATTCCTGGGAACTTAAAGTTAAGAGAAATATTACATCTCTTCCGCCCCTCCGTATCATCTCTAAACGCTGAGCAGTGCAGCAGGGGGGGGAGAGCTTCCAGGAGGGAGGGGAGGGCTTGGGGTGTGGTGGTTCTGCCTGAGGGCCCCGGATGCTGGGGGGGGTGTCTTTCAAAGGACCATGGGTGCTGGGTGCAGCGTGTGGGCTCCAGCAGCCTGGGAGGGGAGCTGGGGGCGGGCGGCGCTGGGGATGCTTTTGCCCCGGGTCTGCCAGTGTCTGATCTAACGACAGCGCTGGCAATAAGCAGGGATTATAAATGGGAATTGCAGTCCATCAAAATTGATTCCAGGGTAAATTGAATATTGAGTTAAATTCCAGTGGCTGGTGGAACCTGAGGCTCCCCGGGGATACCGCCCAGCGCGGGAGCACATCCATCCCGCATCGCCGGGACACGGCGCGGCTGTTTGACCTTGGGTTACTACAGTAACCTTAAGTGCACAGTAATATACTTCCAGTCACTGTTCAATGCTCAGGGGGATGTTTTAGGGCCCTTGGCTGGAGTGAGTATTTTTATGCAGGCTATAATTTCTTTTAAGACCTTCGCCAGCAGCCGAGCAGCCTTCGCAGCGTCCTTCTCCCTCGCCGGCTCTGGGGCGCTGCGGGGTGGGGACCCCATGGAAGGGGACCCTGAGATGTGATGGGGATGTGCTCTGGGCCCAGAGGATGCTGGGGGGGTGGAACTCAGGGTCTGTCCCTCCTGGGGCATGTGAAGGGCTGTGACTGGACCCACCCTCCTGGGCTAGCAACCCTCCCTGTCCCCAGCACCTTCCATGGCCAGCTCCTGCCCGATGAAGGTGGCCATTCAACTGCTCGGGGTCCTGGATGTGGCCACGTTCCCTGGGGCAGGGCTGGAACCAGGCAGGAGAGGAGAAAGGCAGGCATCCACTCCCCTGGCACCCGCTCCCCCCTTGCAGAATGCGAGGAGGAGGAGGCTTTGGGGTCCATCCTCTGCCTTCCATGCCCACCCCACCCCGGGCGGTGCGAGGCCCCGCTCCCTGCCCTGCCACCCTGGGGCTCGTTTGAGCAGAGATGATGCTCAATTCTGTTAAGCTGGACAAATGCTCACGAGGGACCTGAGGGAGAGACCCCCCCCCCCAAGCTGATTTTCATCTGTGGATCAGGCAAAATTCCCTGCATGGTTCAGTTCTCCGAAGGGGAAAATCTGCCCAGAATCCCCACTCAGCTTTTATTTTAAGCAAATCCTCTAAAAACCCCTCTGAAGGAGACGGTGGCTCCATCTTTCAGATCCTGCACACTGTGCCCAGGAACATGTGTTCTGCTTTTATATAATAAAAAATGGAGAGTTTCCTCGTGTTGCCATATGTTTTTGCATTTACCCGTGCACTTGCTATAACCCTGGCTGCTGTGTGTGCCTACAGTGCTATCTGTGTCAGCATTGAAATGCATCGAGCCAGTATCATTCATGGGAAAAATGAGCCTAAAACCTCCCTGAAGAGCTGAGTATAATAGAACACAATTGTGTCGTTTAAAAAACTTTGCATCATATTACACAGTCAAAAAAGATAATATATGCTACGATGGAGGGAGCAAATGAAATATGGCTTTAACTCCTTAGCCACCCTCCCTGCAGCAGACTGGCAGCCCCTGAGGTGTGTGGCTGTCCCTGTGTCCCGTCTGCCCCTGTGTCCTGCCTGCCCCAGGGTGGGATGTGCTCCCTGCCTGCCCAGTGCTCTGGGTTTTCCCAGGCAGGATGGTGAGTGCTGCCCGTTCCCTGAGCTCTGGGTTGGGTGGAAGGTGTGTGGGGTCTGGGCTGCGCTGCTGTGGCAGTGGGGTTACCCCCCCTGCTCGTCCCCTGGGAGCCTTGGGGATGGCAGCATCACCCACCTGGGCTGGCAAGTGGCTGTGGCAGCGCTGCATCCATGGGATCCCCGGACTGGCATGGGGCAGCACCCTCAGCCCACCCAGCCCTGCGGCCCCTCACTGTGCTGGTGTGGAAAGGAACGTTCTCTTCCTCTCTTTGGATGGTGTCTGTTCCCAAATCATGTATAAAACATTTGCAGAAACCACTTACTCCTCATGTATTTTTTATGAGTCCGATCCAGAGTTAAAATATATAAACATAAAAATATCAAGAAGTACTTTAGGAAAAAAAAAAGAAAAAGAGAGAAGTTCTTTCATAAAATATCAGGAGACCAATTTAAAAGCTTGCTGAGGCTCCTGCCCACCCCTGAGCCCCAACAGCAAGGCGTTCGGGGGGCTTCTCCCACCAGCCAGGACTGTTCCCGTGGTTTATCCAGCCCCTGCCTCTGGCAGGCTCTGGCTTTCACACTTGAGACCTAAACCCTATAATTTTGTTTAATCCAGGGGATAATCTTTTCCTAATGTGCCAGGACAAAGATGGGGAGTTTTATTTCCTGAAGACCAGATTAAGACAGTTTTGCTCTGGCAGACAGGAGAGCCGAAGCGTTTGCAGAGACCCAAGTGCAGCATCCTTCAAGGGAGGCGTTTTCCAGCAGCATCCCGGGCAGGAGGAGGGGAGGGGGCTGAGCCCGGCCCTGCCTGGATCCCAGGTTGTTCCTAACCCCGCTAACAAGGCAGAATTTACAGGCAATCCCAGCTCCTGAGATTTATTTTTCCCTTTTCAAGGACGTGCATCCTTGCAGCCTCCGCTCGCCGTGGATCATTTCAGCCGCTGGCAGAGCCGTGCCGTGGGGCTGGGTGCCCCGTGGGGCTGGTGGTTACCATGCTGAGGGTGCTCTGAGCCCTGCTCAGGGGGGACAGGCCAGGGGGGACAAGGCAGCAAGGCACAGCCTAGCCCCATGTGTGCCTTGTGCCTGGTACTGCTGGGGTGGAGCATGGCCAGGCTGTGCCAAAGCCATGGGGATGCTACAGCAGAACCCCTGGGCTTGGCCACAGACTCTCATCCCCATCACGCTCTGGTGAGGGGCCAGCACGTGCTCTTCCTCCTCCTCCTCCTCCTCACCCAGCTCCAGACCTCGGCACAGCTCACACATGGGCGCTGCTGGCTGCCCTCGGTCAGGGCTGCTGTTGCTGTGAGTCCTTGGGAAGAAGTTGGTGGTTGTTTTTCCCCATTTTTTCGCTCTGGTCCTGATAAGCTGGAGAGTTAATTAGAGAGTTTATTACCGACCACAGCGCTCAGTCGGTGTTTCGGATGCTGAGGACTCTGTGTTTGCCTGTTCCTCCTCTGGTTTCTGGTTTTTCCCTTTCTCAGGTTTAACTGAGGAAACAAACACACAGAGAAGGAAGAGGTACAGACCCCACAGCACCAAGCCCCAGAATCCCCAGGCTTCACATGAAGTCCCAGGGAGATGCCGGCTGCGCATCCGAGGGGGAGCTGGTGGGGGCAGCCAGGCACGATGCTGTGTCCAAGTACTGAGGGGCAGGAACTGCAGCCAGGGCCAGGCAAAGGGCCTCCCCTCTCTCCCTGCCTCCCCCTTGGCCCCCTCGAGCCCCCCCTCAGAAAAGCAGCAGGCTGTTCCCCTGTTCGGGCAGTTTGACTGGGAACCCCGGAGGCAAACCCTTGCTTTGGTAGGTAAAAATTGCTACTTTTGTTAATTTTGCCTTTAAGCGTTATTAGTTAAATATTGTTTCTTTAAAAATGTATTTAATTTAAAGTAAAATGCTGGAAATTTCCTTTCGAGAGTACTTTTTTTCAGGCACATGAATATTAATGCCTTTCTCGGAGAGATCTACTTGAAAAAAACAAGAATAAATTAAATACCTACAGATTTTTCTAATTCCTCTTTTTGGTGACATGCCGTCATTACATCAAATTACTGAGATGTGCTCCCATTTTTTTGTGTGTGTGAAAATTATGGAATATAAAGTATATGTAAATGCAGCAAAAGGCTGTGAAGAAAGAACAGGGACAGGAGAAGCATTAGGTATTCAGCCAGCATCGTTGTGAGCCAATTAATCAAGCAGTGGCGAGGAAAGATGCAGAAACGATGAGTTCGCCCTTCATGTTGATGAGGCCGGTCCAGGGCAAATGCTGCTGCACCTGAGCTCATAGTTAGGCATGCAGAAAGGAATCATGGGAATATCTTCACGCCTTTGTCTTTCTCGTGAAGGATGGAAAATGTCAAGCTGTTGTTTGGCTGCATGTGGGAGACTCGCTGAGAATTCACAGTCTGGCGAAGCAGGGTTTAACTCTTTGTGGCCAAGGCTCTCCTGGCACATCTGCGCCGAGCTCTGCAGCAGCCGCCTGCCGAGCCGGGGTGGAGGCGGGCGAGGGGCCGGGGCTCTGCCAGGGCAAGGGGCTCTGCCAGGGGATGGGGCTCTGTGGTGCCACTGCAGCAAGGGTTTGGCATCGTCTGCCTCTCCCTGACAGGTATGCCCAGACCGCAGGGCACAGAGCGAAGACCCCTCGTGCCCCCAGCCCACCCTCTGCCCTCCCACTGCTCTCTGCCCGGCCCTGGGTCCTGCCAGCCCTTCCCCTGCCCTGTGGTTCCCCTTCCCCTTGCTGTGGGCATGTAGATGATTCCCAACCTTGCCAAAAATAATAGTGACTGAGGTCTGGTGCCTGGAGGAGGGTAGCTGTCCGTGGAGGTGCTGCCCTGAGGCCCCCCCTCACATCACAGCGAGGGGTGTGCAGAGGCAGATGGGGGAAGTAGCCTGTTCCCAGGGGTCTGCTGTGAGTGCACTGGCAGCTCAGGGACTGCACGCTGTCCTGGGGCAGTGCTTGGGAGTCAGGGCCTGTCTTGGGACCTTGGCAATGGAATCATCCAGAGCACAGCCCTGAGTGGTCTGGCTGGTGCGAGCCTGGGGGCTGCCCGGCTCTTCCCGGCCTCGGAATGGAGCTTTGCACCCTCAGAGGCAGATCCTTGGGGGAAGCAAATAGGAAGACAGGAGCATTTTAACCCCTCACTCAGGCAAAGCATTAACAGATCCCTGGTCCTTCTCCTGGCTCATCTGTGGGCTTTATCCCGGTGGTCCCAGTTCCTGAACCTGGAGCAGCCTGAGCTGCTCCTGCCATCGCTGAGGTGGTGGGAACAATGGCAGCTGCATCCCGCCCATCACGTACGATGCCTTTCTCTTTACAAATCCCTGCAGCTTGTTTGCCTTCCTCCAGCATCGTGATACCCTTGGCCCAAGCTCAACTTCGGATCTGGAATCGCTCCGAGATCCTTTCATCCTCTCGCAGGACTGGCTCCCCAGTAACAGGCACTGCAGGGGCTGCACCTCGCACCTGCACCCATCAGACAAATTCCTGGTTTTCTCAAACACTTCCTAGCACCTCTCAAGACCTTTGCCACCCTGGTTCTGCCCTCTAACGCATTCAGAGGTTGCAAATGCAATGACTGCTTCCCCCCTGCAGACGCCAGCAGGGCCGAGTGGCTCTGGGTGTGGGATGGACCCGTTCAGCAGCTCCTCATCCCAGCAGCAGACCAGTGGTGACTAGTCTCTGACTGCAGTTTTTCGACTGGTTTTACACTCACCAAGTAGTATTTTCATCTCCACCCTGATTCCTCAGCTTGCTTGCGAGAATGTCATATAAGACGGTGTCAAAAATCTTATTAAAGTCAAGATATGACATTTACTGCTTCTTTTCCATCCAGAAGGCCTATTACCCTGTCGCGGATGAAAATTAGATCGGTTTGCCACGATTTGTTCTTGACAAACCCATGTTGGCTGCTACTCACCCTGTTATCTCCTTGGTGCTTATAAATAGTTTGTTTGATCATTTGTTCCAATATTTTTCTGGGAACTGAAGTTGAACTGACTTAAACTGATTATAATTTCCCTGCCTCTCCTTCCCCTCTGCAGAGCAGGCTCCACGAGTGCTGATCGGCATCTCCCGGTGCCATCCCACAGGGACCACCAGGAGATTCCCTCTCCGGTGCCCGTGCATCCATCGTGCCAGCCCCCCCATCGTGCCTGACCATTCTTTAGGGATGCAGAAGGTGGTTTACAGCCCCTGCCTTGCCCGCACTGCCCCTCCATCTCCTCTCTTTCCCACTCCTCAGCAGACACCCCCTTCCCTGGGCACAGAGATGCTCTGCCCTATGCCTTGGGATGGGACCCGCTTGGTCCCACCCACCCCACGTTGTCCCACCAGCCAGGGTCGACCTCTACTGAGCTGGGCAGATGCCTGCAAAAGCTCCTGGAGCTCTCCAGGGAGAGGCACAGATTGCAACCACAGCCGCTGCCAGCAGCCTGGACTGGAAATGACTGGCCAGCCCCGTGCTTGGTACCCCTGCCTGCCTCTGGAGAGGGGCTCCTGGCCCCCTGCTTTGCTCCTGGCTCTTTGCAAAGAAGCTGTGGCGATGGATGCCCTGGTGAGCTCAGGGCAGTTGGACCCAGCTCAGGGCAGTTAGGCTGAGCTGATGCTGGTTGGACTGAGCTCAGGGCAATTGGACTGAGCTCAGGGTGGCTGGCCCATCCCTACCTTTGGAGGATGCTCCTTGGGGTCCCCAGCAGATCCCCCACTGCCATGTTCAGATGGAAAGGGGAGGAGCTGGATACCAGAGCATAACCCGGAGCGGGGAGAACGCGGCGTCCACTGCCAGAGGCTTCTCATTATATGGAGAAGCATTTCCTTGTTTTTAATTAAATATAAAGACTATCTTAGGGTTATAATTAGCACCAGGTGGCTGAGGATTAAAGGGGCAGCATGAAAGGCTTGCCTGGGAGAAGCAGAGGCCAGGTTTGCCTCCTCCATCATAAATCACCAGGAATCCCTGGTCTCTCCACGCTCCCTGTTGCACGGGGCTGCCTCCCGCCCTGCTCGGGCTCCAGTTGTAATTCTGACCCCTGCAGAATCTCTCTTCATATTTTAAAGTGAGTGGAGCAGAAGAACAATGGTTAATACACACCAGGCCGCAGAGATCAAAAGCTTCTGTGGAAGGATGGGAGCAGCTCTGCCTGGGGTGTTACTGCCAGGGTGCTGAGCCAGTGGGGAACGGGCCGTCCGGCTCCCAGCCCCAGGATGGCATTTTGTGTGGCTTTACTTGCTGGTTGAAATACCTACATAGGTGCCACAGGCACGGCTGTGTCGGGACCATGTGTGGGCACAGGGTCAGCCCCAGTCAAGAGCAGCCCCAGAATCAGGTACCACTGCTGGGACTGGCCTGGGACAGCATCTCCCCACCTGGGACCAGCCAAATCTGGATTCCTCTTCCACAGTCACCGTGCCTGGCTGTGCCTCCTTCCTCTGGTTTGTTACTGCCTGTTGCAAACACCAGGAACTCTCTCGCTCACCCTCTTTGCTGTCAACCCACGTGGGAGGAAGCAAGGGTGATACCAGGGCTGCAGGGATGGGTCTGGGCTGCTGGAGAGGGCAGGCAGTGGGATTGGGCACCCGAGCAGCACTGGACCAACCCCCCTGCCCTTCTGCAGGTGCCCTGCCTGCTCTGCAGCACATCAGTGTGCCCCTGACTGGGGTCTCTGTGGGACATCCTGCATCCCACCCAGCTGTCAGGGTGTCTGAGGGCCTGTGATGCTCAGAGCCTTCGGGGCCTCCCACCCACCTCCTGTGGGGCCTGGCCTCCATGGTGGTGTGGGACATCCCCCCACCCCGGCTGGCCAGGCAGGGGTGCAGACAGGGATGCAGGCAGGGGCGCAGGCAGGGGTGCAGGCAGGGGTGCAGGCAGCAACCAGCAAACAGGGCAGCAGGAGCCTGCAGTGCCTCCGGGGTGGGTGATCCGGCCTGGGGGGATGCATCTTGGTGTCTCTCCCAGTCCCAGACTCCTGTTTCACTCCATCCTTAATTTTATTTAACATCTCATCTGGTTTGCTCTGCTCAGGCCCCGCACAGCCCATCAGTGCTGTGGAGGGAGCTGACAAATCCATTCCCCCCATGATGGATCGTGCTGCCTCCTCCCCAGTGGAGCCAGTTGCCACACGCCCTCCCTGTCCAGCAGCTCCCACCCACTCCCCGCTGCCTGGCTGGGCAGCCCCCAGCCCCGCTGAGGAGGGGGCTGCACGGGCAGCGCCCCGCACCCAGCGCTGTGCTGTGCAGGGGAGGTGCTGTGTTATTTACACCCCGGGCTGCCGTCCCCAGGGAGAGTCAGACAAACACACAATAAGCTGTGACACAAATAGTGTTTATAAAATATTGCTCCTCTGGGACCGTCTTGCCTACAGTCGTCAGGATGCTACCAGTTGCAATAAAAGGGAGCTGCTCCTTTCCTCCTCGCCGCAATCCCTGCCAGTGCCTGCTCCCCGGCAGAGCCAGGGCTGCCCGGCTGAGCTCTCCCCGGTGAGGAAGCTGATGGGGAAGAGAGCTGCTGTTCCCTCCCTGAGTGATGCCTGGCTTGCATAAGCAGCCTCATAAACCCGCCGTGACTCTGTGAGCCCTCTCAGCGCATACAGAGCAGCCCTGAGACCCGGTGGCAGCGCTGAGATAGACACGTTAGCGCTGCTTCACGGGGCTGGGGGGGGGTTCACAGGCTGGATGAGGCGCGGTAGCATCATCCCGTGCTGCCTGCGCATCCGAACAGCTGCCGGGGAGTTCCCACAAAGGACGGGTGTATTGTCACCAAACTGCAGCCCAGGGAGCCGCATCCGGCTCTGCTGCATCCTGCTGGCAGCGGCAGAGCCGGTGATGACCGGGTGTTTGCCGTGTTTACCCCACGTCTGGGAGCCGCTGCCGGGAGAGGGGCGGCACAGCCCGCACACAGCCCGGGAGAACGCTGGGCAAAGTGGGAGTCCCGTCGCCAGGAGCAGCCTCTGCTTCCATTGCAGCATAATTCATTTCACAATGTATAAGAAAAGTTGAGTTATTGGGACATGTGACATTTATTTAGTTACATATCTCCTGTGGGAGGTTTCGGGGGCCATTAATGTAGTGTATTTGCATGGCTAGTTTACATGCCTTTGCTTGTTATTGCTGTCTATATTCCATGCACCTCACACTCAATTTCAATTCAAAGTTTGGCAGTTGAGGTGTCACGACTAAAAAATGGAATGGCCTCCCTCCGAAATGAAATAATTTTGTTGTTCAGTTCCCAGCGATTTTGTAATTTCATGCTTGTGTATGATAATTTTATGCTGTCCTGCTCCACGTAACTCAGCTCTGCCAAGCCCTGACAGGTGATAAATACAATCTTTTCCGCCCAGTGTGCGACAGGCCAGGATGAGGAGAAGGGGGGAGGGGGGGGGGGGGAAAAAAAGGAAAGCAAAAGTGATGGTTTCACATCTGAGGTCCTGGCGCAGCCGGAGCCACCGCCGCCCCGTCCCTTCATCATTTCACGCCTGGCCTCCGGCAGGCGCAGCCCCTCGGCTGCGGCAGAGGGACCCGGGGGTCAAGGAAAGTGTCCTGGAAATGGAATGATGCTGGAGAGGAGCCAGGCAGCCTGGTGTATGGAGGGAGAAAGTTATGACTTTGGCGTGTCCCCGCGCGCGGGCGCCGGGATGCGGCGTGTGATTTAGAGCCCCGGCTCTCTCTAATGGAGTTCAATAGAACCCTAACCTTTTGGAGAAATTATTTTTACAAATCTGTTAAACATTTGAAAGACAGCAATTTCCAATAAAAGAATATGAGTCCTTAACATTTATCACCAGGCTACAGATTTTATAACTGTTACTTCATATTGTTCTTGTAAAAAATGTTTCTCCTCCTGAGAGCAGATGAGTCAAAAGACTATTAAGGAAATGCCAGAGGTACAAGGGGGATATAATGGGTGCCAATAAAATGAAAGCAGAAGCAAACCATTTAAATTAAATTCAAGTGGTGATGAGAATCATCATTCCAACTACAAACCTGGAAAGCCAAACACCGCTCGGTAGCTCTGCAGCCTTGCTGAGACACGGCAGACACCGTGCCCGGCGTCGGGGGGATGTGGCACGCGGGCTCGGCGGCGGTGCTGAGCACAGCTCCATCCTGTGATGAGCCTGGGTCCATCCCGGTGCCAGGGTGCAGGCAGGGCTGGAGCCGGTGGTCTGACCATCCTTGGGCAGCAGGCAGGGAAGCTGCTCCCAACTGGTGGGTTTTGGGGTGAAGCTGCAGGTGAGCAGAGGCATCGGCGGGTTGAGGCTCTCGGGGGACACTGGGCAGTTTCCCCAGTCAGAGGGCTGAGACATCCTTGTGGAACAGACGCTCTGGCAGTGGGAACAGCAGCAGCATCTCCATGTGGGCTCGGCCACTTCAACTGCATCTTCCTCCATCCCCGTGTCCGGTCCCCACTCCCCCTTTGCAGCGGATGATGAAGGAGCCAAGGAAAAGGAGACGCCTCCATCACCAGGCCTCCATGCAGGACCTGGCAGCAGTGGAAGTTCTCCAGGCTGTGCAACCAATGGCCCCCTCGGGGACCAGGCTGGTCCTTCCCGGCACAGGACGAGGACCACAGATGGCTGTTGGGACAAGGACAGGTACAGGTCTGTCTGCCTGGCACCTCAAGCGCCGCTGGAGCCGTGATCAGCCTCCGGCTCCTTTGCTCTCCCTGCGGTGTGAGCTGGGTGTCCTGCTCATCCTGCTCATCCCTCTGGGTGGGGATCTCTGTGCCAGGGATGGTGGGGACTCTATGGGCAGGGTGGCAGGGCTGGCTCAGAGGTGATGTCTGGAGGATCAGCGGTGAAAGGGGTCACTGCATGAGCTTCACCAGTTGTCAGTGAGAAAAGCAGGTTCCAGCTGCTCACACCTTGTCTCTGGTGACACAAGGAGCCCGGTGGAACTGTGGGCAGGCTGAGGGAACAGCCCTGCTGCTCCAGCTGCTCCAGGCAGCGTGGCTGCCTGATGAACGCTGCTGGGAAGATGCCCCTTGCCCTGGGATTCAGGCTCCTCTCCCCAGCTCCCTCTTGCCTTCAAGACTCCTTTGCTTTGGCTTTCCCAGCGTGCTGGACTTCCCTCCAGGAAAGCAGAAGGTGAGGGTTTCCTGGGGTGATGGGGGCGACGGCTGACACTGCACCATGCCCAGCTGCCTGCGGTGGGCAGCGAGCTCAGCAGAGCTGGGGTGACCCCCCCCATTGCCAGTGGCCAGCAGCCAGGGGTGCCTGGGCATCCTGCCACCGCCCCATCTGCTGACCAGCCGCGCGGGGAGACGCACGTTCGCTGCCGTCATCGAAAATTGCTTCCAGGTCCTGAGAAAGCAGGGAGGGCAACTTCCCCCTCTCCAGTGCTGGAATCCAACCGCTTCAGAAAAACACTGGCAAAAAGACTTTAATTCGCTTCCTCTTGCTTCCCTCTTTCATCTGCCTTTCTGCCGGGGGCCAGGGGGCCGTGGGGAAGGTGCAGCGTGCCCTGGGGGGTGGGCAGGCAGAGCCTGGGAGCCCCAGGCTGGACCCCGGGCAGGTCTGGCTGCCTCTGCTGGCTGGGTCAGGAAAATGGGCACAGTGAGCACCCCTCACTGGCCTTGATCATAGTTGGGGGGGGTGACCCCTCTCTCCGTGCAAGCTTGGGGGCAGCCAAAGATGCTGACTTTGGGAATGACTCCTCCCAAAGCTAGCTGGGAGATGGGTTTTAAAAATCTGGACTGGTTTTGTGAGGGGTTCTTAATGGCCTGTCAGAAGACATGGTGGTGTTTGCTGGGGCTGGTTTAACTGCTTTCTGTTTACAAAGGCAGGTGTGTGGGTAAAGAAAAGCCTGGACAAAGCCAAGACAACTGAATTCCTTCTCCTGCCTTCCCATTTTCCCTCCCTTTGATAAAAAGCTGACTTCTCTGATGGTGTTGTGTTTTGACTGGCAAGCTCCTGTGGAGCTCAGGGCCCTGGCCTCATCCCGGTGAGGAACCAGCATCCAGCTTCAGGCACAGCACCACATACAGCATCCAGCCTTCTGGGGCCATTTGAAGCTCCCTGGCAGGATGGGGGACGCTGGGATTTGCAGGCAGAGCAGTGAGGGTGAGTGGCACAGCGCCGGCAGCGCCGCCTCGACCCCCCCGCAGCGTCCCGGGGGCAGTGGAGCCTTTGCCTCTCTCCAGCCCACTGTTGTGTCCGGACTAATGGTTTGCAAGAAGGACAAACGTGTGTCACACGCGGCGTCAGGCAGCACCTGCCCCCCCGGCTCTGCCCGGGCTGTCTGCAGAGTCGTTCTCCTAAAGGACACACATGAAAGAGACTGTGAATCAGCGCGGCTGCGGCTCTGTTAACACGGGTTACCCGTGCCCAGCAGGTCACTCCACATCACTGTGCTCACAGGACCACAAATAATGTATTCAGCATCCTGCACACGCCAGAGAGGCAGCGTGTGCGCGGCCCCGGGTCTGTCTGCACCCCCGGAACGCAGGGGATGGTGGCCCCGGCTCCCTGCCTCCTCAGGAGGAGCTGGGGAGTGGTTTATGGAGGTCTTATTACTCCAATGGAATTAAAAATAACAGTGAGCTGCCCAAGATAGAAAAGCTGTGGAAGTCTCTGTCAGGGCGCTGACAGGAGGATGTCTACCATCTAGCAGAGATCTCTAATTTGCAATTAGGACTTTCTTAATGTGCACGTGCAGGCTCAGCCCTCTCCTCGGTGGCATCAGGAGCCTTGTGATGCCTCCTGGTGAAACCCATGGAGATGTGGTCCTCTGTGTCCACACACCTCTTAACTGTGATGAGGTCTCAGGGCTCTGGATGCTCCCAGCCCAAGCCAGGGTCTGTGCTGTGCCGCAGACAAACCTGTTCACAAAGGGGATTTGGGCTCCAGCCTGGGCAGGATCCAGGAGTGAGGAGACAGACAGAAGGGGCTGGCACCAGGTCATCATGCTAATGACAGTCCAGGGCACCCTCTGCCCCTCTGCAGACCCCCAGCACAATGGGCAGGTGATGAGCTCCTCAGCAACCCGTCCTCCTCTGCCCAGCACAGGCATCCTTCACACCAGCACAGCCAACGCCGGTGTGCCTGTGTGCCGGCGTGTTTCGGGGAAGGAGCTGCCTGCCAAGGATGTGCCTGGGCTGGAGGAAACGTGCGTCCAGACCGAACCTGATCGGAATTGATGAACCTCTGAAAACCTTCTGCTGCATCTCTCTGGTTCCTAAATAAAGGAGCCTCAGAGCAAAAGGCTGCTTCAAGCCATAACTAAGGCTCCCCAGGCACTCTGCTTCCAACTCCGCTGAATATTGTCATCAAAAATCATCCTGCGTTCCCTCCTCCTCCTCCCGCCCCATCCCTCACACAGGCTTGCTGGCTCTGGGAAGCCGTGGATGCTGTGAGATGGATTTCAAAGGGTGCAGAAAAGCGTGGTCAAAGCCAGCCCAGGGTGCTCTGTCACCCAGCTGCCCTTGCACAGGAGGACCCTGCCCCTCGCAGAGCTGAGAGCACTTTTCCTGAGAGCTTTCCTCTCCTGGTCCCTGGCACACGAGTGGCAGTGGCTGTAATGAGCCTGCCAGCTCATCGAATGGGAGTGTGGGATCTGCAGGGCACTCTTGCTGTGATGGAAGAGTGGCAGGCCAGCCAGGCACAGGGCACCAGTCCCTGCTGCTCCCAACCCTCTCCTTGCAACCTGGCTGGGAACAAGCCCAGTCGAGTCCTTGCACCCAGTGCCACGAAGACCAGAAGTCCCCGAGGTGGCACTTTGGGGCTGGGTGCAGGGGGGTGCTCAGCCCCTTCCCCAGGCTGGCGCCCCCCAGATCTGCAAATTAACTCCATAACGTGATGCTGCTCTGCGTGGGGCAATAAATTAGAGCCCTCTTTTTGTTGTTGTTGTTGCATATTTTTGCACCTCGCATATTTAATGTCTCTCTGAAAATATAAATAAAACATACGTAACCATTAGAAATCCTTAGGATCTGGGAAGCGCCCAAGAATTTATTTGTTTTCAGGAGGATCATACATATTGTATTAAAACTATATAAAGGGTTTAATAAAATGGCAAAAATAAAGCAAGAGCGAAGGCTCTCAATCTGCGCCGAGAGGAGGGAAGTGATCTTTCTTTGATGCCTATTAAATGTTCCAGCAGATGAAACCCTATATTCTGCCAGGAAATGAGTTTGCCACAAGCCGATTGGGTGCTGTCGTGTGTGCTCGACTTTACCACTGTCATTCCTCTTCTCCGAGCAGCAATACATTACGCCGCCTCCATTTTTCATTCCTCACTGCCCAAAATGCAAATTCTCTCTCTGTTGTTTATATTAGGTTTTCAAATATATGGAAATCCAGATATCTGGAGGAAAATGTCAGGGCCAGAAATACTCGTGATCTGTCTTTCCCCCAGCCTGACACTTTTCTCCATCACTTACACGGGAGCATGTGAGGAGTATTAACAGCCAGAGAGGGTCCGGGCTGGGAGCTGCAGCCCGGGGATGCTCACCAGCCACGGGGCTGGGATCAAGTGGTTTGCTGCTCGCCGTGGTCTGGAGCTCACCAGGGGTGGGGGGATTTCACCTCTATAAAGCCCAGCAGATTGGGGGAAGAAGGGGCTTCACGGTGCAGGGAGGTGTCTGAGCACAGGGGGACCTGGTGAAAGTGGAACAGGGGGATGGGGTGGGCTCTGCCCCCTGTGCTCAGCACCCTCAGGGATGCTGCTTGTGTCCAAGGAACTGCTGGAGCTGGGAAAGGCATCTGCTGGGGGGTGGTCACTGGCAGGGGCTCGCCAGAGCCCCCATGCTCACCCCCCAAGTTTGCTGGCCTGGGGGGAGAGGGGCTGGTGGCTGCGTGTGGGGGGTTGCTGCTGCGGCTCTGGGGGTGGGCAGTGAGCTCCCACCTCAGTGCTGCTGTTTCCGAATGGAGTGGGAGAGGTCGGGCAGTACAAGCCCTGCACCTTCCGGAGGAGCTTGTGGCCAAATCAGGTGGAACTTGGGCAGTTCCCCAGGTTCCCTGGAGTAAGGGGGTTACAAACACCTTACAATGAGGGCAGACCTTGCAGAGCAAGCGGCACTTGGTGCTTTTAGCTGGGGGGTGCTGGGGATTTGTTGGTCTCTAGCCTAAGGCATGCGGTGGCTTTCCCGTCTGTCCCAACCCTCAGGGCTAGTCACCGTGCTGGTTTATACTGGGAGACCCAGGTCTGCCCTGCTCTCAGCCCAGCTCCTCAGAGGCTTCCTGATTCCAAAATCAAGGTGCTGAGCGTGGCCAGTTGCCTGCAGCTCGCGCCAGAGTCATCTGCTGTGTCCACGGAGGCTGCGGTGCTCCCACGTGCCACGGAGCTCAGCTGCAGCACACCGACAGCCCCACGCTGGGTGCGGGTTAGATGAGAGCACCCCATGTCATCGGGCACCTCGCTGTCCTCCGTGGGCTGGGGAGGAAGAAGCGGGGGTGTGAGAGGAAGGGATGAGCTAGCATGGGTGCACGGGCTGTGAATGACACAACGATAATGAATGTGAATCGCATCCCTGGCTGCTCTGTGAGTAAGAGAGCTATTTTAGGCTCCGGCAGCTACAGAGGATGCTCTGAAGGCAAAAATCCCTGTCTCCCAGTGCTGGAGAAAGCCTGATGTGCCTTAAATGGTGCCACAAGAATCCTTCCAGCAGGTACCAGGTGGCTGCACGCAGAGGTGACCATCACCTGGAGTCAGCACAGCATTTGGTCCCCAGCTGCCTCTCCAGGCAGTCACAGGGAGACCTGGGAGAAGGGGAATTCCCTGTTAATAGCTTTTGATTGCATCTTGTTCACATCTCCAAAGGAGTGTGTTACTCAGCATTGTGCTTCCAATGCTTTGCCCCTGCTGATGGCTCATGCACAAGGAGTGACACTGAGCTGTGCCTGTCCCTGCTCTGGGCATTGCTTCCACCCCACGGCGCTGCACAACTGGACGTGTCTGAGAGCAGTGCCTGCCTTCATGCTCAGCCGAGCTCCAGCGCTCGAACCCGGGTGCAAAGGAAGTCACAAAAGGCTGCAAACACGAAATCTGGGTTTGGGTGAATTCTGTAGACACAAAACCAGTCTCATTCCCATCTGCTTGAGCAGCTCTGCACAAGCATCCTCCAAGCACCTGCACACGGGACAGCAGCGAGTCATCCAGCCTCCATGGCCACCGTCCTTCTAGGACCCAGCAAAGCCAGTTTTTCTGACATCACAGGAAAAATTCCAGCCTTAGGAAACAAACACACTGAAAATCACCCACCCCTCTGAGCACCATTGTCTGTCCTGTTCCAAACACCCAGAAAAAGCCAGTGTGGGTCCTGAGTCCAGAGAAGGTGGGCGAGGGGCTTGTCCCCAGATGCCCCAGGGGTGCAGCTCCCAGGGCTGAGGATGTGTCTGCTTGAAGAGGCAGGATTAAGCTTGGATCTTTGTCAGAAATCTATTCCTTTTGCCTGTTGCTCATCAAAGCCTGGAGCCTGTGCTAAACTACAAGCCCCCGCTGAGCCGAAATCACGGGGTGCTTCACTTCACCTGAGCTAAACCTGGGCAGGGGCACTGGCTGTGCTCCACTGTGATGCTGCAGGGATTTTAGCCCCCCCAGACTCCACCAGTGGTGCCACCACCCTGTGTTTCCTCACAAATTCTCCAAAATCCCTCCCTGAATCACAGAGAGATGGTCCTGGGTGGGGTGGGGGGCGGTGGGGGGTTGGCTGCCAGCTGTTGAAGTCTGGAGACTGGGTGCAGAGGGGGACTTTGTGGGGGTCTGGCTCTGCGTGGACACCCAGCCTGGCTTCCCAAGCCCTCTGTGTGCCTGGAGAAGTTAAGGGTACACCAGTGAGAACGGAGAGGTACATTTGCTTTCCCCAGTGATCGGGGGCAGCCCTCCCTCCCTCCAAAAACAGCTTGTACCGTTCCAACAGGGGTCTCAAACCCCACGCCAGCAGCGGTGGGTTTGTGACCCGGGCAATGGGGTGCTCATGGCCAAGCCCAAGTTTTTCTTCCCAGAGCCACAGTCAGGAAGCACCTGCCAAAGGGCAGTGGGACCCTCAGAGGCGTTTGGGGAGCAGGGTTTGCATTCCCATCAGCTCAGCTGGAGACGGCCGGCTGTTCCCACAGAGTGCTGTTAATATTCTCTGCGCTTGCAGGAGCGGCACCAAGGCAGCTTCAGCCCCCTCTCCCAGCCAGCTCCCCCCTCCAGCGTTGTGCGCTTTGGCAGACTTCTTGTTCCAAACCAGTGGACCTTGTTACATGCTGGAATGCATAATCCAAACCTCCCTCCCTTGCTGAGGCAGGAGCTGGGCTAAAGCTGAATGTACCTGAGCTCCTTTAATTGCCAGCTCCAAGCTGCCTGTGAGTATCAGGGGTTTCCTTTCAGCTCCTATTTCCTTGTCCCGCAGACTCCGAAATGCCCAGGGACTTTGACCCCCTCACCCCTGGCTGAGCTCTGAGGCTGCATCACCTCTGAGCAGCACCCAGCACCAGCCAGGTCTCCCCCTTCCAAGGACGCGAAGAGCATCGTCCCTGACACCCCGTCACTCGAGCTTTCCAAACACCTCAGAGCTTCTCCAGGGCACATGAGGCCGACACGGAGCAGAGGCAGGAGCCTGGGTTTCTGGCTCCTGCATCCACAGTCCTGCTCCTCGTTGCAGAGATGGGCCAGGCTGGCTGAGCACCTTGCCTGCTGAGCTGCATCCGAGCACGTTCCAGTATGGAAACAGCTAGCCCAGACCCTTGGCTTCTGCCTCTTCTTTCCCCTGGCATAGAATTCAAACAATAAGGGCCACGGTGGGGATTTTTATTAAGAAAAAAACAAAAAGGAGCAATAAATCCCTATGGCCAATGTGTGATCCTGAGCACGGAGAGCTGATACTCCGCGCCTGACCGCGAGGAGCGATGGCACACTGGCACCAGGAGCAGGAGCTGGACACGAGGCAGCTCACATCCCACCCAGCCTGAGCCTGGCAGCAGCTTCCCATGGGTTTATTTCAACAGGATGAACCAGCACAAGGAAACAATCTGCAGATGACAACAACCCCTTCAGCAGCACATGACTCGGGGCCAGGCAAGCAGCCAGGATCCAGAGCCAGGCCCTTCGCAGCCCCACGCAGCTCTTGGGCAAGGTCTGGTTGGGGTAATCGCCAAGGAGACACACAGCTTCTCAGGGGGACACTCAGCCACGGGAACCTGAGCCCTGCCTGACCCCCACACTTGGCTGACATACAGCCCAAACCTCCCAGGTGAAATGTCCTGGCAGTAACTGAGTTACGCTTCTTCCTGTGGTCCAGAAATGCATTTGGAGGGAAAAGATGAGGGTGATGGTCACAACCAGCTTATTCTGAGCTCCCTGTGACTCATGCCTCTATTTGAACATGTTGGTTTCCTTTTAGCCACCGGCAAGACCTGAAAATAGGGTCCAGAATGGATCATCAAGCTAGCAAAGCTGGCAGAACTGCCTGGCGAGGGAAGGAGCTCTTTATCAGCCACTTAGCACGGGCTGAGCAGCTCCAGGAGGAAGCAGGAGAAAGCCCAGGGTGTGCATTCGATGGCTCTCTGTGTTTGACCTACTTAAGCCCTGTCTGGTGGCATCAAGCTTTCAGCCAAACCAGTCTGGAATCCCAGCTTTGGGAAGGAGAGAGATGCTCCACAGCCCCACGCCACAGGCTGTTGGCTGCTCACATCTCATCAAACCTTATGCAGGTGCAGGCTGGGGATAAGCTTCCTTCTCCTCCATGCAGAGGATGTCACCCTCTTTTCTGTCACAGGACAGACCAGAAGAGCAGAGCTCCTCCCTGGTTCTGTGGCTGTGTCTGGAGCACGCTCAGGTGATTAAATGTGTCATGCGTGCATCACTTAAATTAACGTTGCTAAAACAACAATGCTATTTTTAATATTTAAAAAGCCCCTTTGAAGAATAGGAGAATCTGTCACCTTTCCTGGTGGATTTGAATCCTGTGTTCTGAGGGTTTTTCTTCTCTGATTAAAGGACTCGGTTGCATGAGGAACAGCTCCACACGACGTGCTGGGAGGGGGGTGCGGGACCGAGCCACGTCCCGGGGAGCAGCTCCTGCTCACCGTGCTTGTGGATGCAGCCAGGCAGATTTTCTGGGCTTCCTTCTGCAGAGCTCCCACCCAGGGTGTGCTCCTGCGCAGGGCAGCTGGCCAGGCGGTGTGCCCCTGGGCAGCCAGCCCTTGCTGTGTCGGCTGGGATGCTGACAGCAGAACCAGAGCATCTCGGGGGCTGCGATGTGGTGACTGGCACTGCTCTTTGTCCTCCCTTTGCTGGGGGGTGGCTCCCTCCCTGCTCTGTCTCTGCTCTCCAGAGCCTCTTCCAGACATTTTGGACACACCCGGAGCCTCACCAGGACCCAGACCACTCCCTAATCTCTGTAACGGGCTTTTCCTGTGCTAAAGCCACCTGCCCATCCACAGGGCTCCAGCAGTGCTCGGGGTGGGTGAGCCCCAGCACGTTTGCTGATGTGGCAGCGGGAGGTTTGCCTGTCATGGCACTGAGACCCCCCCAGCCCCCTCCCCGTCCTGCCTGGCTGTGTTTGTGCAGCTGGATGCTCCTGCTGGGCTGCACAACGTGCTCCTGTCTCTGCAGAGGGTTCTGATTCCCCATCCTGTCCCAGTGGTCTTGTGCTCCTGGGCAGCCAGAGGCCCTCTGTGAATACAGCCCGTGTTCCCCCCTCCCCCAGAGCAAGGCCAGTGGGAACAGGGGGCCACGTCTGACCTCCCTCCTCCTGCAGCCATCCCAGCGAGGGCCTCACACACCATTGAGACTGACAGTGGGTTCCTGGTGCTCCTAAAGTGGCTTTTCCCAAAGGCTCTGGCTGCCTTCCTGCCCCCCCCCCCAGATTTCCACCCAGGTGCGTGCTGCTCACAAGGGGCAGGAGCCACTTCCTGAGCCTTGGGGTGACCAGGGACAAGGACCTGGCCCTCGGTGGCTGTGGTGCCGGCTCTCAGTGCCCTCTCTCCACTGCTCCACTCAGCATCTTCCTGAGCTGCACGCCGGGGGGCTGGTGGAGAAGGGCCCGGTGTCAGCAGGGCCAGCGCAGGGAGCAGGTATGAATGTTATTGGAGGGAAAAGACTATTAGGACTCTGCAGCCCTGAAAAATACATAAGTCTGAAATAAGACTAATGAGACATTTACTGGTGCGGTCGGGTTGCATTAATGACCCTTCAGAGGATACAATTGCAAAAGGCTTTCACTGTAATTACCACACTAATGATCGGCAGTGACATCATTGCAGCCCCAGTGCGATGCTTGTTTTGGATGCGTTTCAAGAGCGGGGAGAGAGGGGCTTCTCTGCTGCTGGTGCCTGAGGCCCATCAGCCTGATTGCCTGTCTCCCTGCTCTGCTGGCCATCCTTCTTAGCTGCCTCCCTGGCTTCCCTCCAGCCCTGCCCCCGAGGTCAGCATTCCCCAGCATTCCCCAGCATCCCCCAGCAT
>VZTU01024193.1:300279-320618 GCA_013400835.1 Zapornia atra
TCCCATCCCTCCCCCCCCATGGTCTGTATCCCCTGGCCATGGGGACGGTGTCGGAGTCGATGCTCGGTCCTGGCAGGACCCATCTCCAGGACGCACCGGAGCAGCAGGAGCCCAGCCCCGTCCCTGCTGCAAACCAGTGGGTGAGGCCGGGAGGCGAAGCCGCCGCCTCGGGATTGTTCCTTTCCGGGAGTCGCCGGAGCCCAGGAAAACAAACAAGCCTAACTAAGTGCTCTGGCAATTATACAGACAAACAAATCACTTTCCCAAATTGCTTCTTTGGGGAATTACGGCTCCTGGAAATGAAACACAAACAGATTATTAAAAAAGAGCTTCCCGTTGGGAGAGAAACAGTATTTACAAGAGAAGATGTGCCTAGCTGGACCTCTAATTGCTGTTCATTATCTCATATTGATTTAATTAGTTGCTACACTCAGGTCTAAATTGCCTGCTGTCCTCAGCAGGGATTTAGGAGCCGGGGCGCATCCCTGACCTGCCGGGTGGCGGCGGGGCGGGGGTCCCCTCTGCCATGGTGGGGACACGGCAGTGGTGGGGTGATGGTGGGGTGGGGGTCCCCTCTGCCACGGTGAGGACACAGCAGTGAAGGGGTGCTGGAGGGTTGGGGGTCCCCTCTGCCACGGTGGGGATGCAGCAGTGACGGGGTGATGGAGGACTGAGGGTCTCCTTTGCCAGGCAGGAGCAAGGACAATGGCACATCCTTGTGGGCTGCTCCTGCTATGGAATCTGTGGTGGCTCTGAAGTGCTAATTAACTGAGGTAATTAGAGAGAGTGTCTCCATGACACAGAAATCAAGTGTCTTTGTGGAGGCAGATACATCCCTCAGCTGGTGGCTGGTGTGGTGCTGCAGGCAAGGGGTGTGTGAGGGGTGTGCAAGGGGTGTGCGAGGGGCGTGCGAGGGGCTGCAGGGCGCAGGGAAGCACCATCCTCTGCTTCAGACCCCCAGGTGCACAGAGCCCATCCCTGGAAGGCCCTGGAAGGATTATTATTATAGTCTGGAGCTAAGGGATGGTTCTCCGTGCAGGAAGCCTACCCAGGGGGCCGTTTCTGTCCAGTGCTGCCTTGCCCCAGACGTGGCTCCTGCCTGGCTTAGGCATGGAGCAAGAGGCAGGGCTCAGAGAGATGGGGGAGCTGGAGCAAGACCCCCACGGGCAGAGGAGGGAGGGTGCTGGATTGATGCCGCCCGGTGCACTGCGAGTCAGTCCCGTGGTGTTCCCTGCTGCACAGCAGGGCCAGGAGGGAAATGGGACCAGAGGACACCAGAGGTAGAGCCAGTGTTAAAAATGATCCTTTGTGTGTCAAATCAGTATTCCACGGGCTGCTCGAGACTCAATACATCAAAGGGTGAAGGATCATACAACCCTATTAGCTACAAACTTTAATTTCCCTTCGGGGCTGGTGTGTTACAATGCAACTACAGCAGCAATTACAACTTTTCCTTCACTGACAACTTGTTTAGATCAATAATGTCCTCAGCATCCAGAATCAAGATGGGCTCCATCAGCCGAGCAAGGGAAACAGCCAGGCTCCACGGTGCCCCTTCGTGGGGCCTGAAAAATGTGATCATGTTTCCCCCCCCTGCCCCAGGCTCTCTGGTTTCTCCATCCCACAGCAGTGCAGAGACACCTTCCCACTGTGCCCCCAGGCTTGGGCTGGGGACCGGAGCTCAACACTGCATCGCTGATGCTGACCCTGGGCACCACCATGTCATACTTGGGGACTGCAGTGCCATACTTGGGGACCGTGATGCTGTACCTGGGGACAGTGGTGCCTGCTGCTGCTGCAGCTTTGGGCAGTGCTGCGGACCTGGTGCTGGGCACCATATGGCCCCTGGCCAGGGAGCTGCCGCTCTGCCGCCTCAGCACAGCTCTCAGCTGAGCTTCAGCCTCACTGCTACATCATCCTCAGCAGAGGAAGGGGAAGTGGAAGCCCTCCTCCATGTATTTTGGCAGAGCTGGGACACCCCGAAAGGTCTCACACGGGTGGGAGCAGAGATGTAGTTCTGATCCACGTCTGTGAGCCCAAACATCCCATGCACAGCGCCAAGGAGCATCACTGGCTGCCAGCAGCACCCATCCCATTGCTGGGGTGCTGAGCCCCTCCCCACGCACCGGCACTCATAGGGACCACAGCCATGAGCTTGGACACATGATGCCAACATCTATCAGCACAGGACTATGTCTCCTTTCATTTAGGATATTGCCTGAGCCGCTGCTTTCCCTGCTGTGGCACAGAGCCAGGGAGCACAGAGGAGGAGTAATAAATCTACCCGCTGAACTAGAGCTGGCTTGGGAATTGAGGAGGAGAAAAATCCAGCCCGAGTGCGTGTGGGTCCATCCTGAGACAGATGGCTGGTGGAGTCATAAAGAAAAGTGGTACCCAACTTGTGGGTGGAGCAGGTTGCAGTGATTGTGGTCCTTTGGAGCTGCTCCCAGCCATCACCTGGTAATGCCAGGAGGGATGGACACCTCTGGCCGGGCGAGGATGGTGCTTAGGATCCCCCAGTGCAGGAGATGGAAATGGCTGAGGTTTTTGCTGGCACATTCCTGGGGCCCATGTGCCAACCAGGGTGAGGGGGGCGAGGATGGAGCTGCAGGTGCTGGAAGCTCCAGGTGATGGCTGGAAACTGGCATGGCCAGTCCCTGCAAGCTGCGCTGAGAAGCACTCCGGGTTGTGAGCCCCTCGCAGGCAGCATCACACGGGGCCTCGAGCTGCTCCTTGGCCCTGGGTAGAGCCTGGCAGTAGCAGGAGAGATGCGGCGCTGCCAGAAGCAGGGATCTGAGGAGCAGAGACGTGACGTGACTTGACCAAGGTGACAGGGACACTTGGAGGCATCCCACAGCCGCACACCACTGCTCCCAACACGAAGCCATCAGCCCTCACCCTCCTGCCACCGCTGCTCCCGCTGCGCCACACCAGCTGCTGCACCAGTGCCAAGGCTGTGCCGGGCTGTGAGCGCTGTGTGCCGGACATCGGCTCCAGGACCAGCCTGCCCTGGGCAAACATCATCCCTGCACTGCCAGTGCTGATGGAAATCACCACCGTAAAGGTCGGCTGCGCTGCCAGAAAGCGCTTGCTGCTCGAGCAGGAGCTGGGCTTGATGTGGGCTCTGAGCTCCCACGCCAGCCCTGCCTTCGCCATCCCCGGGAGGAGTTACCAGGGAGGTGTCAGGATGCAGCCCCAGGAATTCCTTTCCAGTCCCCGGATCCATGTGCCTGCGGCTCTGCTGCGGCCCAGCGCCATGAGGCTGCTGGCAAATCATTTCTAGGGCTCTTGTTCAGCGAGGTGCTTAAGCACATGATTAATTTGGCAGTCAATAGGAGCTCTCTCAGGTTGAAACTTCGGGGAGACACCAGGCCTCGCAGAATCAAAGCCGTGGTAATGATTCACTAACAGCTCCTTCTGGCCTTGTTGATGTGGGGTCTGAGAGAGCAGCCCTGCTTTCCATAGAGCGGGGGTGGGAAAGGGTCCCTTCATCCCCTGGCTGGTTTCTGGGGAAGTTCTCACTTGTGGTTATGTTCCCCGGGGGGTTTCTGTGTAAGCAGGAGGCTGAAAGGAGGAGTGTGGTGTTGGGAGCCTTGAGTGCCTGCTGGGAGACTTCAGGCCACTGCAGCCCCTCACGCGATGGGGCCTTGTCTCCAGGAGTCAAGAGTGCTTTTCTGGATGTGAAGTGTTTGTCAGGGAATGTCTGGTGCTTTCCTGGCTGCTGGAGTTGTTTGCCAGCAGATGCAGGAACAGAGATGGAGAAGCCAAGTCGATGTCCAAGTGTAACCAGTGGGGAACTGGGACTTCTCCAGCATGGGCTTTAGGCCTCAGAGCTGCCATGAATCATGCTGGTGGTGGCTGGGGGATGGATGTGCTGAGGGCTCTGTTTGGAGTACCCATTCCTTGCTGCGGAAGCACACTTGGGGTGCAACAAACAGCACTGTGACACCCAGTGTGGGATCTGGCAAGGGCGATGGTGAGAGCATCCCTGGAGTCAGGGATGGAAGGAAGGACAGCGCGGGCTGCGGGACCCACACAGAGAGAGCACCACTGGGCACCTGCACCTTGCCCAGGTACCTGCTCCCTATGGAAGCCCAAGGATGGGTCCTGCATCTCTTACATCTCCAGACAGTGTGGTGCATGCTTGCAGGGCCACTGCCTGGACGTCAAGGAAGCTCATCAGCCTGACCTAGGTCTGAGAAACACGCTCGCCTCTGCTCTCCAGAGCCCTGGCCACGCTGACTTGCATGGTGCCGACCTGCTTACAGCTCCTACCCAAGCAGGGCTGCACCCCTCACACCTCTCATCCCCCTTATCACATCCCCAGAGTAATTGGGATGCAGCAAGGTGCAGCCCTGAGCAGCGCCCGCCGCCAGCCGGCGATGCTGAAGGGACCAGCTTTGTAAAAGTTAAAGGAATAAACTTTTACTGCAGAGAATGACTCAGGTTTATGGTGCCCATAAAGGGCTGCTGGGTGTTTGTGAGTGGTCTGCTAACCCTGCCTCCGCCCGGACCCGTAAATCCAATAAAAGGCTGCTGCTTCCAACTGGGTCACCCTGGCTTAATTACCAAAGTCCTCAGGTGCCAGTCCTCATGAATAAACAATCGTTTCATGGATAAAACAAATCAACATATTAAACACCCTTTATGGCTTAAAAAGTTCCAACCGTTATGCAAATAGACCTGTTAAATGAAGAATATTCCTAGGTAAAATAATTATGCAGAACAGTTTCCCCTCTGCATAAGGTGCCAAAAATTATCTCAGTGATGCCAATTATCTGCTTGTTAGCACTGACATTATCATAGTCATTACACAGAACCGGTGCAGTTTATGTAAGATCTACACTGTGTTCTATTGTCTTTTTTCCCTCTATTTACAACTCTGTATAATAAATGTCATTTTTCAAATGTTAAGGTATTTGGTATTTAATCTGTCGTTACGGCTCTGGCTCTGTCTGGCCCCTAATGGGAAGGATGGTTTAACCCCCCCCCCCCCTTACTAAAAAGAAGGAGAGAGAGAACCCCTGATGCCTTGGGAGGGGAAGGTATGAGGGGCAAACCAGCCTCACCCCTGGGTCAGTCTTTGCTGGGGCTAGTGAGAGTTCCCTGGGGTCTGGCTGCTGATGTTGGGGGGATGCTTGGGCAGCCCAATCCCATCATCCCCCTCCAGCAGCATCCCTGGCTTGTGCCCCCCCAGAAGCAGCCCCGGCTCCCACCTGCCCTCGAGAGTCACTGGGAACAGTGGACACAGTGGGCTCCCCAGAGCGATGCCCACAGCGGTGGGGGTGGTGGGACCAGAGCCAGGGGGGTGGGCTGGGGGTGTGGGGGAGATTGGGATGCTTCAGTGCACGGTGGGAGGGACGCAGCATCACTCCAGCACTGCCAGGACCCTGTCCCTGCCGTGCCCCTGCTGCAGTGACAGCCCACCTTCCTGCTCTGTGGCGATCTGGGGGCTCTGCCAGCCCCCCTCACACGCAGGGACACATCCCCACACCCCCACGGTGGTTGGCAGGGTGGGTTTGTGGTTGGAAGATGCTGACAGAAGTAAGAGCCTGATGAATTCAGCGCTCGGCCTGGCCATCTGGAAGCTTCCCAGTGTATTTCTGGCTGCCCTTACGGACCCAAGAAACGCCTCCAATAACCAAGTTATTCATCTCCAATAACTCTCTTTGGGCCACTCCTCAGTATCATTTCCTTGTCAGGATCCTTCCTGCCCGTGATTCCTCCCTGCTGGGAGCTGCCTTGGGTTCATCTCTCCCTAATTATTGGCCAATCACACTCAAAATGGCCTCATGGGCAACACAGCCTGCGCTCTGCTGGAGGATGCTCAGGATGGGAACCTTGCTGGGAGAGGGGACCCTTCCCATGGGAAGCGGATGTCCTGGGAAGCACTGACACCCACTGCTTAGGAGTGGGATTCCTCCTTTTTGGAGCCATCAACAAATTCCTTGAGTTTCCTGAAGTGTTTGCTCAGACCCACTCATCACTCGCTGGCGTGGGAGGGAAAGCTGACGGTTCTCCCTGGAAAACAACCCAGCAGCCACTCCCTGATTTCTCTGGATTTCTAAACAACGACACAGGTTAATTTATCTCCAGTGTCCCAGTCACATTATTTATGTTAATTGTCACTCTGGAAACACCAGCCTGGCAGTGAGATTCTGAGGCCATATCCTGAGGCGAGCGGCTGTGGTCCAGTCCCAGCCTAGAGCCCTTCTGGGAGGGGGCAGAGGAGGGGGGACCTTTTGGTCACAACAGTGCCCTGAAGCAGGAGGGTTCTGCCAGGCTGGGGTCCAGCCCAGCCCCTGCCCGAAGAGCTCTGCGCCAACCACAGCGGGATGGGAAAGGCACCATGTGTGCCTCTGAGGTGCATCCCTGGGTTTTATAGAGAAATAAATCAGCCCATGGACTGGATTCCGTAAGGGCTTTTGAAATGTGCTAAAAAACATCTCTTAATTATTCTGAAATTACTGATAACTGCCTCTGCAACAGGTTATGAACCATCTGCTAATTATGTATTATAGCCACAGTATTTCTATGAATCATTAATTAATTATCCTTGGCTATCCAGCATGAAAAATTGATGTCTGGAGAAAACAAATGGAAAAGGAGAAACTGCACACATTCATAAACAGGCAGGAGGAAAAAACCCACGGCCAAACAGTCAAAGAACAGGCAGGGGAGAGAGNGAGCAGCCAGGGCAGGATGGAGGAGGCAGAGGTGCTGGGAAAACACTGGGAGCAGGGAGTGATGCCCAGGAGATGTGGTGCCAGGCACAGCAGGCGATGCACACCCGAGGGGACCACGCGCCGCAGAGCCGCACCGGAGCCGGCACCACCGGGCAGGACCCTGAACCCCCCCAACCCAGACACCTGTTATTAAAAAGGGGAAAGGAGAAGCAATTACACTCTAATTACTTTGACACAAGACATTAAGCAGATTGTTATCAGAGCGAGATAAACAGCAGCTCCAGAGCACGGCTGCTCTGCACAGGCATTTCCATGTGCCCCAGGGTGGGGTCCTGTCTCGAGGGGCTTCACGCCGTTTCACTCCCAGCCACATGTGGCCACCCAAGGGGACGGACCCTGCCTGAAGCTGGCTGGTCCCTGTGCCCACCAGCCCAGCCCTGGGCAGGTGGGTCCCATTTCCCTGCGGATGCTCAGGGCCTGGGTGCCGGGTGTGGAAGGGCTGGACCAGGCGATGGGCCTGCAGCACCCTGGTATCCCCATTGCCATGGCAACAGCACTTGCATCCCTCGTTCTGCAGCTCCCCATCCCCTCACTGCCAGTCACTTGCTGTGTGAGAGGGCAGCACCCTCCACCCTGCTCACAGGGCAGCGAGGTGCAGCTTGCTGTGCCACACCAGTGCTGGCGGGCACTTACTGACCCAGAGAGAAGGCATTGCATCAGTCACACAGCCCCGGCTCACTGGGAAGGGCTGGGGGCAGCCCCTGCATGAGGGCACCTGTCCCAGGGGGGGTTGCTGGCAGCCCTGGCCCAAGGTGGTGGCATCCTGGGGTGCCCAACCCACATTTGGAGGCATCTTTGCCCAGGCAGCACAGGAGATGTATTTGTACCACCCAGGCTGGGCTGGACACGGGCTGGGGCTCTGCCTGGCCGGGGGCTGCTGGAGGAGCATCCAGCTTCACTCCCCAGGCGCCTGGGGATGTGGAGATGGATCTTGCCTTCAAGTGATGCGCTCTTCCATCTCGTGGGTGATGATGATGATGCCCCAGCATCCATCTCCCAGCTGTCTGGCAGAGGAGGGATGACAAGGCTCCGCCGGCGCGGCGAGGCTCCGGCAAGGCAGCAGCCTGCGCCGGGATCAGCCCCGGCAGCCCGTCAGGCTGATGCTTCCCCAGGCGTCTGCACAAGGCTCTTGTTTTTATTACCTCGTCTTTGGTCTTTGCAGAGGAGCAGCGTGTACCTTCAGAAGTGTCCCCTTGCAAAGTAGGGAGTGCTCAGAAATACAAAACCCTAAGAAGTCTGAAAGCCCCTAGATTATTCTGCCATTAAAGCTTTGATACAAAGGGAAGGCTGATGGAAATGTCAAAATATTTGATATTTTACAGCAAAAAGAAAACAGCTCTGCTAATGGAAACTCCACTTCCTCGTGCCTCGGCGCCACTTGTTTGATCATTGAAGGGCAAGAAAATAAATGTTTCCTTGTAGCTGCAGATTTCAAATTCCAATGTAAAATCCAAGTAAATACACCCTGACCTGGAGAGCAAGGGGGGGCCTGGGGGTGGGAGTTTAACCCCACCCTGGCCGTGCCGAGGGAGGTAAGCCTGCAGTCCGGACACCCCAATGCTGCTGGGGCACAGCGTCACTGGGTTTTAACAGCTGTGTGCAGGGGGGTGTGCTGCCCCGATGCCCCCATGCTGATTGATGGACAGTGGCTGTGCCCAGGCTGTGTGATTTAAACTCCCCAATGCACCCATCAAAGGATGCTGCTACAGCAAAGAGTGCTGCAGCCATGCGAGCAGGGGGATGGAGAGAGGGGTGGAAGGATGGAGGGATGCAGGGAGGGATGGATGGATGGATGGATGGATGGATGGATGGATGGATGGGGGGATGGATGGAGGGAGGGATGGAAGGAGGAAGGGAGGGAGCGAGGGATAGGGGGCTGGAGGGCTGGAAGGATTGGTGGATGGAGGGAGGGATGGATGGATGGACCAATGCAGCCCCTCTCCCCCGCCCCTCTCCTGCAGCAGCCTCCCTGCTTCTTTACCATGCTTGGGTGTTTTATTAAACAAACAAAGTGGAGCCGTTCCAGCAGCTTTACCAACGCTCCCTCGCCCCTTCGACCCGCCGCAGATTTACAGCCCTGCATTAACCTCACGAGCGCTCGTAAAGTTGGCTCAGATGATGTGGGCAGGAGGGAGGGGGGGTTATGGGTGGGTAATCATTACAAAATGCAGAAGTGCTCCAGGAACCTGTTCATTGGTGGCGAGTGTTTGGTCACCAGGTAGCCCGTGCGCCTCCTCCCTGCTCCATGGGGCGCTTGCCTGCACGGCTCCTTCACAGAGCGACTCCTCTCCCTTGTTCTCCCTGGATTTTCCCAGCTACAAAAGATTCTGTGCCAGTTCCATCGGAAGGCAGCTTGTTCAGCACAGCCAGGAACACAGCACACCCCGATGCTGGGCAGGACACTGGGAGGGAAGGCACAGAAGGGGAGAGGTCTGGGCACTCTCCCTGGCATCGGGGGGTGTGGGTGCTCACAGGGTGATGGCACAGCAGCTCAGGACACGTCTCACCACGCTGGCTCTGCCCAGTGCCTGTGTTGTGCCAAGCAGCTGCTGGAGCTGCAGCAACAGAGACACCTGAGCAGTGACTGTGGCTGCTGCGATGACCGGATGGTGCAGCTCTGGCCAAGCATCCGGCTCCACGAGGGTGCTGCCAGTGCATCCCCCTCCCCGAGATCACCCACAGGCTCCCAGGGAGCAGCGGGGGCATCCCACTGCATGTCACATGGTGGGGGGTCCCCAGGACCCCCCTCCATCCTCACGCTGTCTGGGAAAGGAAGACGTGGCCCCCCACGAGCCACGTTTGCGGTGAGCGGCTGTCAATTAGGTGACAGGACTTTTAAGGCTCCCCCCCTCCCAAGCAGAGCAGGTCACCGGCACATCCCAAATCCCCCTTCGCCGTGACTCCCTATGATTTGAAACTCAAACAAGGCAGCATGAATAATGTAACGTGCTCCTTCTTCTCTTCTTGCCTTCAAATCCTCAGAGGGTGAGTGAAGCTTCTTGTCTGCCTCATTAGCGGCTGTTCAGCCATTTGATTTCTGTAACAATGAGCGTGCTCACCAGAATTTTCATACCTATTTGCGTCATGAAGTCAACACTGAGTTTCTTGAATCCCCATAAAAATTTAATGGTGTAATCTGCATACGTCTATATTGCAGCACGGGCCCCTCTCCTCTCCTCTCCTCTCCCCTCCCCTGCCTACAAAGGGATGAGGAGCAGGAGGGTGCTGCTACGCCCAGCGTGGCCATCAAAGAGCCCACGGAGAAGGGACGGTGGGGAGGGGGCTGCCACGTGGAGCAGCACGGGGTCCTGCGGGCAGTGGGTGCTGCGGGGTGGGACTGGGCATGGTGGGATGGGGATGGGGCACACTGTGGACCAGGGAGAGGGCAGTCTAGATCCACGCAGGGCTCTTGGCCACAGTTGGGGTGTGTTTGGCTGTTGGAGTGCAGGATGAATCCTGCATTAGCACCCGGGGTGTGCTCGCCCTGGCTGTGATCCCCCTGCCAACGGCGCCTTTTAGAGGGCACACACTGTGTCCCAGGCTTCAGCTTCTGCCTGTGTCAGGTGCTCAGACACCCCCCAAATAAAATAACAGCTATTTAAGTTTGTAAGAGGTGTAATATGTCTGCAACGACCAGCAAGGCTGGATCTGCTGCTGCTCTGCTGCAGGTACCTGGAGCTCGTGCCCTGGGTGCTGTGGTGCCTTCACACTCATCCTCCCGCAGAGCATGGGGACGCTGCCTGTCTGTCCATGGGTGCCCTCTGCATAACGTTTGAGACCTGGCTCCTATTTTCCTTCATCACCTTCCCCGTGCCCATCCATAAGCCGGGTGCCTCCCTGTGCCGGGTACCAGCCCCGCTCTGCTGCCCCAGCAGCCGCCGGGCAGCACCAGCTCACCCCACACACTCCTCTCCGGGGCTGGAGCTCAGGTTCCAGTGAGCTTTGTCACCTCAGCTGGATGGAACAAGGCTCCCACAGGAAATAATTCCCAGCTTTTAGGGACAAGGAACTGAGAACAGAGTGGGAAGCCCTAAATGGGCAGAATTGATCAAGGATTGGGCAAATAACAACAAACACTGTAAAGAAAACATGGAAGAACAACAAAGCTGTTAGGGATGACCCACAACAAGACTTTGTCAGAGTAAAATCTTTTATCCATTGGAAATATATTGTAAAAAAAACCCAAACCAACACTGGGACTCAGCAGGGAGCTTGGAAGCTCTGCAGAAGGTTGTGGGTTTGGCTGGAATGCTTTGCACTTCAAGGAGTGATTCATTCCCTCAGGTAAAGCCACAGCATCACACAGTGCATCCAGCAGTGTAAGAGTTAACTGATAGATAACAGATAACACTGAGCCAGTGCAGTGACAGGGTGCTTCTGCCTGAGCCACTTCCCAGCTTCCTGACACGGAGCATCACTTGGCTGCCAAAATTCCAGCTGCAGTAACAGCTGTGTTCCTCCCAGTCACCTCACCATCACTGCCCATCCTGCACCCTTCCCGGGGTGCTCAGCAGGGCTCAGCACCCACCCCTGCTTACGAGCCATGTGGGTACGATGGACCCGCCACGCTTGGTCCTGCTTTCCCAGGGCTGCTCAGGGAATGCAATTAGCACTAATTTAGGATGTGAATTTGCAGTGGATTAGCTAAACCTCATTAAATGCCCTCCCGCAGTGAAAATTTTATTTACAATTACAGTGCTGGAAAGTTGAACTACACCAGAGCTGGGGGGCTGCAGCTCGGAGTGCATCCCCAGGGTGGGTTCCAGCCGGCGCTGAGCTGGGTCGTGGCTCTGAGCATCCACAGCTTGGGAAGACCCAGGAGGCAGCGCTGCAGGCTGGGCACTGCTCAGAAAACAGCCGTTCATTCCTGCATCCGCCTCCCAAAACACATCCCACGGGCTGTTCCTGCCCCAATGGTTATTCCCAGGAACACACACTGCCCCCAGGGCCAGGCTCTGCCTTCTTGGCACCCGCCTCGCTGGGAAGGGCTGTTCCTGGTGCCTGAAACAGTCCAGGGGCTCCCGGGGTGTCCCGGGCTCATCGCAGCGGGTGTAGAACAGAGATCAGCACCAGGTCGGAGCCAGAGGATTATCTGGGGGCGAGGGATGGTGGGAGACTGATAACGAACCTGCAATTCAATCAGTGCCTCCTGATGGTATCGTGGAGGCAGCTCCGGAGATGGACAGAGCGATGCTCTAGTGCAGCTTCAGCAGCCTCCCCTCTTTGTCTGCTGAGCGCTTTATTTTGGTTTGTTTTATTTTATTTTATTATTTTATTTCATTTCATTCCTTTATCTTTATTTTAACAGACAGCTGAGCTGGCAGCAGGTTTTGTTTCTGTTGGTTACTGCTGTCTGTTGGAGGACGAGGCAGGAGCTCTCTAAGGAGATGAGCGGGGCTCCTCTCTCCTCTCCGGGGTTGGCCGAGATCTCCCCACATCTCGTTTGCATCCTGAGCTGCCATCGCCTTTCACTGCTGCTGGCAGCACCAAGAGCGCTCTGCAATGCTGCCTGCACCTGCCTGCACGCCTGTCTGCACGCCTGCTCACACACACCCCCACCTGCCCACACACACATGCTTGCTCACACACATGCCTGCTCTCACACACACACGCCTGCTCACGGGGTGTACCCATGGGGACACAGGGACACGGTTTAACAAACCCCCAGCACAGTAAAGCCTGGCACAGCAAAGCTGGGCATAGCAAAGCCTTGCATAGCAAAGCCTGACACAGCAAAGCCTGGCACAGCAAAGCCAGGCATAGCAAGCCCCCTGGGCACTGTGGGCCCTGCTCCCACCCGGGCTCCCCCGGGAGCTCCGATGCCCAGCAGCATGAGCCGAGCCCTCCCGCAGCCAGCCCAGCCACAGGTTACACTGCTAGAGTCGTGTAGCTTAAAAACCTGTCCAAATAAAGATTTAATTTTTAAGCAGAAAGCCACACGTTGGGTCTTGGCACAGTTGTGTTAGTGGCACCATTGCATTTCCCTGCAAAGTGATTTTGCCGTTACATCAGGGTGTGAATTCGTCCCCTCGGGTCACTGGGGATGGCTCCTGCTTTCTGTAGGGTTTACAAACTCATATTTTCCATTTATGACATATAAAGCTTTGGATATCACCAGAGAAAATACTGTAGTAAAACCCTAATAAATTACTACGGGCGTAAGCAAACTCTAGTAATTTATGGGGGGGTTTGACTTTAATAATGTTTTGTCTTAGATTTGGTCCTAATTATAAATCATTTGTAAAGACAGTTTAAAATATAAGCAAATCTTACATGGCATTCTTATTATCTACTTAATATCTCAGATCCAAAGATTTACTGTATTGCATTCTGGGAATTAAGCAAACTAGGAAACTAAGTAAGAAAGAAACACAGTAAAATTATAGTTTTGTCATAAAACTTTGATTGATCAATGATTATTGTAAAACTATGGTAACTATGCAGATGCCAACATAAATCTGTAACAGAACGGGATTTATTATAGAAAATACTATATTTTCCACAATTTTGACTATAGTGTTAATGTGGGTCTGGCAGATTTACTGTGGTTTTAGCTTAATTAACTCTATTTGACTGTATATACCCTTATAATGCATGTATCCCAAGGTGCAGCTGTTACAGACCGAGTTTTTCCCTTCATTGTAGTTTAAGAAATATTTAAACCTCGTCATAACTCTCAGGCTGGGCTGGTTGTGGTGTTTAGTCTGATGGATAAACCCACCGTGCGATTTACCTCTGCTGGAGATGCAGATGGGATGCTTTACAGGGCAGCTGATTTCTCCTCAGAGTTTGCTGGAAGCATCCTGGCTCCTGCTTTCGGGGTGGCTGTCGGGGCGCTAGCGGTGAGGGTTTTCCCTCCTGCAAGCCAGAGCCCTGGATAAGCACTGGATTTGGATGCTGGAGAGGGTAAGACCAGGAGCAGGCACACTGCAGACACGCGTTTCCCAGTCTCACACACTGGGAGCATCCTCACCCCTGTTGGCATCCATCCTCTGTGGTACCACGGCCACCCCCGAGCTCTGTGCTGGCTCAGGACTCTGCGCTCGGGCTGGAGAAGGTTGGTGTCTCCGGGACACCAAAGCAAGGTGTGTTTGGAGAGTCTCCACAGAGCTGCTGCCCTGATGTGTGGTGATGGGCTTGGGCATCCCCGTCACTCACGCAGCCCCTCGCAGCCTCTCCGGCCGTGGAGAGACGGGAAAGACCCAAAGGGGAACCCGGTAAACGTGCCCCAGGTTCCCAGGGTTCCATCCCACACTCTTCTCCTTCTGCCAGGAAGAACCTGTGGCCCAAACCCTGTGGGCTGTGTCCCATCTCAGCACTCTGGGCTGCTCGAGTGGAGCCCACCTCTCCCCAGCTGAGATCAGTGCCAGCGCTGCCAGAGACAGAACAACAGCCACCCCGGTCTGTGCAGGGCTCACACCTGCCAGGGGATGCTGGTGTTCCCGGTGCTGCAGGCTGATGAAGGGACAACAGCTCTGGAACACAGCCTGCTCCTCACAGTAACGGGGTGCTGGACTAGGGCTTCAAAGACACTGTGGGACAGTGAAGCCTTTGCATCACCCACATGGAAAGCTCTTTTCCTTTTGTTTCCCTGCGCAGAGCCGGCACCCTCTCCCCATCCCACCCGTGCCGGCACCGGCGCTCAGCAGCAGCCGCACACCCACCCGGCGCGGTGACACCGGGTTTTGTTCCGGCACAGGCTGCCTCTCCCCGTGTCGGTGCCTATTTTGCCTAACCATGAAATTAGGAGCCTGCCCTTAAATACACTCCTGCAAATGAGGACACCGGAAAAAATGCAATAATTGTGACAGTAACTCACTAGGCCAAGCCTGACATGTCTCTAATTGCCTGCTAAAATTGTCTCTGTCTCCTAAAGTGCAAATTATCACCCGAAATGACAAGAATAATGAATGAGTAACTCTGATGTAATGCAACAATTAGCCCTTAAAGACACTGTCTAATATGCTAATTCTGAACACCCACTCCTTGTTATTAAGTGGCTGATAATTATTTAATTATCTATCTGCCAGGATGATTTACTTCGTTTATTTAGCTGCAGATGCAGGGCAGTGGCGCTGGGGTGTGGGGTCAGGAGGAGGCATCCCCATCACCGGCCCGAGCGGCTGGCTCCGCGCGCCGTGCCCGGCTGCCGGGCTGTCTCCCCTAATCAGCGGTGTCAACGGAAGCAGCAGCAAACAAACAGGCTGTGCCTGTGCGCGCAGAGTCCCCGCTGCTCACAGGTCAGAGGGATGTCAGGAGAGATCTTGGGTGAGAAATTGCTCTTTCTGCTTCTGCTCGGCGCTGCCGGAGCCGTCCGGCCGCCGTGCGCGGTGACGGGTGAACCTCCGGCTGCCGCGCTGCTCCGCTCGCCCGCTGGGCTGCTCTCTGGCAATCCCGCCATGATGTGCTCGAAGGTTGGGAAGCAGCTTTGCTCTGGAAGGCTCTGCTGTCCCCAGGGAGCCCTCGCAGGCAAGGGAGGGCGGTGAGACCCCCGGGCATCTCCCCGCATCGGCTCCCAGAACAAAACCCCTGAGGGAGAGCTGCGAGATGCTGGCTCCGTGCGAGGAGGGGAACGTCGAGCCCACTGGCCCAGTCCCAAAGGTCTGATGTGGGGCTCCGCAGTGACCCAGTGACATGATGGTGACACTACAGTGACACTCTGGTGACACTGCAGTGACAGTCCGGTGGCAGAGGGCTTGGGCTGTGCGAGCCCTGGAAGGACAAAGGGATGTGAGGGTGAGGAAAGCAATCCGAGGAAAGCTGGAGACTCGCCATAGGATGCTCAGTCCCTTTCTGGATTCAACAAACTCCTCTGAGCGACTTGGATTAGGCTCAGCCTTTGTGAAAAGAGGTGTAAATCCTTCCTTACCCTAAACATGCTCCGGGGGGACCCTGCTTGCTGAGAACTAACACTGTCTGCAGCAGTCAGAGGCGTTGTTAATTAGCAGGTAGCCTGAATCCTGCTCAGATATATGTTCCGCTTCCCTGTCCGAGGATGACTAACGCCAGGGATGTGCCACAGCTTTGTTTATCGCCCCTATTCTGTATCTCCTCCTTTCTTTTGCTGTGGGTAATTAAGCCACAGTATTTATACCTACCCTGGGGTACCTGTGACCCCCCCCCAGCCCTGCCATGCCTGTCCCCGACCTGCTGGGCAGTGGGTCCCTGGCTGAGGACATCCCAGGTAACAGAAGGTGAGGGACCTCATACCAGGTTTAGGTCCTGAGCTGCCGTGCCTGAGTTTGCCTTGATCAGGATACCTGCCTGCAGTCACCACGTTCTTCCCTCCACCTCAGCACCGCGCTGCCAGCGATGCCATTAAGGCTGTTGGACTGGAGGTCCCTTCGGTGCTGGCAACGCCTGGGCCATGTCAGTGGGGCCGCTTGCTTATGGCATGAGGCTTCACAACCCTGACGGCCACCAAAGCGCAGCCTCCAGAGAGCGAGGCTGGGAGACACACACATGCAGCTGCTCCTGGTGCAATGTCCCTTCGTCCCCATCACAGCCGCGCAGCACCGTTGGCCTCGCCGGCTGCCAGGGGGCTGGGGACAGCCAGTGCCTTTGGTGTCGCAGACTGCCGTGCCAGCCCCGCGCCGTGCCGATGGCCTACACTTCTCTGCTGGTGTACCTAAAATCATTAAAAAACCCCAAACAGCCCCAAGTGAAACAGTAAAACCAAAGAGGTGATGGGAAAGATGCGTTGGAGGAAACCTGTGCTGCTGCAGCAGGCAGTGGGAATGGCTGGAGCATCATCCTGCAGCAAGGGGAGCTCACCTTCCCCACACAGCCCCACGGCTGGAGCATCACCCCTCAATGAGGGGAGCTCACCTTCCCCACACAGCCCCACAGCTGGAGCATCACCCCTCAGCGAGGGGAGCTCACCTTCCCACACAGCCCCACGGCTGGAGCATCACCCCTCAGCGAGGGGAGCTCACCTTCCCCACACAGCCCCACAGCTGGAGCATCACCCCTCAATGAGGGGAGCTCACCTTCCCCACACAGCCCCTCAGCATCACCCACCCCAGTGGGACAGGGCTGGAAAACACCCCAGCACAGCCCCACATGGTGCCAATGCACAGGCAGCACCACACCCCCCCGGTGCTCTGACACCCATGTTTTCAATGCGTGCTGGATGGGGGCCTCCCCAGCGAACACGTCGCTCCCCGGAGCAGCGTGATGGACACGGGGAGCAGGGTGAGCGCACGGGCCGGTTCCGGCTCCGGCATCGCCACAGGGCCCAGCGCTGCCCGCCCTGCCCAGCTGGCAATTAGCATAGTGTTATTTATAATGTTTAAGGCTCTACCTGGCTGTAATGAAGAAGGATTCTGGTTCTCGGCTTCTGTGGTGAATTTAGTTGACTTTGGAGATTTTTTAATGCAGTAATAACTCCACACTCCCTCTTCCCCTGTGAAGCCAGGGAGCTGTTCATTATCTGGATTCTGTCTAGAAAGGACTTTTTATCATCAAATTCCCAGGACAGGAGCAGAATTTAATCTTCTGGCTGCAGCTGAGCCAAGGAGCAAAGCCACCTCAAGGTCACCTGGCCTGAGGGGCGGCTGGGCGGCGGAGAGGGGACCCGGCGGACCTTACAGGGAGGTGCCAGCCCTGGCACAGGGACTGCCCTCACTGCCCTCCCCACTGCCACTGCCACGGCTCCCCCAAAAACAGCACCCGGGCAGGGGAAAGGCAGGAGATTTGTGCTCTGAGCAGGGCAGCGCTCGGCTGCAGGGAAGGGAAGGGGATGTGCGGTGGGGTGTGTGCTGCTCCCCCCACCCACTGTGCTAGCTGGATGCTCACAGGGTGGGTGGGTGCTGTGCAGGGGTACCAGCTGCTGTGCAGGGCTGCCAGATGTTGTGCAGGGGTGCCAGCCACCCTACAAGGATGCCAGCTGTTGTGCAGTCATGCCAGCAACCATGCAGGGGTGCCAGCTGTGGTGCAGGGGTGCCAGATGTTGTGCAGGAGTGCCAGCCACTATGCCAGGGGTGTCAGCTGCTGTGCAGTGGTGCCAGATGTGGTACAGAGGTGCCAGCCACCATAAAAGGGTGCCAGCTGCCATGCAGGGGTGCCAGCTGTTGTACAGGGGTGCCAGCTTCTGCAGCCCCCCAGCTTTGGCTTTGGTGATGAGCCAGCACCATGAGCAGAGGGGGAGCAGCTCTCTGGGATGGAGGATGCTCCCAACAGACGCTCTGTTCCCCCTCTCTTCCAGCATGAGCACCAGGCTGGCAGGTGCAAGTGGCTCCCCAGGTGATGGGCTGCTGGGGTTCTGCTCCCCCCATGCCTGCATCCATGGCATTCCTCTAAACCTGATGCTGAGGAGCTGGAGGGAGAGTGGGCTGCTCCTCCCCTGCCTCTGCCAATTCGTGGGGCTTCGCCACAATGATCTGTCTTTCCTCAAGAAGACTTCTTCCTGCCTCCCCCTATTCCTGTGACACCCCCCCCCAATACAACAAGTTAAACATCACCTGCAGCAAGTCAAACCCTGGCAGAACCAGCAGGCCCCGTGCCCACTCCGGACTCTTCTCCAGGCGATGACAATTAAGGCCTGGACAGGTGGAGGCTTTTTCTTCTAAACAAAGAATTAATGATGCATGAGAACCCGGGGGAGGGGCGGAAATTGCTCATAATTCATGGAGGCACTTTTAGGCAGGGGTAGGAAGTTTTGTAGAGCGAGGGGAAGATGTGAGAGGTAAACACGCTGAGCAGCAGCCCGCGCCGCCGCTCTGTCAATTTAGAATCTCCTCCATACCATTAACCAACCTAAAATAACTCCGATGGTAATAACCCTTCAGATGCAAACGCCTGTGCAGACAAAGGTGTTATTAAGTTAAATTACCCTAAAAGTGTCGGATTGACAGAAAGGTTCAGTCAGTGGTTTGGCATCCCAGGGCCTGGGTGATGCGGGTAAACAGCGCTCCCGGCGCTCGGGGCTCAGCAGTGGGAGAGCCAGTGTCCTTCTGCCCCTGTTTGAAGCACAAGGTCTTGCAGGAGACATCTCAGCGCCTTTTGGAGAGGGCTGGTGCTCTGGCACTGGAGAGGGACAGGGCTGCCCGCGGCACTAGGTGGTAGCTGGGGGCGCTGAAAGGCTCCCAGAGCCCCTGGGTGAGTCCAGCCCCTGTTCCTGGTCTTCCCGGCTGCGTTGCACAGCCCGTTGCGGAGCAAAGCCTGGGGGTCCCTGCGAGAGGGATGCTTGGGGTCAGGGGCTGACCTCCGAATGAGCTTCCTCTGGGAATTCATTCAGCAGACAAGGGGTGGGGGCTCAGCAAACGCTCTTCTTCACCTGAAATGCAATTCCACGCGTTGACCTCCCCGGCAGATTTCCAGGGAACACGGGGGGGTGGGGGTGGCCCGGCCCAGCCCAGCCCAGCCCGGGCGAAGCAGGTTGGGCACCCGGGCGCATCAGCTCGGGAGCCAGCCCCGCATCACCCCTCGCTGCGGAGCAGCCTCCGCTGCGCATCCCCCCGCCCACCCCGTTATCCGGAGNGCCGGCCGGCCCTGCCCGAGCCCCGCGGAGCCGGCTGAGCATCTCGGGCGGAGCCGTGGCCGTGCGCGGGGCCGGCAGCCCCCGCAGCCCCCCAGGGCGAGTCCGTCTGTCTGTCCGGGGCTGCGGAGGGGCGGGAGGATACTCACACACACCCCCCCGCGCCCCCGGAGCGGCTCACAGCGGAGCGGCCACAGCCTGAGCTGCAGCAGCACCGGGCTGAGGAGCCTTAATTAAAGTTCCTGAACTTGCTTTGATTATAAAACATGCTCGTCTGGGCTCCGCTGAGAGCTCCCCGCTCCGGTGTCGAGCTGAGGAGGAAGGCATATTTTAAGAGAGAAGCCCAAGAATGACAGTTCCCTGAGATGTCCTGTCCTCCCCGACGCGGGTTCTGACTCCTGTTCCACGCTCTGAAGCAAGATAACCCCTAATTAATAATTAATGCCGAAGAATCCCTTACATTCCTAGAGCTCTGCTGGTCCTGAAGGGTCCCCGGGCTCGAGGTGCTCCCGGGGTGCGCAGGGGGGGCACGGGTCTGGCACCAAGGGGTCCTGGGCAGAGGCACTGGGAAGTCGCTTGGGTGGGAGCGCGGTGCAAGAGCCTGGGGTCACCAGGACCCGGCCTCGGTGGGATGGAAGAGGAGAGCTCTCTGCAGCTCCTGTTGCTGCAGGGAGCTGCCCGTGTTGCTCTGTGGGGTTAAAACTCCTGGCAGGGTGGTGTGAAATGGGGATGGGGGGAAGGGGGGGGCCGCCCGGGTTTGGGCTGCGTGTGGCGGGCACTCCCATGGGCCCGTCCCAGCGCCTGGGGCAGGTGCTGGCTGACCAAGGGGTGCCCACGCTGTGGAAGGTGCCATAGAGCCGCCTTGGCTCTGTGCCCGGGCTGTCACCAGTGTCCCTTCTCCTCCCCACCACGGTTTCATGGGATAAAAAAAGACCACGACCCCATCTGCACCTACAGACCGCGGGCAGCTCAGGGGGTCCCCCAGCGTTCCCACACCCCTCTGGTTTTGGATAAGGATGCACGTGCTCAGTAGGAAACCCAGCGTGGAGGCAGCCTGGCTGCGAGGTGGGTGGGTGGGTCACATCCTTCTACTAAGGAAGGGTTAGAGGAGATAT
>VZTU01024195.1:0-24715 GCA_013400835.1 Zapornia atra
CCAAGTATTCAAGTTTAAGGACCTAAGATAGAAATCCCATCCATGGATGCAAGAACAGTAGATATACAGTCTTAGTGTTATGTAGGATATGAACAGTTAGTAAATCCTGTGTATTCTAGACAGTTTTCTTCACTGTAATGGTGAGTCAACAAACTAAAAAAGCCACCTTGGACATGGCACTCCTTTTTTCTACTGTGTTTATGGTGTTTATAGTAGTGCTTGTAATATGCACGCTATTTCTAGGATACCAACTTACTACAAAGTGGAAACTTGAGAATCTTTTTCTTTTGCATATGCTTGTACCTTTTATAAATTGTCTTTAATTAGGTCCCCTTTGCCTATATGGTTAATGTTTTCTACTAGTGAACCCTCAAGGTTTTGGTAGAAGTTTCCACAGCAGTCTTAAAATAGAACCTTTTTCTCATTAATTCCCAGAAGAGCAGACCTCCTAATTGGATTTAAAGAGATAGTGTTGGAACTTTTATTAAACAGAGATATTTCTCTATTAGTAGCAGAATTATTATTTTCTTCAGATGTATTATTTTCTTGCACTCTGAAAATCAATTATAAATGCCATGTAAATATTATTTTATTCTTGCTCTATTTATAAAAGGAGAGATTTTATTGAATAAAGAATGATTTTATAGCCACTGTTATTTGCACTGTGATGAAGATGACTCAGCCTTAGATGGTTATTTTTTTTCCTTACCTCATTCTATTCTGATACATCAAACTGTCCTTATCCAGCAAGCTCAAACTTGCAAAGGTTTAAAACCTAAAAAGTGAGTTGGCTGCCTGAATGACAGAAATGCAGAGCTGGAAGAGTGCTAATGAAACTTAACTGAGTCCCAACACCTATCTAACCTGTTCTTAAAATCTTTTAAAGATAGACTGTGAACTAGATTCTTACTCTCTATAGTTTGCTTCAACTTTTGTTTCACTTTCCTGACTGTTGGACACGTAGAACATCTTTCTGAAATGCAACTTGGAGTCTTCTTAGGAGTACATCCCTCTGATTTCTTCTTGAAGCTTTTGAAAAGGGATTTACCTTTTAGTGAGGTTTCAGTCATAAAGTTTGATGGAGGGAAATAAGACTATGTCCTTCACTAAGTGAAACATCATTTAAATCATAAAAAGGACCAAGGCTTCTGAATACTCAGGAGAACACAAAATCAACATTTGGCAGCTTGTCTTAAACAGAAGCAGAACTCTTACAGTAGCAAAACTCTCACCACTATGCCAGCCAGCAGTACTAGAATTTCATTCTCAAATTTAGTATCGTGGGCCAAATGATGCAGAGAGGAGACTGGTTATTGCCAGATTCTGCATTACAACACTTAAACAGAGAAAAATGTGAAGAACATCTGCTTCCACAGTAACAAGCCCCACAAAGAGAACTTTGGAGTGAGGAAGACCTTTGTAGGCAAGATCTGTTGGAAAGTGGAGAAAATCTCCTTCAGGGGCTCATTCTGGAGTATTATCAATCTATGCTCATTTTGTAATCATGCAGGAAGGGGTTTTCTTATAATTTTTATGTTAGATGGTGCTTGACCTTACACATGACTAAACAATGTCATGGATGGTTTTTCAGTTCTGCAGTTCTCTTAGTTTGCTTATGACATTTATCTTGGAAATTTTTGTTTCCTACTTATAAGGGAAACAAAGGTAACTTTCAGGGTGGCAAATTACCATCACCAGGCAAAAAAAGGCTTACTATTCACTACTACCTTAAAGCAAATGAGCTCAACTCCTTAGAGCTTTGCAAGGTCTGTATGTTCCCTGCTAGGGAACTACTCTACGTGATTACAACTCCACCACAATATTGCTTCAAATGAGCAAATTATTCCCTCTTATTAGCTGCCAGGAATGGGATGCTTACCTCGAGTCCTTAGAAAATCTAAACATGACATACAATCAAACTGTGGCATGCATTTCTTCTATGTTGTTATTCTAGTTAATTAAGACATTATCCGAAGTCATAAAATTATTTAACTTAGAACAGTTGGTGCATGCAATGTCTTATTTTTCCAATTAAAAAAAATACAAGTAGTGGGTAGTAGTGGTAAGATATTGTAATTAACATTTAGTTGTCTTAACAACAACAAAAAAAAGAACCCAAACATATGATGAAATCAGTCAGTTACCTAGAGCAAATTTAGAACAGAACATGTAAAGCTTCTTGTGAAAACCTAGTTAAGTTACCACTAGCTAACTTGATGATGTGAACAAAAAGTGATCCCCTTGTTAGTGTCTACATTGCATCATCTATCTAAGGAGGAACAGATTCAAGTGTCTAAAATCTCCATCATCCTTATCTCTTTGCTTGTTTTCATAAAGCACAGTATTTTGAGTCAGTTTCTTGATGGGGAAATAGTAGGCAGGACTAGGAAATACTGCTGTGTGTTCCTCAGGATCCTGTGAAGTACAGCCAGTTCAGGACACCCTTGCCATCAGGGTAACAGCTGGGAGACATCTGAGCATTTCAGGACCTATAGGTTGGTATGGAAAGGATTGGTGTAGTGCCAGAGGGCTGGGTGGGAGAGCAGGTAGTGATTTTATGAAAAGCTGAGTATATGAAAGTTTTAGGAAGCTGTGTATAGAAATCATGTAGTTTAATGGGATATTTGGGATCTGTGAGTTTACACCTGCTCTTCCTTTCTTCTCTTTTCATAGCTTGCCCTTCCCCATTTCTCTCTTCCAGGTTTAAAACTTTTCTGTACAGCCTCTCCTGATACCCACAAACCATACTTTCTCCATGTAAACAGTTGCTTTTACCCTCACACACCTTCTGCTTGTTCCATTACTCCTTATTTCAGGGGTCACGCAGGTATCCTGTTATCTTTCTTACTTGCTGGGGCTGCCCATACCTCTAGCTCGCCCACTGGTTGGGTCTGCTCTAGAAGTTTCCTTCAGAGAAGCTGCAGCTGTGTTGGATAGAAGGGCATCATCACCTGGGGAAGGTAGTCACACAGAGGAAGAGTTGTGTGGTTGCCATTCCTGTTTTCTCGTATCAGGCCTGCATAGCATATATTTAAGGTAGTAATAATGTTTCTCCTTGAAGTATATCTGGTAGCTGCAATCTTGCTATGAGACAGACTAAGCTGGAGAACATCTTTGTTCAGAAGGTATGCTAATCCTACAAAAACTATGAGGAAAATGTGCAGTTGTCAAGAGTGAGATGCACTAATGAGAACATACGTACTTTGCTGAAGCAATATTAAGTCAAGGTAGATAGCTTCTTTTTAGAAGTAGGCTTTTTATGTTGAACTGGTACACTTGCATGCTCTACTGTTTTAAAAAGAGTATTCATGCATAAGCCTGCCTGTTGGTTTTTAATGTGAAGCTAGGGGTAGGGAGACAAATTCAAATCTAAATAAGGATCCAAAAATGTTCTGAAATCTTTGTAAGCTAGCTATTGTTCAGGTGCCAAAGTATTACTGAGATTTTAATTAGAGATGTTTTAAAGGTAATAGGGATGGGAAGAAACAAGTTAGAAATGGAAAACACATGCAGATAAGATGTGATGTGCTTCAGTCTGCATAATGGGAAGAAGGGTGGCAGCAAATAGTATAAGCAGAAGAGTAAATGAGAAGTCTTCATCTTACAGGGATGTCAGAAGCTGTTTGCAAAAAGCAGGCAAACCTATTCTTTATCTTTGGGAATTGTTTTTAAGTATTCAAAACGCTTTGGTGGTGGGTTCTGTGAACCTTTTCAGTGGTGGTGTCAGGAGGCAGTGCTGCATCATTTTATAGTTGTGTGTGTTTTGCCAAGTTTGGAGGGCAGGGGTTTGAATTGCCTTGGTCAGAATTGTAGCTCTGTACTGGAGGTTTTTTAAGCTTTCAAGATGTCTTTCCTGTGCATCATCTTGCTCTTTTGTTTTAAGAGACAGCACCTCCTATCTTCCTTTGGCTATGGGGCAAGAATGTGTGTGGGAGGGGTCACAATGTATTGCTTTTGGCTTGTTTGTCGTGTTCCTGCAGGGTAGCTTCTTTTAGGATTTCTGTGTGGGCTGCCAAACCGACCAGAAGCCTCCTAAAGCAGCCTCCCAGTTCTGCTCTGGATTGTTTGTTTCAGTGGAGCAGGTAATATTTTTAGCAAGTGTTTCAAGGTGAAGTTATGAATAACATGGGGTGGAATTGGATCTCCAGGAAAAATGAACTCTTCAAAGTTTTTGTGTGGTCTGGGTGGTTGTCTAGGACCTGCAAATGACTGATTTCAGTCTCTCATCTGCAGAGATGCTCAGGAGATCTCTTCTGGGAGAAAGGTTGGTGCTGAGATATTGCTTTCTGTCTCTGGGTGTGTGAAATTAAGGATTTCCTGGTTGCTTCTATGAAAAGGCAACAGTAATTTTGATAAACCATGACTATTTCACTTGCTTACCTAACAGTTGGAATTAAAGCTTAGTTTGGGGTGATAGAACAATACTTTTCTGTATATATCACTGTTAATATTACTGCTGGATGGAGAATTGCAAATGTTTTATTCATGGTTTTTATAAGACAAATTTCTGTGTCTTTGCAGTCAGCCTTGCTAAACGTTGTATTTTGTTACAATTTCTTAGTTGAAGCAACAAAACACAGGCCTTATAACCACTAGTATGCCTTACTTTTGAATCTCAGATACCTGCTCTGAATAAAGCAGTAAAGACACCTGAACTCTTTTTTTTTCCTCTTCAGGTGAATGCTCTAGGTTATAGGTTATTTTGCCTAACTGCTTTTGTAGAATTTTTCTCTTGTGATTATTTTTTCTTTTCTATTTTGGAATGGTTCCACTTTGGATATAATACTGAAATATTTTTGCGTACAAAGAGCAGAACCCATGTTTCAATTCCCAGCTGAGTGTCCCAATGACCAGTTATTTACTCTTGTCTTTCCACATTTGGTGAACATTTCAATGTGTCATCAAAGAGGAACACAGTGCATGGGAGAGAACACTGCAATGGCTTTAATGTGCTCTTGTGCTGAATGTGATGCACCTCTATCCAGGCAACTTCACTTCAGACTCTAGATGTCAAACTCCTTTTAGCTAAAAGTGGATAATACTCTGGGTGACTCCCCATACATGTCTTGATGTGTTACATATGCCTGTTGGGTTGGGTTTCTCAAGTGTGTGAAGACCTATTTTGTGAGTTTCTTGTAAGTAGTTAGGCAGTTGCTTGTGCAAGGTGGTGGTGCCATTGGCTTGTGGGGTAGCACATTTTCTAAAAACTTCTGATGTCCTAGGTACAAAAGTGGATTATTGGGAATTTTTGGTTACTCTCTCATATTGCCCAAATGGCACCTTTGCCATCCAGGTATGGTTTGGTGTTTCCTCAAGGCTGCAGAACAGCTGCAGCAACAACGATTGCTGTTGGGAATCGTGCTTCAAGGTTGGAGCAAACCAGCTGCTAACCTCAGTGGTGCATTTCTTTGCTTATAATCTTATGGACAGTAAGAAAATAGGAGAAAAATAGTAGGACAGGCACATCAAAATTGAATTTGGATAATAGTAATGCACTTTAAAACTCTTTAGAAAAACGTAGGGCTACAGGAACCTCTAGATAATCTTGTTTAATTTGTGCATTTCAGACAATGAAACTATGCTGATTCTTGCAATGTGAGTTAAGCTGAACTTCTTCATTGCTCAGAAAACGAAGATATTAGCACGGCCCAGGCCTAGTTGGTAACAATCAAGGTACTTCATGCTGAAGACCACTTTGATGCAATAAGCTTGCTTAGTATGTAATTAACACAACTCAGTGGATAAATTCTATCTCTGCAACTAAAAATGTAGAAAACCACCATATTTCCTCCTGATCTTACCTTTGTGGAGCCTTTATCATTGCTATTTAAATCTCTTTCACTTTGCACCAAAAGAAACTGGGGAGCACGCAAATTGTCAACAGTGGTACTGCTGCCTGTAACTGCTGTAGTTGGGTTAGGAAGGGCATGTCAGCCTGTGAACTAAGAGGATTTTCTGTAAGAATTATCCTATTGCTTCAGTTTATATTTTTTTCCTGTGAAAGCTGTGTACTATGGCGGTATGGTTACTTAATAATTGTGTGTGCAAATTAGGTTGATTAGTACTTCCTGGAGGGAAAAAAACCTACGCAGTGCAGTTTATCTGGCTTAGATGGACAAGTTTCTGTATATTTGTCTGATGTGTGTCTATGCACAGAGACAAAGGGCTATTAAACAATATACTTTCACTGTTAATATACAAAATAATTTATTTCTTAATGTGTGTGTGTGTTGTGCTTATCATAATTCAGTGTGAACTTGAAAGATGCCTCATATGATTTGAAATACATCCATACTGTTATCTTAACAAATGATGCTCTTTGCTGCAAAGTCAAAGTATATTTGAATATAAGGACATTTACAGCATATTTATGTCATCTTGAGGCAACCACAGGGAGAACTTCTAAGGCTGTAAAGCCTAGGAAACCAGCCACCATCCATAATTGCAGACATTCGTTATTAACCCCTATGACCAGAGTACTGCTGGATGTGGAATGAGATGCATAAAGTATTTATTGAAAAATAATCAAAATGCATTCCCCAGTCAGAATTTTTACCTGCAGTCTCACAGACTGATTCTGTGAAACAAAGGAATGTAAAGAGCAGACTGCTGGAATTACTAGCCACAGGGAGAGGAATGACACCCCCCTCCCCCCAAAAAAAAACCCCCAACAAAAACAAACAACCCACAAAAAACCAACCAAAACAACAACAACAAAACTCTATAAACTTGTTCCTGCCTGCAGAACTTGCCCAGAATTGAAGCCTGGAACTGTTTTGTTACGGTGGCATTTGTGTATTTGTCTCACATAATTGTCATGTTTGCATTGTATAGATGGCTGAATGCAACCTGCTGTTACATCTAGCTTCAGATGAAGTATTTGCAGTGCCACATGAAGCTAGGCAAAATTCTGTTTCTGACACTTGTGGAAGTAGGTCTCCAATGTAGTTAATTGCAGCAAAAATCTTTACCACCTGATACTAAATTGCATGATGAGGCTACAGAACAGTGGGGATAAGAGAAGCAATAGTGCTATAACTGTCAGAGATAATACAGGTGCAGATATTTTGATTGATATTATTATCAGAATTGAGTGTAATCTTCACCTATCTGAGGAGGACCGCTGTACACTCAATACTGATGTTGCCCAGGCTGAAAGTGCAGCCCTGTGAGAGGTGGCTGGGACACAGCCCCCCTCCAGCCCCTCCTTGGGCTGGATCACTGGTGGCAAGCATCTCAGCAGGCAAACTAGAGATGTTGTCAATGCAGCCATGTTGAAGGCCTAATATGGAGATGCTTTTGATCCCACCCCCAGAGCCCCCTGACCCTTCTTGAGCTCTGTCAGGTTGGAGCTGCTGGTGCAGCAGGCAGGAGAACAGGTTGGTAATGGTCTCAGCACCAGCACCTCTTGCAGCCCCTGGTCCTGCAGCAGGCAGAGTAGCTTGGGCACTTCTGTGGAGTTAGTTTTAAGTAGGACTTCTGTGGTGTTCAAGCATTATCCCAGCAGTTTTCACTGGGGTAATCTTGGTTTTTCTTTTTTCCTGAGACCTGACAACTAGCTTGCATGATTTCCTTCCAGTCCCTCCCCCAACCCACCAGTGTTGTTACAAAACCCAGGGATGTTTTCTATGAGAGAGAAATTTTATTTTGTCTGTGTGCTAGACCTAAGTAAATTTAAAAAAAAAATAAATTGTTTTTTACTCAATTACTTGTTGGTGTGTGAAAATTGCATGCTCTCAGGGCAAACCTTCAAGCTTTCTCCAGGGGAAAAAATCCCAAACAAAACTAACAGCACATCCCCCTTGCCTCCCCCCTCCTCTTCCCCTCCCCTTTCCTTAACAATGCAAGTTGTCAGCTAGAATGTTTCTATTTGGCTGTCCAGCAACGATGTGACAGGAAGCTGTAATTTTGTTTCACATTCACTTTTTCTCCAGTATGGATGTTCCCAGCAGCGCTAAGATCCCACGCTTCAGGAAGGTCATATACTTGGGAAATGTGGAAATGGCAGGACATGCTGGGAACTGAGGCATTCTGGCCAAGGAGCACAGTTATCTGCTGAGGATACCCCCTAAGGCACTTAATTAAAACTCCCAGCAGGCAACATCTGCATGAAAACAATTTCTTTTTTTTGGTGCAGACTGGAGATTTCAGCTTTACTGATGTATTTTATCCCCCCCTGCCCTTGGTAAAAGTCTATTCTCTAGTGTATCTGTAAACAGACCCCATGGATTCCATTACAAACTTGCAAATTTCCTTTATAAATAATGTCACCGTGGTGTTCTCACCATGTCTAACAGAAAGAGAGGTGTCAGAACCGTAATGGCCATCACTTGTGTATGCACGTGGTCTTTAGCAGCTTCAGGGCAAATAGCTTGTGTCATTGGAATAAGTAGCATGTAGCAGTAGTGGCCTAGCTCCTGAGTGACAATACTGTGTGATGTTTGTTCGGCTGCTAATTTAAAGGTATTATGGAGAAGGGGGGAAAAATAAAGCTACACAGGCAGAAAAATTAGTAAATAGTGTTTGGACTATTATACTCCAAACTGCAGGTCTAAGGTACCATTCACAAGCTATGGCCGTTTTTCCTGTTCTGTCCTAGTATCCCTGCCCTTAGCAATCCTTATGATTGACCTAGGAGTGAGCACAATCAAATATCTTTTTTTTCAGTTCTTTCCTGCACTCTTCTCTAAACTTGATGGAGATTTTTAATATTGAAAATGGAAGTTGGAGAAGACAATGTTCTAAAGCTTGGGGTGGATGATTACGTTTGCTGAAAATGAAGCTCAAAATGAAAAGAAAGACTAGTTCAAGTAGCAGAAATATTTTCAAAGTGTCTCTCTTTCATGTCACAGGTGGCATAGCCTGCTATTAGAGGTTCCAAAGCAGAGATTTCATACAGGTTGCAATGAATCACACTCATATGGTGATGAAGGGGAAAGAGAGAAAAGTGAGGTCACTTAAGCAGGGAAACACAGATGCCTCAAAAGGAAAATACTATGGTAGGCATTGAATTCCCTTGGGAAGGGAAGAAATAGGAGGAGTTTTATCTGCTGCTTCCTACTGTATGGACATATTTGAACAGAAATGGGTAAGGTTGAAAACATTTTTAGTCAGTAAAAAACCAAAACATTAACAATAGCAGAAGACCTTGATGGAAAGTATGAAAAACACCTACACGTGGCTTTGTAAGGGCCAGAGAAAGTGAGTTAAAGGGAAAGGGCCATGTTGTTGGACATATAGAACCTGAGAAAAGACTACATGCCCAGTGCTAGGAATAGCCAGTGTTTTGTGCAGATACTTACAATGCATAATTAAATAAATAAAACACTAAAAGGTCTGATACTTTCCCTCCTTCCTCACATGAATGCTTTTTATAAGAGCTATCCATGTGACTGAGACATGTGGAATCAGGTTTCGTATTAGTCAAAAATCGAGGCACAAAGTTCCCCTTCCAATACCTGTGTGCATGTATTTAGAAAACAAAATCAAGTAAAAGAACAAGAAGATGATATTTTATTAGAATGCAGTCTGAAATACCAGTTTCTTTGCCAATATTCTTCATAGCCATGGCCTGTCACCCTCCCCCATGACCAGTAGAATTTCTTTTCGCTATTGTGCAAGTGGAGGTTCAAGGCAGTGTTGTTTTCCCCTTTGGAAATGATTATATGAAAGAATAACACTGCTTTAATCTTAACTACAACTTCATTAACGTTAAGCCCTTAAAAATAATATAATATCCAAAAATAATTTTATCTGTGGGAAGAAGGTTCCTGGGACATCTTAAAATTCCTGCCTTTACTGTACTAGCAGCTATGGACAGTATATTCTCTTTCTTCTTGGACAAGCTGTGTGTGGATTTTAGTAGAGAAGGTTGGAGCACAGAAGAGCCCTGATCTGCTGCAGGGGTTGGGTCTGGGGGCCCTGGACCTTTGTTGTGGTGAGGATGTCATGGAAGTTTAGAAAGTTTCAATCCCATCTCAATGAATATAAAGTTCCTTGCAGAATCTGGTATCAATATGGCTGCTAAGAAAAAGGGCATATTATGTAAAAAACTGCTTGCTTGGTTTTAGTGTTATGAGCTACAGACCTTTCTGTCAACCAGTACATTAAGGATTGGAGAACTCATAATATTTGCTTTCTTGCTTTTGCAGATTATTTTTTCAAGTGTTAAACTTTTCCCCCCATCAATCTTTTAATTTTTTCCCTTTTTTAAAAATATATCTTTTGCTTCTTAATAGAAAAAAAAAACCCACAACATTTTTCGTGTAACAGTTTCTTTCATCGCTTAAAAATTATTAACTTGTATATTTTCAAAAGTGGAGAAATGTTTTCATGTCCAACATCGCAGGTACTGGCGTGGGTGGTGGGTGTCAAAGAAATATCCATGTTATGGCTTACCATCTGTTTAAGATAGTAGCTTTTTTATTCACTTGTAATTTGCCATATCCTGTTTATTAACAAGTTATTTAGTTTTAATTGAATGAATTCCAATTATGGAAGGTAGTAATGCTGTCCTTTCGATGCAAGGCAAACCTGTGCTGAAGAACCATTTGTAGCAATAACTCCTTATGAAGTGTAAGGGTATGTGTAAGCCAAGTGAGGGAATGTCCTGGGGTTCAGGAGAAAAGGCAAGTTGTTGGGAAAGAAATCCACTGAGGGATGTCAGCGACATAGATGCCACATGTGCCTGGGAAACACCCTGCCATGAGCCGTGGGAAGGCACAAGAGATACTGTGATTTATATGTGCTGCTGCTTTTCTTGTACCGCTTCCAAGGCATCTGCTTATGGCCACTGTCAATGACAAGGTACCCAACTAGGTGGGCCTCTGATTTAACAGTGAACGGCCATTTTCATGTTCTTAGAGGTGCCAAAGCTTAGCTTGGATCTGGACCTTTGGTAGTTGTTTTTAATTATATTCTGCCTAACCAAGCTAGATGTTTTCTTGCAAGTGAAGACAAGTGTAGGCTGCATAACAGTCAAATATAACTGTCCTGCTGGAAGGCTCTGAGCTGGCTTGGATTTCTCAGTGCAGGGTGCATACACAAAACCTTTACGGCATCTGATGAATGGAGGGCAGAGGATACTACTCACACTTTTACATCTAGCGATGTATTCTGCAGAGACTAGCAGTTGCATAAACAGAAATGGGGTTTACTTTGACCCTGCCTCATTGAATCATAGAATGCATTAGGTTGGAAGGGACCTTTAAAGGTCATCAGGGCACTTGCCTCATAGTCATGACTGAAAACTCCTGACCTGGTTTCATGGGAAGTTTCCCCAAAAAGGTTTGCAGGTATTTGCCCTTGGACTCAATGTAAAATGATAGTGTCCCCATTTGAGGATACGGATTAGGCCTGGCCTAGTCTGTGAAGTCCTAGAAATTTTATATTTCTACTCTCAGAAATTTGGTTAGTAATATTGTGTTTAAGTTTTAATTGTATTTTAAGACTTTATTGAAAGCTAAATTTTAGGAGGTATAATTCAGAAGATAAAATACTGGCTTGAACAATCAAGGATGACACTCCATAGAAAGGAATAAAATATCATCTTTTCAGGTTTTCTACTATTTGTAATGAAACAATCAAATAGTTATGTCAAAATATTTCACAACAATGGAAGCAGGAGATGTTGATTACTAAGCAGCAAAAGTTTCAGTCCTTATTAACTAGTGGGGAAAATAGTTTAGCTTTTATATTAAATCAACCTGAGTCATTGATCACTGTAGGAAAAAAAATTTCTATAGTGTATTACTGCTGGCTTGTTGTGAGGTGTCTAATTTGTTTAAAATTTTTCCAATCCTAAATTTTCAAAATATTTCATTGCTGAAAATAAGACACACACCCCCTTTTTTTTTAATTTCTGTGAGTTGTGGCAAAACATCAGCTTTTATCACAAAACTAAAATTCTTTTTGTTACCTCTACGACCTACACTAAGAAGGTGGCTGCATACCTTTCTCTAGCCCTGTTTTAAGCCGACAGATTGCAGAGACCAACTCCTCAAATACAAGGCTAGGGATGAAATAACGTATTTGAGGGACTTGTTTTATGGTGTAGCAATTGTAATGAATTGCATCAATGCTTTGAGCTGACTCATATTGATCTGAGGTATGAAATTTCTATTTCATGCTCAACAAGTTTGAAATCTCACCTCTTGCACTGGAAATCTCACTTCTGTGATTTCTCTTGTCATTTCTTTCGTACTTCTGACTTGACAGTAGTTAGTTTGTGATATCCAGATGTGATACAAAGTACCTTTTGGAAAAAAAACCCAAAAACTTCAGCTCATCAGAGCTGAACTCTGAATTTCTAAAAGAAACATTTTAATTTTTAAATGTTGTATGTGTCCTTTTGTAAAGAGAGTGAGTTTTGTTCACTGCTGAGTGTCCATGAAGAATAAATACTAAATACCTTTCACCAAAAACCTGCAGATTTACTTCAAATTTCTTCTGTTCTCTTACTTTGAGCCTAACTGAAGATATATAAAAAAAAACCCCAAACCAAAACAAACCAAGCAACCAAAAACTTCTGATGAATATAATCATGGCACATTCTGCTTTTACTGTGGCAAATTCCATTGAAAATCCTTCTGAATCAGTATTTTAATTTGTTTTTTCCAGGTTGATTATTTCTCTCTTCTTTTTCCCCCCTTCTCCAGTGTAGCTATGACCTCTGCTTTCAGATTTTGTTCACTGACTACTTCTTTTATGTCTCAAGAATATGGGTACTGAGGAGAAACAAATACTTTTTTTTTTAAACCGTGTTTTTGTATTTTCAGTGCTCTTCCTGTGTGTGTAACCTTCTATGATGGTAGGTGAATTATTTCCTGGAGTCACACAACCCAGGGAGTAATCTCCAAGGCTTCCTGACAGTTCTGTAGAGACTTCGAGATTTCTTTTGTTCCTTCTCGTTATTGCTTAGGACAAGGAATGCTTTCAGATTCTTTTTTTAAAACAGAGGTCTTTTTGCTGTGTTACGCTTTTCAGTTAAGAGGTTCAGAGAGTTGATCTGCAAGTGTCTATTATCAGAGATTCGTGTGGGTTGTGGCTATGGAAGTGTAAGACACACCATCAATGGTGAAAGGGTATTTATAAACTGTATTTCAGATGAAACTCTCTGTAACTAATGCTGTTAAAGTTCTGTGGATAAAATTGTTTTGCTACTTATCCTAAAAGTGTGTAGACGTTTTTTACCCCCTCCAAATGTTTACCATCCTAGGCTTTTTTAAAAAATAGACTGCATTCTTTAGTCCACTAATTGTTATTAGACAGAAGTACTTCTGGCGTCATCCAGAGAGTGGAGAGCATGTATGAACGTTCATATCAAATACATTTAATTTTGCTCTAGAAGTTTTTCTCCTCAGCACCCTTTTGGGGAAATTTTACCTTCTCGTCCCCAGAACTTTCCCATGTGTGTGGATGCCAGTGCAGGAGTAGGGAGCTGTGAGGTAAGGCAGGCCAGCCCCTGGGTAGGTTCTACTGGTGGGAAACCAGGGCAGGAGAGCATCAAAGTCACCCTCTGCTAACATCATACCTCCAGGTAGGGTATAGCAGTGTGGTAAGAAAACAGCTGCAGCACTGGAAGGAAAAAGAAAGAAATCATAAAAAAAAGAAAAATAAACCAAACAACCAAACCCACGATTCCTGTTCTGAGTTATCACCAGTGTTTTTCAGGAGACCAAAGTGGAAACTTAAGTGAGATCTGAGCTTGACTAAGTTCAAGAACTACCTGGACAATGCACTCAGTAACATGTTCTGACCTGACTGTCCCTGTGTGATCCTTCTGGGTCCCTTCTAACTCTGTGTATGATTCTCTGATCTTTTCCCTGATTAGAACATATGCTGCTTTCAGTGAAAGAAGTTTTTGAGTTAATGTAGTGCTTGACTGATTTCTAGATAGGGGTTAAACCTTTCTAGATGGCAATTTCACATGTATTCAAAAATTTGTTTGACAAAATCCATATGCTTTGACCAGAATTCTCATTATTGTTTTTGAACTCCTTAACTGTCATCATATATCTCCTGAAGTGTATCATTTGAACTGTGTATCTATAAAGTACAAGGCATGTACAGATTTTCATTAACACAGGAAATTCCAGTACAGTAATTTTTTTCCTGAAGTATAGTCCATATTTTCTGCTTATTTACCAAACCTCAAGGCAATGAATTGCTGTTGATTACATTATTCAGCTATCAGCATGGTTTATTCTTTTGGAAGGTGTGGGGAGAAAGCTTCAGAAAAGCCTATTGTAAAGCAGCAATGCTCCTGCTGCATTTTTTTCAAGCTTGGGCTGGTTCTTACTGGACTCCTGTGAAATGGTGGTGCTGTGATACTTTGAAGAGTAAGGAAAAAGAGGAGTCGGCTTTTAGCCTTGAATAAGTAAGTTACTGCGGAGTTGCATTTTGTTTCTTTCTATTTTTTCTGCTGAAATCTGCACTCCTGGGTATAGAGTCATTTAAGTTAAGCTTTCTTTCCCCAGGAAAAAAAAAACCAACCCAAACCCCCTGCTTTTTTCCCCTGAATTGCTCTCCCTTTCCAATTTAAAACAATTTCCAAGAATCGGGGTTTCATTTCAACCCCCCCCCCTTCCATTTAGGAAAAAACTGTGTACTGCTGCTGCAATCATCATTTGTGTTGCACGTCATTTTTCACCACTCTGTTGTTCTCTATGTCATGTCAAACATAAGTCATAGGTTTTCTCTGAAGGCCTAACTATCCTTCCTCTCAGCACTGAGCGCTCTACTCCCACCTCCAGTAACCATCTGCAACCAGAAGTGCCAGATACGTTCACACTATTTTTACTTTTTTTTAAATGTTCTCGGGCAAGTACTTTGGTGCTGTCTCCCACTAGCGCAGGTGCCTGTGAGCAGTTCCAGTGCTCTCCTCCAACACTGTGAAGTGACCTCATTGCTGTCTTTCAATCCCTGCTTGTAATTCTCCTTAAAACTTCTCTGATACCAGAAACATGACAAGAGCTGGTTGGGCCACCAGCGGGCTGGTATCAGCTGCAATGCTGAGTGCTGGTTTCTTCTTGCTTTCAGACCCTTGCCCATGTACCCTTTTGCTTGTGCCCAGACGCTACGGCTTGGAGCCTGATGCTGTTTCCTTGGCTGTCAGGGAACATTCATCCACTGCTTTGTTGCTGTATATCATGCAATTTAATTTTGCTCAATGTTTTTTCTCTATATACGAAGAACCAGAAAAACAATGAAACATGAGCGATATCATAAAATTAATTGTATGAGTACATAGGAGTTTAAAATAGATGTGTGTCAAGATGCTATAGTGATCGAAGGCTATTTTCTTTCTTGTGTGACACAGACAGTAGTGTCACTCAGTTGTGTATTTGCTACTTGCCCTACAGAGATAAGATTGCCTTTGCCCTTGTGAGCTGAGTGTCCAAGATCCTCCCATGCTTCCTGTCAAAACAGGGCGGCATTGCTCTGGGATCCCTTCCTGACTTTGCAAGTTTGTGTGAACTTTGTCTGTTCTCTTAATGAATTTATGTTTGTTTCCTATGGGATATATTTATCAAATATATAGGGATATAGATCTATATATTGAAATCTGTACTGAAAAGTGTTAACTGTTATTGAAAGTCTCAATTTTTGGTGATATCAAATACAAAGGCAACCTAAAAATAAAAATTCCAGTTATTTTGCAAGTTAGTTTGTCGTATTTATTTAGGTCTTACTTGCACCTAGTTTGTCAGTGCAAGAAGAAAATACTTGATTATCTATTCAAGAATGAACTAAGTGGGGAGAAAGAAAAACAAAGCAAAAAACACCTCTCCTTACCCCAGATTTCAGAAGGCCCTAAAGACAGTGGTATATTTTAAATTATAACACAAAATATCTAATAAAAATTATTTATCTCAGTCTTGTTCTTCACAAAAAGGTTAGGCTTTTTCAAAGGACTTTTATACTTTTGCCATCTAAATGTTAGTCAAACTCTTTAATTATTAAACACTGATGGCTAGAAAAAATACATTAATTATGCATCTCCTAGGCCACAGAAAGAAGCTATTTTATCAGGCTGCAGAATGATTTAGTATGCATAAAATTTAACATTTAATAATACCACCAAGAGCATTTATCTTGAATGTTTCTATGTTCCACTCCTATATAATTAATATTTAAGTGTTAGTGCACTAGTTATGATGCTTTGTTTCTTAATCAGTGCAGCCAGAGTTTTTTGTTTAACAGCCCTTTGTTGAAGCCTCAACAAACCATACAGTGGAATAAATGGGCTCCTTGATGTAGACTTGAGGATCCTAAGGTACCTGAGAAGTGAGATTCCTGAGAAATGTTTTCTGTTACAGATCAAGATGAGCTATTTTGAACAAGCAAAAAAAAAAAATATTCAGAAAATATACGATTGCATCCCTCATACATCATGCATACCTGCATTTTCGTAAACACCTTCAGAAGCAGTGAAGATCGTTCTGGCTTCGACTAGCATTTGAAAGTGTGTGTTGGAGCAAGTTTTCTAATGTCCTTTTGAATTTCCGTTCCTGAAAGACATTCTACACTTGACAGCATATTAAGCTATTCAAGAGCAAAGCTGAAAGGGGGAAGCCTTTAAGCTGAGCAATTGTTATCTGTTAAAGCACAGAAATATTGGTTCTAAGCTAGACAACTTAAAGATAAAATACAGATTGAACTAGATGACATGTTCCAGTAGTCTCATCTATGAGTCTTGTCCTTACCAAAATAAGACCCAATGTATCTTTGGGTGAAATGGTATCTCAAGTGCAAAACAATGACATCTGAAGGGAACAGAAGCCCTGCCAGGGGTGACTACTGCTTTATCAGTTAATGTACTCTGCTCCTCCCTCAGTAGCATGGAGATACTGGGGCAATCTTCCTGATAGACACTAATGTCAGGTAGTGATACCATCAAGGAGCATAAGTATCCCCAAGCAGTGTTAAGACACTGCAAGCTGTGATTTTATTCCTTTCTGAAACTTTAACGAAACCTTTCACTTCCCTTCTCTGTTTCTTCACTGTTTATCCTTTCCTCCCTTGCACACAGATGTCTTGGAAACATGAGAAGAGTCCTAGATGCTTCATCAATGTATTCGTACCCTTCCTTGAGGTGAAACCCTTGACTAAATAATCCACGCATGCTAGATGAGGCAGGTTTTCCCCTGAGATGTCACCTTTATGAAAAATACTTATTAAGTAGAGGAACATATATTTAAAAGCTTCTTGTGGCCTTCCCCAGGCTCGTGAGGACTTGCCATGCTGAGCTGCCCTGCTCCTCTACTGCATGGTCAGTGATTTAACAAAGGGGCCAGTAGCAGGCTGAGGTAGTTACTGAACCCAGACTTGCTGGAGCACTCATTCTCCTTCTCCCCAGCGAAGCCGAATTACAAGACTGAGGCCAAGACCACTAGCTAAAAATTTAGGCTATTGGCTTAGAAGAACCATTCTCTTACCATGCCAGTTGCTGTGCCAGTGAAGTGGAAGGTTGGTGTCTGCTGTCAGGTGATGTCCTGCACCAGCACTTCATATAGTGTTATATAGTCAGTGTGATCTCTTATCATATGCAGTTTGCAAAGTAGCTGTTACATTATTATGCAAAGACCCCTACCCTGGCATCACAAGAACTTAGACATGACTATCAAGACTTAGCAGAGTATCATCCTGCAAGCATGATCTTTGTGTGAGGTGCTATGTTTTACAGGCTGGAAAGATGGGCCCGGAGGAACCTAATGAGGTTCAACACTGCCAAGTGTCAGGTGTTGCACTTGGGTTGGAAGAATCCCAGACATAGATACAGACTGGGAGATGAGCTTCTTGAGAGTAGCCCTGCTGAGAAGGATTTGGGGATTGTGGGGGATGAAAGACTTAACATGAGCCAGCAGTGTGCTCTTGCAGCTCATGAGGCCAATGGGATCCTGGGCTCCATTAGAAGAGGGGTGGCCAGCAGGGACAGGGAGGTGATTGTCCCTCTCTACTCTGCCCTCGTGAGGCCCCATCTGGAGTCCTGTGTCCAGATCTGGGGCCCCCAATACAAGAAAGATGTGGAACTGTTGGAGAGGGTTCAGAGGAGGGCCACAAGGATGATTAGAGCGCTGGAGCACCTGCCCTACAAAGAAAGGCTGAGGGAGCTGGGCTTGTTCAGCCTGGAGAAGAGAAGGCTGCGGGGGAACCTCATTGCAGCCTTCCAGTACCTGAAGGGAGCTTATAAGCAGGAAGGGATTCAAATTTTTAAAAGAGCAGATAATGGCAGGACAGGGGGGAATGGATTAAAGCTAAAGGAAGGAAGGTTTAGATTAGATATTAGGGGGAAGTTTTTTACAGAAAGAGTGGTGAGGTGCTGGAACAGGCTGCCCAGAGAAGTAGTGGATGCCCCATCCCTGGAAGTGTTCAAGGCCAGGTTGGATGGGGCCCTGGGCAACCTTGTGTAGATCCAGGCCTGGAGGTTGGTGGCCCTGCCTGTGGCAGCAGGGTTGGAGCTCTATGATCCTTGGGGTCCCTTCCAACCCAGACCATTCTATGATTCTATGATTTGTAATCCGCTTTTCAGTCTCAGAGCTAGAAGTTTATTTCCTTAATGAACCTAATTTAGTTTTTAATGCTTCAGTACTGTTGGAGGTGGCCCCAAGGGTAGCTGACATTTTTGGGGTGTGGGTTTCTTTAAAGGAAACCATTCCAAATACAGTGATAAGAGCAAAATCCTTGGGAAAACTGTTCTGTGAGGTGTGTAATGGGCTGGAAAGTGTCTTCTGCCAAGCTGCAAGTTCAGTATAGGAACTAGCATTGCTGGATTGTGATCCCACTGGCACAAAAAGAGCAGCATACAAGTGGCCCTCCCTTACCCCCTTGGAGACCCCAGGCAGCTTCCAGTCCACTTTACTAGGTGCCCTTGGCTCCACGATCAATGGTGAATGTGGTTTGTCATCCTGTGCAACACCAGCAGCATAGCTGAGTCTAGTCCGTGGAAGATATCATGGATCACTTTTCAAATTTTTTAAACAATTATACAGATCTGAATACTGTCACGGTCAGAGAAGGAAAACCACTAAAATACTGATTAAAGGGATATATATATAATCCTATCATTCTCTCCCCCTCCTTTTTTTTTTCCCCTTTGCTAATGAGTAGTTATCATTTCAGAGTCTTTGGCATTACAAGGAGGTGATGTGGAACCAGGGCTAAAAGGGGCTGAGAGTTGGGAAGGAGCTGAGAGAGGATCCTTTGGAAAAGGAACAAGTGCTGTTGCTAAGGAGCAGTCTGAACAGCCTGCCTGCTTTGTAGATCCCACTGCAGCTTGGAGTTGCCAGCCTCTGAATCAGTTTTGGACACGCTTAGGATTAGCGAGCCTGCGGTTTACACTAAGCACGGCTCTGCCCTTGAGGCAGCAGATAGCAATTCTGAGCTTGATTTCACTTTTTTTTCTCTGCTGGTCTCTGAGACATCTGTGACAAGATGTGTTGCACCTCTGTACGCACTGGTGGGGAAAGAATTACAAGGAAGACAGCTCTTCTGCCTGAAGTCTCTGCTCTTTCAGTTCATCTCTAAATCCAATATTATTCTAGTGCTTTTTAGTGCTCTCCAAGAAAAGCAAAGTTGAGCAACCAATAAGGTTTTATCTGCAGGTAAACATTTCCTTTCACTGTAAGAAAACTAGACTTTAGGGACCTGTAAAGAAATTACTTCCTTTTCCTCTCCACAGATTTGATGGGTTTTTAGTAAGAAAGTGGTGGTGATGAGGGAGTTGAGGAAAAGGGAGCAGAGAGACAGCTTCTACCTATCTGCAAACACAAAATGCATTTAGATTTAATAAAGGAAGTGAGCAAAGGGATGGGACTTGAGCAAGTGGAAAGCCTTGATGGATTTGACAAGCCTTTTCTTTATTCTCTTGAGCTAATTGTGTCACTTGACAGGCTGGCATCAGGGTACAGTCAAATTCTGACAGGCTAATTTGAGCTTGTGGTTCCAATGAAACATACATACGGCACTCATTATATTTAGTGACAATCAGTGTCATTTTCTGCTTAAATGCAGACAGCTCAATACATTTATTCAGCTGCCTATCTGTAAATGAAACAAGAAACCCAATGATGAAGGTGAAGCAAAGGAGTTAGGTCAGGGGGGTCTATTTGTACTCTTGATAATACTTGTGGTCCACAAAGAGGGTGGGAGGTTGACGATTAAGCTGGTCTGAGTGAAACTGGGAGATGGGGAGACAGGAGAGTAATTTCCATAACCCGCTATTTGATGTCGTAAACTGAGAGAAATTTTCCTTTCTGCAGTAATTGAGCTAGGGATTGAAAAGACTGGTGACAAAGCTATCCCTGCATAGCAGAGACTTGCCTCCTGGACACTGAGTAAGCACAAACCCAGTCATTACTGCATAATCTTAACTACCTGTTTGTAAGGCTAGTTGGAAAAACAACCCGGGGGGGGTGGGCAGGGGCTGTGCACTGCTGGAAGATTGCAGTCCCATCCATGAGCTTCCCTTCAAATCTGAGGGAGTTGGATTATGTGCAGCCTGTAACCCTGAAAGAAATAAATATTTGTACTAGAATTCTGCAATTAGAAAGCTAAGGGATAAATAACTTTTAGGGATTTTTTTTTTTTTGTGCTATAAATTTGCTTAATGTCACCTTTTTACATGTGCTCTGGGAAATTTCATTTTTCAGTGCTGGCTGATATTGTTTGTTAAGTGTATATAATTTCCTGTAACTCAGGGTTAAGACCCGATGCGCTGTTTTGTTACATCATTTTTGGTTAATGCTATAATTTTAGCACTGTTGTGCTATAAATCTATTGAAATGAAGACTTCATGGCATTCCTCTCTCTTCTTTCCAACTTTGTGACTGTAAAATACTTGGAGTATGCACTGTCTAAATCCTTACTACACCAAAGAGTAAAAACATGTATGTTTGTAATACTGTAACACAATAATTTTTTTTTTTTCTGATCATGATTGAGGTCCGTGTGCAAAGCAGGGGAAACCCATACAGACATTGTTATCCTTAAGCATTGTAAAATTGTTTATGATTAATACTCTACTATAGTCATAAAACCAAGTGTGGAACTAAGTGTATAGCTACTGTCTGTCTCAGGGTCCTATCTGTATTTCTGTTCATGTGCCATGGCTGTGTGTTGTACATTCAGGAGGGCTCTACCTTTTTTCTGATCAGCAGAGGCCCAACACATGGCTGACAAAGATGCAAGAAGTCTGCCTTGAGCTATATCACGGTGAATTCATGTAGCACGACAGTCTCTGGCTTTAACTTCCAGTTTACTCTTAGTCTTGGTTTGACAATCCACAAAATTCACTTGTCACTTTGCAGGGTAAGGAAGAGACGCTGGCACTGAAAGCTCACAGCTGGATTTCACTGAAGCTAGTCTGTTTCACAGAGTCTGACTTTGAACTACTCTTACTACCAATGGCAAAATTTATATTTTAATTTTTAGTTTGTTTTCCAAAAGCCATTCCCCTAAAGAGTGACCATTTTCTAGAAGCTGAGCAAAATGTAACTGATGTCTTATCTGGGGATTTTGTAGGCTTTATTCAGTTTTAAAATATTAATGTGTTTCCTTAAGATGCATCAACACAATCTTGTATTTCTCTACAAGGTTATGTTGATTATGTGTTAATGTGATGATGCTGTCATTCAAAATGAAGATCAACATTTTAATGCTAATGTGCTGATTTCAACTTTGGAAAGAAGCCTGTGCTTAGCTCCATCAAGGCAAGTTTGTGTGACATATGTCACAGTTTGGAATTGATCCAACTAGGTGTTGTAAACACCTTGTTTCCCCTCCAGTGTTCAGAGGCAGAGATGTAATTTATTCCAATCAGGATGTACTTTGACAAGCCAGCTGAATGGGATGCAGCTGCTGTTGTTAAATATTTCCATCTCCCTCTGCTTTTCAGGTTTTCCCAGATGTCACAATCTTCAGAGCTCTCCATGCTAGCATTGCAGGCAGCTCTGCCAAGGGTTAGGAGGAAGTGAGAGTGGGATGAGCTGGAAGGAAAAGTAGCCCATTATGGAAAGAGATGGACAAAGGGTTTTGATTGGAAAAGCCTTCTACACTGATGAGTAACTAATTCACTCAGATACTAAATCTGACACTTATTGTGCATTTGATGAATGCATTGAAAATTCTATATGTGGAAAGACATTTCATAATAACATGACTCAGGAACACTGAAGCAATGTGGTTTTTAAAACCAGAGATTCTACCTGAGCTGAAATTAATGTTTTTGTTTTGGAATACAAAAGCATTGAAAGCCAGTATTTCCCTCCACTCCACAGACCTAGCAGGTAATGAGAATTGCAGTAGGCTGCACATATCAAACGAGGTGCCTGTCTCCTTAAACAGTCCTCCCAAGCCAGCCAAAGTTTTCCTGGATAACTTTTCAGGGAAGTATTTTTGCAGTTTGCCGCTGTCCTTTTGCCGTGGAGCCAGCAGTGGAGTTATTCTACAAGCTTTTTTGGATATGTGTCAGTGTGAAAAAGTATACAAAGCTGTCTGCATCTTTTGGAACTGAATCATTTACCTCTCCGAGACTGAAGAGGGACAGTAGGGCATATCTGTATTTTGATTAGCCACAAGCATCACACAAACTTACCCCATTCTTAGCCCAACGTGTACACTTAGGGTCCTCTGCGCTATGGATTATCTGAATATCTAGCTGACTTAAGCAGGGCTCTGATTTTCTTGTTTAAAATGACATCAGAAATAATTTCTCAACCATTTGTTTTCCCTTACAAAGGCTAATTTTGTTTATAGTCTCTTTTTTTTTTTTTTCTGCAGTCGATATTTTTACTTAACAGTGAAATAAATTGGGAGAAAGGGAGGCAGAGTTATACCTTTGTTAAAGTGGAGCTAGTGACATTAGAGCTGGGTCTTGGGTTTTATCGACTCTTGCAGCCTTTGTTGCTCTGATTGCTAAGGCTACGAAATAAACTTTAGTCTCTGAACTACACTCCATGAATCAAACATCTTTACAGTGAGAATAATTTTTTTGCTGTTCTTTCAATGCTCTTTAATTGAAGGCAAAAATAAAGATCACCAACAGGTAAAGGATACTTTTCCTCTTAGAGATTAAGTGGCAAGGAGGAAACAGTCTGTAGGGGGTCATTTGAAGTCATTCCTAGGCTTCCATGATGTCCCTGAGTGGACTTGTGGGTAGATTAAATTAAATTTACAATGGTTTCTCTAGGAATGCTGTCTATACAAAAGGTTTTTCCAACTCCAACACATACTGTATGCTGCTTTGGGGCTTGCTCTGAAAAAATCTGTTCATGGCTTTTAGGCATTTATAGTTCCTACAGTATAGGGCAGTAGTAGAGAGAGTAACCCCTGGATTTGTGTTAATAAAAATATCAGATTTTAAAAGTTTGGCTATGAACTCTCTCAGTAGACATCCCATAATGTGCTGCAATGGAAAATTCTTCAGGCTGCCTTACTGTACTCAAAGGGGTCTGCTATGAAATTCTAAAAGAATATGTAACTATGCCCACTTGGGTAAGGGCCAATGGGATTGCTGAACTACCAATTAATGTGGCTTGTACTGGCAGCTACTGTGATTGATACTCTAGTTTGCTGCAGAAATTAGTTGGGCTACTTGTGTATTTCACACCAGTGGAAAATGGGTAGAAAATAGTGAAATGACAGTAACTTCCTAGCACTGCATAGCCATCAGGATCTGTTCAAAGAAGACCTGTTATCCACTACCAGTTCCTTGGGCCTTCTATTCCCTTTCTAAAGTGTGTCAGTAACTTGGCCTGATGGAAATCACATAATCTGTCAAGTCTGCTAGTATTTATCAGTTTCTTGAGAAATGACATACCTGCTTCTGTTATGTGTTGGTGGTAGTGTATCATCTGCCTCCCCCCACTCCCCTCCTTACCCTACCCCTCTGTTTCTTCCTCCTGCCTATATATTCCCTTTTGGTATAAGGAAATAATTTAAAAAAAAAAAATAAATCATTCATACTCTTGTCATCCACTGATCCTGTCCTTCAAACTTGGATGAATTATGCAAGTGACAAGATATGGCAAAGTTTATAGGTGCAGAAAGCGCTGTCACAATCTGGCTGCCCACATCACAAAAACTTTTCCTGAAAGCTGTCTCCTACTTACAATTAAAACCACAGTATTGCCTCTACAGATCCAAGGTGTTAATGTTAGAACCTATAAGGAAAACCAGCAGCACAGTTGTCAATGTTCAGATTCAAGAAGGATCTGTGTATAACATGCCTTTATGTTATGAACACTGTCTCTACACAGAAAATGTCAAAGGTCACGATTGCTTACAGTTGTGATTCCCTCAGACATTTTATCAGGATAACTAGCTTCTCTTTTACCAAAATCTATCTTGATTTTTCCTTTCATAGTGCCCAGTCCCGAAAAATGAAGTGTCTACCTGAGTTAAGCGTGCAGGGTGGTATAAGCAGAGCTGAAATCTTCATCATATGTTTTATTTCAAGACATCTGTACTTTGAAGCTGGGAAGCAAAGTAAGATTATGTTTTGAGACAATATCTCTTTTTCTTTTCTTTTTCTCTTTTCTTAAAACAAACAAACAAAACCCCCAAAACCAACAAGAATAACGTAAGCAATTACAGTAATTTAAACTCTTTTAAGCAAAAATTTCAGGATGTTTTGGAGTCTCTTGAAAAATAGACAGACAGTGGGCATTCCTGTGCAGGAAAGCAAGTCTGAATTATTTCAAATACGAAAGAAAAA
>VZTU01024196.1:0-21508 GCA_013400835.1 Zapornia atra
ATTCCATATCATGAGAGAAAAACACCCAGAGAAGTTCAACAGTAGGTAAGAATCTAAAAATCTTTGCATATCAAAAGATTCTTTCCATGCCATTAAGGTATGTTCTGTGAGGGGTTAAATTTTGCACATCCTTTAAAATATTGATTCTTAAAAGAGAGGAAATTGGTGCATTTTATATGAAGTATACGCTCACAGACTGCTTGTAGCGTAACTGTTTTATATCTGGTATTTCAACTGAAGTGAATAGCTTTATAAATAAACTGTTCTCACATGCAAAATGTTTGACTTGTAAGACTAGCATGGACAAGATGATGCATTGTGGTATCTGAGGATCCCTGAATTGACACTTTGCCATTAGGCGCTGAAGAACACTTATTAGACAGCTGCAGATGGTGATCCTTATGTTTCATTCCCACACGCACACTGGTACATTGACAGGGGGCTCTTCCATATATACTCTTAGTAAGGGCAAGTGAATGCCATTTTACACATAAATGCTTTTATCATTAAACAGCTTTGGATATGTAAAAAAGTCAGGAATGAGACTTTGCATCTGTTCCTTGTGTTGCTTTTTGAATTTGCAATGTTATCTCAGAGCTTTTCTGGAGATTAAAAATGTATTACAACATGTTCTGTAAATTCACCTTCTTTAATATCTGGTTTGTTGGATAGATAATATTCATGATGCAATACTTATGTTTCTCTCTTCTTATTTAGGTAATTTAGCACATAAGTTGTGAAGGGTAAATTCAGCATTTCAGAAACTTTCATTAACATCTAAAAGCACATAGGGAGAGGAAAGTAAGACATGAAATTATTTGGAATAAACAGGGAATGCCTGGAAATAATTATTAGCACAAATATTTTGTCATTTTGAGCCTGCCTATAAACTTTCTCTAGCTTTCCATGGACGTGACCAGGAAAATCTTGTGTAGATGCAATTCTTCATAGACTTTAGGATGCTAAAATACTCTGTTTGTGCTTTTGTCTTAGAACTGTACAGAATGATATTTGAATATGTTCAAATATTATCTTATTACTGGATTTATGTTGAAAGGATAAATTTTACATTTAACAGTCAGAGACAGGGGCTTTTTTGCTAAATGTTCAATCTGTTTAGCATTTATGCAATGACATACTATGAACTGGAGTGTATGTTTCTTTTTAAGTTCCACAGTAAACATGTATTTTCTATGACCTCCTCTTCCTACGTCCAATGCTTCTCATTCAGAAAGAATTATTCTGTGAAAACATCTGAACTTAAGCCTGATCTGCACATCCCAATGTATTACACTCATTCAGCAGGACTAGAGATATTGGACATTTAGCAAATGCAGATATTCTAGACCCTGAAGATGAAGCTAGTTTATCAGTGGTCTTTCTGCATATTTTCAGCGGTTGGCAATTATAATTTATAAAAAGCTCAGCTAATAACATGAGTTTCAGATCAGATTTCATGTCACAATAAATCATATGCCATTAATAACATCTGCTAGCAGACTCACCTTGAAATTCATCTATATTTTAAGGAACCTGATGTTTCTAACATTATCTTAAGGAAATTAATTACAAAAATATATAGTTCCAGTCCCTACGTGCTTTGGTACTGTGATATTGAGAGAACTTGAAAAAAGCAATGATTCACTGGCTATTGAAAGACCATTCAGAAAGATTATGCATTTCTAAAAAAGAATGTAAAGACTTGAGCAAAGTATTGTAGTAGAGGCTGATGTTTTTAAATGTTTCTTTTGTGTATTGAGAAAAAAAGACGGATTTCTATTTTTGTTGAATAGAATTTTCCAGATTATATTAGTTCACAAATAGTTTGTTCCACTAACAATTATTTGCATGTGGCAACACTTCATAATATGTTGCAGCAGCATTTTCCTGCCGTGTGTGAAAATAAACCCCTTTTTTAGATGTCTGCTAAACCACAAGACTTAGTTCACCAGAGTATGGAATTTTCTGTGCAAACTAAGTGATTTAGGATCAACAAGTTCAGCTCATGTCAGATTCATAGTGGGCTGCATACCTGATAACCCTTATGCCTCTGAAAATCCTGTGTTGTCATATGTGAGTATCTCCCATTATATAAAAAAATAATTCTTTTGTGGTTTTATCTCAGTTTTCTCTTGCCTGATTTTCCAAGGTTTTGAGATCCCACAGTTTTGTAAAGCAGGTCCTTGCACTGCGGTTTGACTCTGAAAATAAACACGTAAAAAGTTTCCTCACTGAAGAGAAACTATAAAATTACATTGTACACAGAAGTCTTTTGAAACCCAAGTGTGTTGTATTTGCTTCAGTGAAATAACTTAGGTGAAGTTTTGGGTTGGAAAATCTTTTGTTTTAAATCCTGGTAATGATGCTCAGATTCCTAAGGACATGCCTTGACATGCTGATCCCAAGTTTCATGTGTAAATAGAGCACACCAGTATGGAAACTCCTGACAAACTCTTGTGTGTGAACGCAGAATCTTTCTCCACTTGTTTAGCTTCTCAAAATGAAGATGAGAGCATATCACAAGGCTTAGAAGGGATGTTGCAATGACTGCAAGCCAATCTTGTGCAAAGCTTTGGAACTCTGGCAGATTTTGAAAATGCAGTGTTCAGAGACTTTGGACACAAAGACTTAATAATACTGACATTAAAAATAGAAATACATAAATAAAGGTGTGGATTTCTAAACTGCCTAGAGATACTTAGACATTTAGCTCTTTGGCATATCTAAGATTAAGTATGTATAAATAAGCATGAATTAAAAATCCACATTATCTCTTTTTTCTTAAATCTTCAAATGACTTAGCTGCTACCTTGTGACACTTCTTTTCAATGAAACACCTGTTTGTTTCAGATTCTTATTAAATTGAAATCATGTCCCTTTGTCAAAATTATTTTCTCTCTTCAGAAGCTTAAATTTCACTGAAAACCCCTTAATAAACGCCTTAATCACTTGAAAATGTTAAGCTGCAATATGGAATGGCTCCATATTGTTTTCCAAATAAGGCTCAGCTTAAATGTCTGACAGTGATTTTAAAATATTCATTGCTTCTTTCTAAAAATGGATCTGCAGGGGAAAAATGTTTATTCTTTTCAAATAGAAAAGAATGGATGTGAGAACCCAATAGCATCCCCACCTCTGTCAAAAGCATGAATCCTAATATGCCATTTTAAGTAATCTTATCTTCAGAACATTAGCAGACATTATCATAAAGCAGTACTGATACTGCATAAAGATTTAAATGGGTTCATAAAACCCAGAATCTCAGCTGTCACGTTACCTACTCTACAGGCCTGAAGTGCTGAGAACCTTGTGCTGGAGAAAGCAGCGTTCACTTCCCAGCCCCTCCTGTTTGAGCATAGGGTCACATTTTCTGATTTCAGCGTGGAAGAGATGAGTTAACCCCGCGGTGGGGTAGAAAACTTGCAAAAGACATTTCAAGTAACAGTATCACTAAACTAGGACATACTGTTGAAATAATGATTCAGTTAGGCCAAAATGCCCTGCGGGGAGATATGTGTAAACATCATAGACTCGTTGCTGGGAATAACAGATATAGGAGTTATGTGACTGGAATGTACACACAGAAACAAAGAAAATGTTTAACAAAAAAGAATTCAAGTTGATACTAACTATTGTAAAATGATAATCGGTTAAATTAGGCATGCTAATTTCAGTCTCTGGCACACAGTAGCATACAAGATACTTCTTAGGCTCAGTAGACTAAAGTAGGATTTATAAACTGCATTTACAGTCTGAAGTATATCTTCAATGAGATTTGCAAACATCAGCCTATTCTTTTATGAAGAAATTTTAAGCAGAAATAGATCCTATTCCTAATAAATGGATTTGTATCATGTTCTTGATCATGAACTCTTGAGCTCCCCTCTCAACTTCCTTAATTATGCTTTTATTTTGTCCCAATATCTATGCACTTCATCTCTAAGGAAATGCTTATGTAATGGAAAATACTGATTTGGTGTTTGCAGATGATCTCCAAGAGTATGTGTCCTTCTAATGAATAAGAGTAAAAAGAAATTACGCTTTTGTTTTGACCTAAATGTTTTGTGATGCCAGTTTAATCTGGAGCAGACACAGAAAGAAAAAGTTGGAGAAATGGCAGGTAAACGAGTCTTTAGCAAGTTCTTCATGTATCCCAATTTGAGTACTGTATTATCCAATGTAGTCATAATAGTGTCATATCTAGCCTGGCAGCAGAAGAGTTAGAACACAATTATTCCACTTGAATACTGGAGAGTCCTGAAATCACTTGATGTTGATAGCAAGTACTAGTTCCAGTTTGGTGACTAAATGACACAGATTTTGAAAGATCAGTGTAAACTTTCTTCCTTTTTTTTTCTTTTTTTTTAAATGAGGCGACCTCAATTTAAAAGCAAAATAATTTGTCATGGGGTGAATAAATTGCTTCATTCTCAAATGCACTTACTTAGCCTTTGTTTTGAAATTGTCTTAACCTAGCTTTGAACTTAAAAGTCAAAAGGTTTCATTTTGAATAGAACAAAACTGTTTGGATATTTTCATTATTATTCCAGTCTTTCAGCTTAAATGGTGGAGTCTCCTGAGTTGAATCACAACTGCATATTTGAAGTGACCATACTAAGCATCAACACAAAATTCCTAACTTGCAGACATTTCAGTCTCTTTCCTTCAATGTCTCCTTCCTCTCTGGTTGTGACTGAGCTGAAAACACTTGTAAGGAAGACTCTGGCCCCATGGAGAGACCAGATTGCAGACATCTGTTACCTGTCCCATTGAACCCACAGGTTTCTTTTCATAAAATGATAAGACTCCAGGGAGCAATACCTCTGAACTCAGGCAGTGTTACTGCAATCATAGTCATCAGAAGAATCAACACAAGGTGAAAAAAATTATGACAGAATGTGAAATATTTTCACATGAGCAAGAGATGGCTTGTAGTTAGACAGCTTACTCTGCCTATCTCTTGGTTATAATGTTTATAGACAGAAAGAAAAATCCCACAAAGAATCAACATGTTCTGTTGTCAAATTTCAAGCATGTAGTAGCTCATCTAAAAATCTAAAAATGCCTGAAGTGTGTAATGTATGCTTGAGTTTACTGAGTTGAGACAAAAGAAGATAGTTGGGGTATAATGCTGATTCAGCCTACCTGTGTCTGTTGTCTACAGAGCAAAATGACAGCATTGTGGATCTGCAGTGTCTGCACCCGTCTCTGATACAAGTTTTCACATTTTCGTAATTTCTTCAGAAAGTGCTAATGGGCTAATGCCCTCTGCTTGAGACACTTCTGACTTTCTTAAATATGATCCTGTAGTGGCCATCTGGAAGGTTGGTGTGGACTGTAGGCAGTGTGCTCTATGAAATATATTTTACGTGGGCATCTGTAAGTCCTGAGTATTTCAAAGTACATCACTGTACGTCTCTGCCCTAAGTGGAGCAGTGAATTTATGTCTGTATTCTCAGGCTCCTCAACTGTCAATTTCACTACTGCAGGACTAAAACAGGGTCAGGTTTTGTACTGATACAATGGTAAGGGATACCTGTTTGTTGGGCACTTCCATTGGAAGAGGTTGTTGTCACACACACACACACACACACACACATCCCCTCTTCCCCCATTCTGCACTTTTAAAAACAAAAAACTGAAATATGTACTAAAATATTGACAAGATAGGGGAATGTAGTGGGTTTTTTTCCTTTAAGGAAAGTGAGGTGTTTTAAAGATACACAATGATACCTAGCTGTTAAAAAACCAGTTGCTTCGGAAATTGTCAAGTAAAATATATAGCCATGTTAAAAGGGGAAAAATTGTTGCATTGTCTTGGAGAAAGGATTGTTTAACGTGGTGCAAGATCATATAGAGGGATTGTCCCAGCATGCTTTCTACAAGAAGCAAACTGTTGATTCACAGCAGATCTATCCATATACTATACGCCAAGGTCAATAAAATTAATTTTCTTCAACTGATGTCAGGCAGGTAAAGGAATTTATTGAAGATTATGTTTCGTTACTCTGAGTAGTCATTGAGCCTTTTCTATGGATTGAAGTGCCTATTGGATGATCCGCACATTATTTAATTAATTAAACCTGCTGCCTTTTATTACTATATGTTAATGGCAAACAACTATATAGGACTTAAATCTCAATCTCTTCCACTGTTTAGTCACACTGCTTGAAATAACAATAACACTGATAGGAAAAGTTCTCTGACTGCTTTCATTTTGTAGTACATTCACATGTGAAGAGGGTCTGTAATAGAGATGAGAAATAACAAAGCTACTAAACTACAGCTTGCTACTTACTACTGGTCTGATATTTCTATACAAATGAATAAGGTTATTTTTCCTGATTTTCATGAGCACACACTAAATAGAATGCATTATGATACAATTGGGGTTTTATCAAATATTGCTTGTTTGGGGGGTGGAAGGGTGACTTATTTTTGTAGTCAGAACTAGTGAATACTAACAACATAACATGTAGCTGATTTTCAGACTTCATTTTGGATCAATTAATCTTGAAATCTCTGAAGTAAATCGCAAAACTTTACATAAGTTTCGGTGGATATATTTCATGTTTACAACAGATGCTGGGCTTTATAAACAGTTAAGCAGCAACCATTTCTAATATATATTGCAAAACCAACAAGACCTTCTTTCAAAATCCAGTCAAGGTTGCTAAGTGGCCACAGTGCACTTATGTATAATATTATTGACAATATCCAAGCCATTAAAAGCAATGAAATGAATTGTTAAAGATTAAATTTTACACTTCCTATTTAATAATCATAAACACATTATTCTTTAGTACAAAGAAATTAAAATTTAATCAAACATGAAAACCGTTACCCTGAACTGTGGGTGCTTTATGGGACATTTTTTTTTAATCCTTTAATTCCAGTAATTAAGCCCCTATTTTTAGAGAATGTCATTATCCAGGCATGTAATACAGTATATAGATAATGAGGAGCCCAAATACTCCTTTAGTTCATGGATTGACATGATATACAGCATGTGCCTTTGCTTGCCTTGTAGCTTAAGTTAAGAGAAATTGGATCCTAGATTTGCGTCATATCCTGAGTATTACAACTAATATACCTCAGGCTTTCAACTCCACACTCTGAAATTGCAAATTAGTTTGTGTCATACTACAGAGGCTTAGGTAATTGGAAATCACTGAAAAAAAATTAGCCAATCGTCCTAACCCTTATTTTGGTACTTCTGTTCAAAATTCTTTTTTTTTTAATAGATTACCTGAAAAGTAATTCCTTCAAGCAATATGCCAGCCCCTAATTAAATAACCTATAGTTCTTATCTTTGCTAATTATGTAAACTGAAGTGATTTTAAGTACTTAATGTATCTAATAAAAAGCCTGTGGCACGACCTCCCATCACTTTAGAGAACATTTCCCATTTTCCTCTTTATTCTGTTTGAATAGACTTTGCCTGGCTCATGTCTATGTAAATAATCAGACATATTTCTGATCTGATTTCAAATCTTTTATTTTTATTGCAACAGGTTACACAGCCCTTTCTAAGAAATCTGCAAAGCTAGAACTATTTCCAAACATATCTTACAATATAAGATCAATCCTGTGGATATACCTCAGTTAAAGTATTGACTCTCTTTAGCATTGATGTACACAAATTATATTTTCTAATTCTCTTTTTATATTTCATTGTATTTTTATTTTTATATTTTGTATTATATAGTTATACCCAAAGTGTGTAGGTTTTTTTAATATCTTTGCATATGTGTATGTGTCTGTGTGTGAAATTGCTACATATTTTTAAATACATTATCAGAAAAAAAAAGTAAAACAACAAAGAAAAAAAATCACCAGAAAAATTAATTCCCTGACTTGGTTATTTAAAGAGAATGGCAATGGCTTATTCTGGTATGTGACACTGCTACTATTGGAGCCAAGTTTAGATAAAAGATAAGAGTAGTTTGAAGTGATACAGCCTGTCTTTCCCTCGCCAGACTTCATTGTCTGCCTAACAAGAGATCCAATGTGTTTTACATCTTTTGAGACTAAATCACAAAATTTCCTATGTTCTTGCCCTTCCTAAGACAGGCTTACTCATATTAAGATATTTCTGTAAACTAGCACTGCATTGAAAGAATACCTCTGATTTCTCTTGTAACTATATTACTGAATGACTGACAAATATTGATCTGCATCCATTTCTGAACTAGATTAGTGAATGTTCATTTGCTACCTCAACCGTGTTCAGGGTACCTCCATCCAGCTTTCATCTTTTTCATTTGTCAGACAGAGAAATTGCGGGAAGTTAGAAAGTGATGCTAACCTGCTCCAACAAAAATGGTTTGTTTTTAGTTAGGACTCTGTGATTCAGGAAATACACATTTTATGAATGTTGCCTGTCTCTCTTGAGTGCTCTCTAATGTTCAGCTCTGGTTTGGGTAAAGCGATTCAGATCAATGAAGTACGTGGCAGAATGTTGGCTAAAGGATCAGAATACCCCCCTCTTCCAGCTCCAAAGTCCCAGGAACACTCTGGGGAAACTGTCAAGAGAGGGTACAAGACAGGCAAAGAAACATGTGGGAAACAATATAATTTTGGTATTGTTTCTCAGAGTTTTAATGAACAGTAATTACAGAATTCTGAATTCATTTACTGATCAGTGATTGCAAGGATGAGCCAGATGCTTGTGGTATGTTGGTATGTCATGGCATAAAATAGTTCATGATATAAAAAGCATAAAATCATTGGACATAAAAACTGTTACCAAGTAATTACTTGGAATTTATTAAGCTTGGAAAGCTTTCAAATTGTATCCAGTTTCAGTCCCTGGAAGGGTGCTTGCATATGCCAACGGTTAATATTGTTCCTTAAGTTAAGAAATTAATACAGTATTTTAACATCACACTGAATTTACATTAAATTGTTTTCCCAATGTACCTAAAATTCAGGACAAGGGTACCATTTGAATCCATGTGACATAGGTAGATACAGTAAAAGCTGCCTATGATTTCAATTTTAGTAGTCAGAGGAAAAAACTGTCCATTTGATTTGCCATTTTTTCTTCAAATTAGACTTAGGGAACAGCTGCAAGTAATATGGTTTCCTGGTTCTTGAGAACCTTTCAGTTATGCTTTTTTAATAAAGATTTGTCCATATGAGGAACAGCAAGGTCTGTTAACCTTTCTTGCAGCATTCTATTTCTGAGCCAATTATGAAGATGTCTAAAGGCATTGAATGCTCTTTGGAACAGTAACTTGTGATTTGGGAGTATAATGGCCAACTGAAGAACTTTTTGTGTGGTTAGAATATTTGTGCTCACAGTATATTAAAAACAAGGGCAGCATGGCTTTTTTTATGAGCTAAAATACTGGTTTTTTTTTTCTTTTAGTTATGATGATACATTAATAACTACAGTAGCAGCAGAAGTAGGAGAAGGTTCTTAAGTGATTTGGATTTTGATAGTAAAGCCTTGAAGGCTGTGTTAAACTGTCAATCCAGTTCTTTATCAAGATTTTGTTGATGTTCAAAGAAAGAAAAAAAGTGTGTTAATCAAAGAAATATGTTCTTCTTGCTGGTATGAGACAGTTGACAACTCACTCCGAATGAAATCTTCAATATGTTTAGCTGCTTTGATTTCCTAGAGAGTTGCAGTGTAAATATTCTGTGGAAGTGATTTGGGAACATGAATTGTCAAATTGTGGTCTTTTAAAAATTAATCCTGAGTGGATTGATCTAAATTGGGCTTGTACTTCAAAAAACCTTGTAGTAGAAAAGCTACTGCAAGCAAAGCAGCTGTGCTACTGCAGCCATGAGAGTATGTTTATATTTGCTTCATAGTGAAGGCACTCACCCAGGAAGAGGGAAACTGGGGGTCAGTTCCTTTTTCTGACAAGGAGCAATCAGACATGTTTGAGAAAGTTTTTAATGACCAAAAAGCAAAATAGCAGCTGGACTACAATGCAAGTACAAATGCCATACTTCACAACTATGGCAGAAATGCAAAAAACAAGTAAACACGTGGGAATTTGACTCTGTCACCAGATTGCCAGGCGTTAACCCCATGAAGAGGTGTTTCTGCATTATTGGAAGTTTGATAAAAACGTAAGTTTTTTAATTACTAACAACATTTATCCATTACTTTATTCTCATGAACAAAATAAACATCATGGAAACTGGACACATCTGCTAAAAAGGTGACAATTTATGTGTAGTGCACTGGTATCTACATACCAGAGTGGGAGGTTCTCAACTTTTGTTTTGTTTTTTTTTTTTGTTAGGCAAAGAATAAGGAAACTATTCTAATCTAAACTATTTGCAATCTGACATATTTCATGACTGCATGCAGTAGTCTTCCTTCTGTCTCCTTTAACCTCACCTACAATGCCCAAAGAACTCAAATTATAAGTGTATACAGGCATGATGCAGAACAGTCCTATTTGGAGAGACGGTAGCCAGACACAGCAAGCACTGCCAAAGAGAGAAGTATTTAGAGTGGCAGGAAGAAGATGTCTGTCAGGGCTACTCTGAGCCTTCTCTGACTGCCATTTCTCAAAATCATTCATGGACAGTCATAGCTGACCTCCTGCGTAATGAACAGCATGTCTGCTGCTAAGCTGGATGGCACTGCAGGATCTGCATGGAGCACACCCGTACATGTTCTTCCGTGGTTTAGTGTAGATTTAGACTACCTCCAGCACAAAGCAATGCCCTCTGACTGTCTTGCTTGTATTTTTCCAGTATTGATATTAGCACTAGCTCTGCAGTCCTGAAAGCATGCTCGATTACACACTGGAGATGCGGTTGAAGTATGGAATAAAACATACGCAGTAGTTGAGCACGCTGGCTCACAAGCTAGTGACCACTTGTCTCCCACATTATACCACCTTCTTGATCCTTACCAAATATATTTCAGCTGTCTAAAGTGAAGGAAGTCTTCAAAATGAAATTTTAACTTGTAAGTCTGTTCTTGCTAAAAGGCACATTCATCCTTTGCCTACTTTTTCCTTCTTCTGGCATCTAAATGATTTTTCTTGTTTGTCTTTCTGCTTTTGTCTTTTTTTTTTTTTTGCTTGCCTTGCTAGACTTTACTTTGTTCCTTCACCTTATAAAATAATCAAGGATACAGGTTTCTACAAAACTATACTCTTGGTTAAGAAGGATTTCAATTTTTATTATAAAGCTAAATTAAGAGCTGCTTAATGCTCATGGTTTAGGATTTTAATAAAAAAGGAAACGGAGAAGCTGACAGAGCAAGAGTGAAGTGTCTTTCAGCTGCGTCTCTTACTTGAAGTCTTAAGTATTGCTTTGACCTGTCTATTTATTATTTTTCTGAAGTCTTTGTTGTATAACAACTATCTTTTTCATAATGCTTTTCTTCTCTATGAAATTATAAGATGGTGTACAGCTGCCTGTGGTGCATACTTCACCAGGATACTCTTTGATAATGTAAAGTTAAGTAATTAAAACAAAAGTATACCAATTTAGTACCCTGAACTGGTAGCACTCTGTAGCCTGGAAGAGGACATGCACAGTCTCTGTTCCAAGATTTTGGTGTACAGTGCAAATTCTGAGAGGACTTCTAGTGATGCAGCCTTTCTTAAAAGCATGTAGAAATGAAGGCCCAGTGCATCCTGTTAAAAATGGGAAAATGACATCAAGGTGTAGAGAAACATTCCTTCCTCACTGGAGTCTGTTCGGAAGTATGAGACAAAGTATCAATGCCAGTGCAGACTAAATGATTGCTATCCTCTTTTTCTAAAATTAGTCACTTTTACGCTTTTTTTGAGAGAGCTCTGAAATGGCTAACCGTGGGTATTATATTGTCCTCTTCCTCGGGAATTTAGATTTGGGAATAAGCCCAAACATGTCAGAAAAAATAAGTTATAATAGGTGAACCAATGTTTCACTGAAATCTTGATCTATCTGAGCTTTTGTATTTTTCACCTTTTCTTACAAGGAATGCTTTTGATCATGAATTAAGGTATATAGAGAGGTAGAGTTTATCTAAAAGCATTGATTTTACAATTTGTTTCATTAACTTTAGTGTCCTGTATATTAAAACTAAGTAACCTTCCAATATTTCAGACTGATTGTCTTATTTTACAGAGAACTCATCGTGTCCCATGTCACAGAATATTAGACTTTTTTGATGGCTGGGCACACCTTACCGATAAGCCACAGTAGGTCAACATTTAACTGCATCACATAATACTTGAGGAAAATCAGTGTATGAAGACACTGACTAAGGCTTTTCTTCACAAAGAATATAAATGTTACTGATAACCAGAATGACAGTTTTATGAATGAAATAATTATTGACTCTCGTGACCAGTTTCATCCATCTTTCTGATGACAAGACAGATAGGATTTCTTAAAAAATTTTCTGTATGTATTGAATATTCAAACTTTTATGACAGCTCAAGACTTGATATTTTTATGACGTTTATCCAGTCTTATAGGATAGAAGAAAAGAACTATGGAACATATTGAAACAACAGAATCCTGAGTTCTTTAACTTAGGAAATACTGGCTTGCTTATAAGTATCCTGCTTTCTCAAAGGAGGAAAAAAATAAGTAGCTTGTAAGGCACCCTCAGATGATAGTGCAGGGCCAGAAATACTTTCCCTAATACAAGAACATCTTTCCTATGTAGAAGAAAGCTAATTTTGATTTTAAAAAATCAGAACCTACCTAAGCCTTCCTTACAGAAAAGAGCTTTGCCTCTGCCAAAGTGGCTGTTAAACTCAGAGCTGCAGGACTTGCTTGAAATGAGAGAGCCCCAGCTTCAACATCCTGACAAGGACTTCTCTTCTCCCTTTGTGCTGCTTAAGTACAAGTTGCCTTAAAAAACCAAGTTACCTGATGAGAGGTTTGTGGTTTTATTTGTTCTTTTAAGTCTGCAGTGGCAAATGTTTATTTATCCAAAGTGGAGCACCTGAACAGCTTGAAACTATTGGATACAGTACAGGTCCATCCAAGAGTTTCTTCATTCTGCTGTCCTGCTGCCAGCGTGAAAACTCCAGCAAGTAACATTGAAAACCGTGGCTAGAATTGCAAAACAGCACATGCCTGAGATGTTGGAGTTTTAGTTCAAGCCTTTAGTTCAGATAGACATGCAAACCGTGTTTCCTAAATCCCAGGTGATTTACATTGACTCACCAGAGATATTTAATTAATGCATTGATAAGTATGTTTTTATATGTAGCTTTAAGGTGGTACTCCATGAGTTAGCTAACAGTTCTTTCTAGACAAAAAATCCATTAAAATTGGCTTCATTTTATGTCCTTTTTTATTTCATTGAATAATATAGCGTAATCAAAGGTAACTAAAAATAATCCAGGTTAGGTCTATGTGAAAGTCATAATATGTATCCTGAGAGAGGAATAAAAGCAAAGGCACCAACCCACACCACAGTTTTATACGTCAGTGACCAGTGAAGGAAAATCTTTAGTTACTGGTGAGCCCAATAAGATTTCTTCATTTCAGGGCAGACAAGTAAGATTCCTGTATGTATTCACAAGCTGTGACATTCTGCAATTACTGTACGGAAGGCCTTTCAGGATTTGGAGGTGAAATTTTGGTCTTGAGTAGAATGATATTTTAAATAATGATGTATTAAAAATTTCTGTCATGGTTTCCACTTTTCATGCCATAGGTCAGTCTAGAGATTACTCCCAGGGGCATCTTTGGCAACTCTTCAGGTTACGTTTGGGGGGTTTTTTTGTCTTCTTGATTGATATACAGAATGTGATTTGTCTGTTTTACAGAAAAAGGAAGATAGACATAGACAGATGTCACTTCTGTCTACACAGATTTATCTGATTTAGATCAGAAAAGAGGGGACAAAATGCATTATCTGCTTTTTTTAGTGTACTCTCTACATTGGAAACTAGTGAAAATTGTTTAAATGTTTGTTAAATTATATCTCACAGTAATAAAAAACGAGCATAGAACATACTTGTTTCTTACAGTTTTAGAAACAGTTGATATCCTCATTTGTACTTCATAATCCACCACAGTGAAGGCTTAATAGACCATTAAAGAAACGGTGGGAAGTTAATTTTAATATGTAATGGTGTGAGGGGTTTTATTTTTTCCTTAATACAATGAAGCTTCTAACAATTTTATTTGCAAAGAAGATGATTATTTAATAAAGTGACAAACTGTCCCACTGCTAGGATACATTAATTTTCTTCTAAAGCTGTTCCTTGTACTCCATAAGAAGGTGATAATTAGGTTTGCAGATTAGAATAACATAATCAGACCACTTGTGTGGATGCTTGTTAAAATATATTTTCCTCTTCATATAAGCCTCATAATAATTAAAAACTGTTTAGAAAGAGAAGCATTCTTTTTCGGCATGGACTTTTTAAATGGATCCTAATAATATATCGAGTTATTCTTAAGCTAATTCAACTTTTTAAAAGGTTAATATTTGAAAAAGAATATGGGAAGTGATTAACTGATGAGTTTAAGTATTAGCATTAGGTTTTGCAAGAACACCTACAGTATAAAACAGCGCTCATTCATATCCTGATTTAATTTCTTCCACTGTCACTCCTGATTGTTCCATTTAATCTTTCTTAAGTCACATAAAATTATCTTGTATGTGTAAATTAACAATCATTTCTAATTCCACTGCAAACTTGAAATACTGTCAGAGTAAAAAAAAAAAAAAAGATATTGGCAGTGATTAATTCTCTATTTTATACAAAACTAAATGTGGTTACTATTGAGGTAGAGCGCACACAGACTGGGTTTTTTGGTGCTTCTAGACTCAAATAAAAGCAATAGAGAAGTAACAATGAATGTGAAATGAGTGGTTCACATCTGAACAGTTGGGTCTTGTGTCTATCACATTGAATCAGTGCAATATCCAGTGACCTTAACTTTTAAAACACTGAAGCCAATTTCCTTTGCTTGGGATTCGTGCAATATTAAATGCTTCTTAAAACTAACTTCCTGGCCTAAGCCCAAGGTGGGAAGTGTGCAAGCTAAGATCATTTAAAGTGCTTTTAAGTGTTCCAACTTCATCACTTTTAATAAGATTGAGGATTTTTTTAGTATAGTTGAATGAAGCCTTATTGTAGGAAGAGAGAAAAGAGGTTATTTGTTAATTTGGTCTTGTTTACAACAGACATGGATTAGTCCTATACTGAAGAAGAGAATCTGTTTTCACAAATATATCTTGGTATTTCATCGGTGTGTTGCAAACTTTCAAAGTCTGAGATGTTTCATTACAGCAGTTATGATCAGTGTGTTGATAAAGGAGGCCTGATTTAAACACTAAAAGAATGGCATGTTCTTGCTAGAAATTATTTCAATTTCAAATAACCGAATGCAGGAAAAAAGTGTTACATTAGCAAGGGTTCACTGGGTTATTAAATATTGCAATCATCTAATTTCTACATGCGTTCTTGTAAGCCCTACTTTGTGTGCACAGTTCCATATATATATTTGATATACCAGCTTAATCACATTCAGGTTGCTGTGGGAACATTTTTCATGGACAAGTAAAATATAATCAGTTTCTTTTTATTATCATTATGGAAGAACTGGAGGAATTTTTTTTTCTAGTGTGCTAAATATACATGCTGAAAAGGACAAACGTGCAGCCATTTACAGACAGAGATGCAATACTGACTGATCTAACAGCACTAGATTAATATTATGTACTCAGTCATGAAGGGATTTATAAAATATATTTTTAATATTGTTTAGTCTTCTTTTTAATTGTCCACAAATATTAACCAAATCTCTTATCATTTAAAGTAAATCCCATGAAAACAACTATCCAGAAATTGATCGATCATGGCTCTTTAAGCATATAGGTCAGCAATTTAGAAAAATATTACCACAGTTTTCCCTTTCTAAATAGACAATTCACAACAATCATCATGGTAAATAGCTGCCTTGAATGACATTTTTTGTAATATTTAATTCTATATCTCTTTTGGTTGAACAAGAAGTGCTTATAAAGCATCCAAAAAATGGCATTTTGTAAAATATCTCTGAACTGTTGAATTTCTTGATGTAGCAGTCATTAGGTAAAAGTCCATCTTTGTTGAGGGAGAAGGTAATATAGGCAGGGTGTTCCCTGGATAAGTATTCAATCTTGGTCTCTAGGATCCAGAGCTTGATGAGGTGTACGCCAAGCTTTCCCCTTAGAAATTTTGACTTTTCTAAGTAAGCTAATAGCATACAGACAGCAGGAGTATCCTGTCAAATCCTGTCCAGTGGATTCTGAACACAAGACACCTGCAAAGTACCACAGCTGGAACATTTCTGGAGAAGCATGATGGTCTCCCATTAACTTGCGGGCTGCAAGTCTTTCTTTCTAGATACAGTGAGCGCCCAACAGTTTAAAAGCAGGACCTGTAGATGCAAATAAGTGAAGAAATCCTGTCACAGCTCTGGGTAGGATTGGCCTTCCTCACATAGTAAATATTGCCATGTTGCAAGTAGATGGTTTATTGAGACCCAGGTTCAACTCCAAAGCATTTCTGGACTTTGAAATAGAAAATGTGTACAGATCCACAGTGTCCTGCTCCATTTCTAGTGTTAATGTTGCCTTTAGAGACCAGTCTTTGTCTTTCAACTAGTAATCTGTGCTTAAACACCGTAGAAATCCAAAATGAGGAAGATAAGATAATTTAAATTTCAATTTTATTTACAACATTAACTCTATGTGTACTTACAATTTCTCTCTCACATAGCATGAACGTGTAAGATCTTAGATGAGGTCTTCAAGGATAGTGAAGCATGTATATAAAGATATAAATGATTTTCCAGGGAGTCTAGGATGGAAGCGATGCCCTCCAAAATTCAGCCCAAGGCGTAACTATCAAAGGATATTTCATCCTTTTTATGTACGCTGGAAACACATTAATGAGTGAAAAACATGATGTAATTTGTGAAAATAGTTTATGGAATACAAATATATAGTGAGCATTCTCCCTTGTCTCCTTTTGCAACAAACTTCTTAATTATTGCAGTGTTTCCTCTATTGATTATATTGCTATCCCGAGTCTTCATCTTGCCACAGAGGCCAAGCAGAATGTGCTTTCTAAATGGAAAAATATTAAGTATTAGCAAAATTATAGTGGGACTATAAATGTTAAAAATGTCTTAGAGAGTAATAAAGGTTAGGAAGTTTATCAGGTCACCACATTTTTTTTTTATTACTCAGATTTTAAAGCATTCAAGCCTTAACCTTTATAAAAAAAGCGGGGGTTGGGGGCGGGGGGAAGAGGCCAGATGATTGGGAGATACTTAATTATCTGTTTCTTTAAAGAAGACATAGTCAGGTCCAACTTCATTCAGCTGCCAACGCTTGCATAAAACTGCTAGAGAGAGCTCCTATGAATACCCAATTGCATGGCCCTAATTTGAGATAAAATAATGCATCTAACTGTACTGTTATCTATAATTGATGGGCACTTATGAGTGTAATTCATTGAAATCTCACCTCTGGACCAACCTCCGTCACTCCAGGAAGCAAGATTCATAGTACTTTTCTTTCTGATTTTATCCAAATCATTGTGTGGGCTTTATAGGGGGTTTAAGGAGTAAATTGTACACAATAAACATATAGAAGAAGCCTAGCATGAAATAGACCCTTTTAATAACAGACCCTGCATTTGTTTGTTTGCTTTTTCCTTCTTTAAGAATATATAGAGAAGAAAAAAAAAATCCCTTTGTTTGGTCCCCTGCTAAGACTAAGCTTTTCTTCGAATGTCATCCATTTTCTAGAAATGTAAAAAATTGAAGAGCTTTGCCCTTTTGACCTGCTAATACATCTCAGTCACAGTTCACCGAGAAGCTGTGACAACATACTCGCTGATAACAAGGCAGGGTGTTACATCCCCATTTTTTTAATCTTGGCTATGTCATCATTACTCTGATACAACTCATCAGATTTGGAATAACGTAATTAATTTATGAGATTTCACATAATTAGTCACCTGTGAATATATCCAAAGGAATCTTTTATGTTGCTAATCTGGATTTTTCATTCTGGTTTTGTGTATAACAGATTGTTTAACCTCTGTGTTATTGGATGTCTGCATACAGTGTTATTTCTAGATTAAGTAAGCCAACTTCCTCATTTATAGAGACCAAAAAATGTGGTGCTACACAGTATGATTACTTATACCATTTTGTTCTACCTCAGTTTTGCGGAGTCCAGAGACCCAAAAAAGCAGCATCAGTGTTGTTGTTCTTTTGCACAGTGGCACATGTATGAACAAGACCCAAAAAGAGATCATACGCACTATGTGACACTTGCTCTTTTCATGGGTGTCCAAAGTTCGGAGAGAACAAGTTCAAAGTAGTGGTTCAGCTGGCAGAAGTCACTAATCAGAAGTCTGTTAGAGTTTTCTGGGCTCAAAAGACATTTGAATTCAACTGCTCAGTCTATTTTCTAGTAATTTAAGGTGATATAATCTAACATTTGAATTTGACTGTTTAAATATAAGTTTACCTTGATGTTGTTTCTCCTGATTGAAAAAGGTGTCAACTGTGTTAAGGGCATTTTGACTGAATCAAAAGAAGTCTTTATGTACTGACTTGCAAAAAAACCCCACCCTTAGAACTAATCTAACAAATACAGACTTGTCCACTGTTAGTAAAAGTTTAAGTGAAAAGGTGCAAAATCAATCACCTGTTATTAAAATCAAGACAAGATTTTCATGACAATTAAAGAGATATTTAACAATATATTGTTAAACTTTCTGTTGAACAGCCACCACTTGTTTAACTATTGCCTAGGACGGTTGACTTGTTTCTATCTCTAGACATGGGGAAAGGATTCTACCTCTACCACATCCTGTTGGTTTGGGTCTTGTTCTTAAGAAGTGCCTGAAAAACAGAAATAATATACTTTTATATCTGTCTCACTGAAAAATTAATTTTGTATTTCATTTTTAACCATATTAGGGTTGAAAGATTTGAGCTTTTTTGGTTTGTTTTTTTTTCCCTAGTCGATGTTAATATTGAAGGTAATTATTACAACTCTGTGTGTGAATTTCTTTTGATTCAGCAGGAATAACCTTGATAAAATGCTCAGTTTTGCAAAGGTGCCCTTTCAAGATGCAAATTAACACAATTACCTTAGTTGAAAACATATTTTGGAGGTATGCAATCAAAATAATAAACTAGTTAAATAAAGCTTGCATGTGCAATCACATTTGGTAAATAAAAAATATTTTCTAATGAGAAACTTGATACGATTTGCTTAGTGCAGTTTTTAATTCAGGTTGTACATAGTTTCAGTTCTATGTTGTCATAAAGATAGGTACTTCTCAGCGTGGCAGAGTAGGAGATGAAGAGACAGCAGTTACAGAAATGGCTTAAATGACATGTCTGGAGAAGAAAAACAGCAATGCACAATATCCAGGTCTCCTTCTCCCACACTCTGCAACGTATTTATATAGGACAGCAGGATGAGGCGGTTAGTCAGCACTCAGCAAACAGCAGATGCACAGGCTTAACTCCATTCATCACAATTCCTGGTTTGAGATGCAGAGCAAATAATGCTTCTTAGGGAGAAAGTACATAATTATTGTGATTAACCCCACAGAAGTTCATCTTTAGGTGAACCTAAAGCAAGACAAAGAGTCTTCACAGTGGCTCACAGACAGCCACAGGAACATTCCTTCAGATTCACATACTCTAGGGCACTGATGTGACTCTCGGCTTTCTCTATGGGTGCCAATCTGTCCCATTATGCCTTCCAGAGACTCATTGTCCTAGGTTGGAATTTGGATGTAAATTAGTAAAATAAAATTTTCATGAATTTCCCAGCAAATATTGTATGCTGTATGAGAAAAGCTTGTGTGACTATAGCAAATACCCTGTTGTAGGACTTCCTTTGATGGGTATTTTCATTCTTTTTTTTTTCCCGCTCTTTTTAAGTATGGTACTTTCTGACTTCAGGCGTTTTTTGTAAATATTCTTACTGACCATCTCATTTAATTTAAATGGCAATTTCAAATACACACTATTTTGGTATCACAAACAGATCTGTAAGCTGAGTTGCCCTACTTTCCTAATAACATTATCACAGAGTTTATTACTGGTTTGGCTACAGAAAGCTAATTCCTTGTAAACATAGAATAGGAATCCTAATGAAGCTGCTGAAGCTGCAGTGCGAGCTTTGATATTGAAAGTGCGGGGAGAGAGTGGATCATATTGAGCCAGAAGCAGTGCAGTTCTTGTAATACCTGATAGAGAATGTGCATTGACTAGATTAGAGGATAACGAAATCTTTTCTTTTGTTTTCATGGAAACTGTGAGTAAGAAATGTAGGATTTCCTGCCTCACTAACCTGTGCTGGTTAGGGGATCTGCTTGCTTTGATTATCCCAGATACACAAATTCTAATTAAGTATCCGTCCAAAGGTTTATTGTGGATAGAAAAGTCAAATCTATTAGTTTTCAATTTCTTTTTACTATAGTAACGAAAACATATTTTTAGTAAAAAAAAAGGCAGAAAAAATAACCTGAGGGAGTCGTTCAAGCCCTTCTGACTTAGAATTGGCAGTCCACAGAATGACATAGGATTTAGGCAAGTAGATGGAATATGGAGAACAAGAGCTATTAAACATTATAGTCTAGTTGCAATTTGCAGTACAGAAAGTCTCTGAACTACCAATGGCCAAAAAACTAGAGGTGAAGATATAGAAGGTAGGTGTTGCTCTGCATGTTTCATGTTTATGGATCTAGGAACTGAAGGAAACATCTGGGACATGACATTCAATGCATTGCTGTCACAAATAACAATACAATAAAATTACTTTTAAATGCCCACAGATATCAGATCCACAGTACTGTTACATACTTCTCTACCTGCTGCCAGAAATTTGAAACCAATAATGAGACACAAAATCATATTATGCAACAGTAAGAATGTAGATCTGATCATAGGTACCAGCAGCCCTATGTCCCTGCAATATAATTTTTAAAACCCCAAACAAATAAATAAAACCCCAATTAAGGGTAGAAACTCAAGCCCTTCCAGATGAACCCAGGAGACTGATGCTGTTCTATGCTGCTTCATAGAATCATAGAATGGTCTGGGTTGGAAGGGACCCCATGGATCATAGAGCTCCAACCCCCCTGCCACAGGCAGGGCCACCAACCTCCAGTCTGGATCTACACAAGGTTGCCCAGGGCCCCATCCAACCTGGCCTTGAACACTTCCAGGGACGGGGCATCCACTACTTCTCTGGGCAGCCTGTTCCAGCACCTCACCACTCTTTCTGTAAAAAACTTCCCCCTAATATCTAATCTAAACCTTCCCTCCTTTAGCTTTAGTCCATTCCCCCTAGTCCTGCCATTATCTACCCTTTTAAAAAGTTGAATCCCCTCCTGCTTATAAGTTCCCTTCAGGTACTGGAAGGCTGCAATGAGGTCCCCCCGCAGCCTTCTCTTCTCCAGGCTGAACAAGCCCAGCTCCCTCAGCCTTTCTTTGTAGGGCAGGTGCTCCAGCCCTCTAATCATCCTTGTGGCCCTCCTCTGAACCC